>JASFAT010001916.1:0-70278 GCA_031353405.1 Baronia brevicornis
TATTTATTTTTAGCTAATCATGTGTATCAATGAATTCAGTGGTTTTATGGAAAAGTTTTATGATACCGAGAGAAATAAAAAAAATTGCATGCAATCAGTTATACGACTTAGTTTGAAAAAAATCTTTCCATTATATCAGCGTTCTTAATTATATGACCACCACTGTATATATATATATATATATATATATATATATATATATATATATATATATATATATATATATATATATATATATATATTCACGCCTATCCCCCGCAGGAGTTGGCAGAGACCACAGAGCTCCATCCGCTACCATTCATCGCAGCGAAACGGCTCTCCATTGGTATATTAAATTAGGTATATTAAATTCGTGTTCTCAGTGAATCTCACGGGCCGCAAGGGAGGATGGAGGTCAGCCCCAGCGTGCATGCTGAAGTAAGGCACCATAGTACCCGGGGCAGCCCGACCCCGGGACGGTTGGCACGCTTGCGACTAAGCTCGCCCTTAGCCACGCATCCTTTGGCACGGCAGACCGTGGATTGGCGGAGAGGAAAGGAAAGGATAGAGAAGAAAGGAAAGAGCAGGAACGGAAATGCGGATTGGGGGAGTTACCAGACTTGGAATAAATATTTATAAATCTGTATATATATTTATTCCGATGCGGGAATCGAACCCGCGACCATTGACTCCGTGGGCGGAGGGTCCCGCCACTGAGCCAATCGGTCGTCGGTCGAGCAAATCGAGAATATGGCATTATCTCTCAATTTTGAAAATAGTCGGTGTTTTTTGGTAGTGGACAGCTATGACTGTTTTTATGGATATATTAATAATAGTGATATTGTAATTATTATTACATAATATTGTATACCATTTCAAGAATAAGAAATTAATAAAGCGACATACAAAACTTTTAAACATTAAGATAATTATTCTTTAATTACTTAACTCGTAGTCGTAAAGCATGGTTTTAATTATAAATTCGTACACGTCATGATTATTTAAAACGTTAAATTCTGAGAACCTCTATATGTTACCATCGAAGAACTTGTTTTAGCACCATCCGGGATATGATTCAAAAATTTACACATAATAAGAATCATTGCAGAAAAATCTACGTCCATCCGTCAAGTTGTGTCATGCACAGTTCCTGGTACAAGTGTTGCCTGGAAAGGACATCGAGAATCGAGATATTTCAACAATGATTTGTCATTTTAGAGTTAGAAGTCTGTATTTAACGATTATGTTTACATGTGTGATACTTATAATATAATAAATATTATTATAATAAATGGAATAGTTATGCTTTTAATATAATAATGTTATAATATAAAAAGTATTTACTTTTCGCTTTGAGCAAGCTTTGGTTTGTTTAGTTCTGTCAGAGAACTGACATTATTTGCTGTAGATAAGTACAAGAAAGCAGACTGCGTCTTAGTAAACGTACAGTGGGAAGTCTTTTGCTTAGATGGAGCGACAATGCAGAGCAGCTGGCAGACTGGACGCGTGTAGCTGAAGATCAGTAGCGCTACTTCGTAGGAGCCTTTATAAGGCCGTGTGCTGTTTCTTATGCTGTTGTTTATCAAGGTGATGAAGATAAACATGAGAAGCTAGTCTGGCTCAAGAATCTGCTTTAGGCAAATGTTATATAAATTTCCAAATTGCGCTAAGATTCAACTAATTTAGATCACTAGCAAGAAAAAAATTTATACCATCATAAATAATTGTCACAGTATACAGCGACAGCCGATTTACTCTCAGGTTTGCGGATTCTATTTTATTTATTCATCTTTTTGCCACATTTTTCTTGTCTGTGACTTAATATTATTTAAAAACCATATAAACATATCGAATAAAATCTTTTTTGCGTACATTATAAAGCATGCGAAATAGAATTTTTATTCACATTTAGTTTCTTTTCGCCTCTACGTCTTTTATAATCCACTAATAAACGACGCTGTAGATATAAAAAGCTCTTATTGAATTAAAACTGGTAGCAGTAAGCGGTGCGCAACAATAGGCCATTTTTACATCTAGAAGGTCAGTTACCGGTGAATCACTTTGTTTACGTTGAGTTATATTGTTAGCACGATCGTGGGAACCTGGGCTAGGGGAAACTCGAAAATGAATCATGAACGCTATCTGCATTAAACATTCGTAACGTAGAAGATAAATGATGTTTGGCTGCTTGTAATGTTAAATATTATTTATAACTTATTGTGATATTTACCGTATGATTCTTGACAGGACAGTGCTATTCGATTTCTTCCCGTGAGCGTCGTACGAAGCGTCTATGGTTGGATACCAGTAGATGGATAGTAACTTCAATTTTGAAGGAAGCTAATGTCCAATTGGCTCAGTGACGGGGCCCTCCGCTCGCGGAATCAATGGTCGCGGGTTCGATCCCCGCATCGGAATAAATATATATATGGATTACAAATATTTATTTTGAGTCTGGTAACCCCGCCCAACCGCATTGGACAAGTGTGGTGGGTTACGTCCGTTCCTCCAGAAATGGAGATTCCCGAGCTCAGCTGTGGGACATATATGAGCTATTAAATAAAAAAAATTGTCCAATAGTGGATTGTTACGGCTTGATTGATCATAGTTTTTTTATAGAGCGGGCAAACGAGCATGCGGGTCACCTGGTGGTAAGTGATCACCACCGCCTATATATATATCCGCTGAAAATGTCGCACATGCGTTGTCGGCTAAATTTATATTGAGATTGTGCCTATTGAATCGTTATCATCTTTAGCATTTTCAATTCATTCCTGGATAAGGCCATTGCGTATCAGCGCTAAGAAAATCACGTCACTAACTTCAGCGTTATCGACGTAATCAAAATAAATTTGACTCTAAAGGTATATTCAATCGAAAGCATCAAGTATCCTTTAAGTATTTAAAAACAAATTAATTTTATAGACGAAAGCCAAAAAAATCAACGTCATTTCAATAGCACTTCAGTGCATTCGAAATAGTAAGCAACAAATTATTGTGAAATGATAATATAAGAAAAAGTACAGAACTTTAAAATGGTAGAGCCACGCTGCAGACGAATACTTTGTCAAGAATGGCATATTATTTGTCTGTAGCATGAATGGGCCGGCTCGCCCGGGGAAGTACCACACTTCCGCAGAAAACCGGCGTCTGAGTGGTAGCTTAGCTACCGCGCTTCGTCCGGTGAGCGGTCTGAGTTCCAGAGGCCCTACACCCTCCCCCTCACACTCCCGTTCCCCCTCCCACCCCCATTCCCTGTCCCACTTCCATTCCCACTCCCACACCCATAATGTCATTTTCCTTAAAGGTCGACAACGCTTCCGCACTGCCCATGGCGCTGCGGATGTCTATGGGCGGAGCTGATTGCTTTCCATCAGGTGACACGCCTGCTCGTTTGCCCTCCACCCCATAAAAAAAAGAACTTCACTAGTTGTGCAGTGAATATTTCTTTCGGGTAAACACAGTAAGGCACAACTTGCAACTTAGGAGCATTGAGTACAATACCCTAGATGATAACATAGGCGACGCAATGGTAAAGTGGCTAAGTGTTCTCTTCCTTAGTTGAGGGTCATGGGTTAAATTCTCAGATCAGATAAATATCCTTGATAAGGGTGTCATAGAGTGTGGTTGAGTGTAAAGTTTTTTAATATTGAGACTATATAAAATTATACTGTGTAACATAACCGTATAAACGCATTTTTATCAGACATGTTTTTCCAGACACCCATGACCGCCACCTGTTCCGATAAATCTGTTTATTTTTAGGTCAAACAAGATTACGAAACTTTCTGTTTGACATCTATATGTTTTACTGTTATTAACTTTGTCTCGCTAACCGCAACAGTTCACTCGAGCAGTAATTTTTGAGCCTCCCTCAAAACTGAAGGTTATTTATTCTCCGCACTTGATGGACGGACTGGAGATCGCAGATTGGATTATAAAACCCAATCTGCATTCATACAGCACCAAAATCTGTGAAAATGTGGGACGACTTATCAGCCGATGCTACCAGAATTAACATCTTCGAATCATATTAAAATACGAGCAAATGTGTTCGCATAAACCCACATTTGTAACGTCTCCGGCGTTGTAGATGTCTATGAGCGGCGGTGATTATTTACCACCAGGTGACCCGCATTTTCGTTTGCTTGCTCTGCTATTAAAAAAGTATTTAATAACCATCAAAAGTTACAGTTATAACCGCATACACAGTAAGTTTAGGCTTCTATTATAATCCGTAATAATAATAAACTATGTTAGTCATCGTTACTGAATTAGTAACTTTTCCGTGGCAAAATCGATATTATGCAAAGGAATCGTTTATATCCGTTGAAGGTCATACGAACGATGTGAGTATGACTCACGCTTAGAAAATTGGGGCGCTTCAGCGTTTTTTTTAGTGCGACTGTTTACGTCACTGGTGTAATTGCTCGTGACTAATATCGGATATTGCGCCGTTTCACTGAACGTTTCTGCACATTAATAATACACTAGCACGCCGCTCCGGGTCCGTTCTATTATTTAATTTAAATAAAGCCTGAGATAGCAAGCGAACAAACGAGTCACTTTATCTTTAGTAATTAGTAGTCACTGCCGACCACATACATCTGCAACACCATATTTACTGCAAATATGTACATATCATAGGCTAAGCATGTATATAACGAGAAAGGAAGAAAGACTTTATGAGAGGGAAGGAAGTAATAGAAAGCATTAGCTCCAAGTCGTGTCGTACGATACCTATATGAAGAAATCGTGTGAACCAATTTTTTGCCGGGTACCTCACATAAAGGCGAAATGAGTTAATTATGTTTCTACATTTCTATTTTTCTCTGGATTTCATTACAAAATAGAAGTAACAAAGGCAATTTCCAGACAGAAATCTGCGAGGTACATATTTGGGCAACTGTAACCGAGATTGATGGCTTCTAAAGATAATTTTTATGTATTGTACTTGCAATTTGTGAAATGTTTTATGACATTTTGCATTTTTAACCCCAAACTCTTGAATGCCTTGTATCATCGGTACTATATTTAGAAGAAACACAAATAATAGGCACTACGGATTTGATAGTGGAAAATGTTCAAGTCACCTTACAAGGTAGATAGGGGACAGGAAAGATAAATACCACTGTCTCGGCTTAATGGCTTTCTGTCTCATGTCTTAAAAGGGTGTCCATCCGTGCCGCATCCGTCAGGTCACCGAGACTTTGATTTGTCTTCGTTACTTGGACATTTCACCCTTCGTGTGCGCAAGAATGTGACCATCTCAATCTATTTTCGAAATGCGGTTGTTTGAATTGAATTAATTGATTTATACCTAATTTTACTAATTAAAATACTTAACGTACATTAATAAGTTTGTAAATTATTGTGACAATTGTTCTGTAATTGGTAAAAAGCAAATTTAGATTTATTGTGCTAGTGAAAGGTTTAGGCATCTAAGGAGAGAAACGAGGAAATATAGTAAAAGAAAATTCTATTTCTTTAAAGTATTGGGAGAAAGAAGCACTAGACCCAACCTCATTTATCGTTTTACTTTGGGCGACTTGATAAATGCTCCCAACCAACCGCGTACTTTAATATTTAAAGCTTGTAAGCAAACATCGCCTTGTGTACGCGTGGGTTGTTTTACACTACTTATTTTCTTCTCCCGTAAAACATTTACGCTCAAGTTCCACACGATGCAAGCAGGGTGCATTTTGCCGGCTCACACCGCATATTAGGCGAATTTGAAAACGTCTTTATACTACATATTTTAAGGTATAATTTACAATGACTCCGCAAAAGAAATAAGTCACCGTCGTCACCTGAGCAAGCGGAGTGGGGTTCCACAACAGGTTTATATCAATTTTCTCCCGAGTGCGTCTGAGATGTTAAAAACACGAATGTGAGCTTACTTATATTTATTTGTGGAATTGTTTCGTTAGCGGAATGTACTATTAATATATTTTTAAATTTAATAAAATGTGAATAGTACAGTTTGAAGAAGAGAAAAGAAAGATCTTTTTATAATTTTACGTTTTTGCCGGCGAGTATTTATTTAGAAACTGGATGATTCCGAAGATGAGGCTAGGTGGCGTTTCTTGGGAAAGACCTATAATTTTATTGAGCTGTCGCAGGATGTTGATGATGATAGCGGTGAAGTATTTATTACATTAATAGAAGTACACATTTTTAAATAATATTATACCATCCAATTTTGCTACAGCGTTGGGTTTAGAGAAATCTAAGAAGTACGTCTAAAAACTGTATAGGATATGTGTTTCAAAGTTATGTGCACGCACATACAGTCGATGTTTTTCGATTTTGTTATTAAGTATGTATGTATTCGACGATCTGCAAAATGACGGCTATCAGAAATTGAATGCATTAACCGAAGATCCGTTTAAGTGATGCGACTTGGGAGGCCTTGTCTCGCAATGGATTGATTGTAAATAAAATTGTAAGCTTTTAGTTTTATTAAAACGTATATATGCGTATAATGCAGTATTAATTGAAAGAGTACGAAAGAAACTGCTTTCCTAACAACTTTCAAACAAGTAGTAAAAGATTAATAAGTTTTCTTATGAAAAGTTTTTTTGCTTATTTTTTATTAAAAGAGTACATCTTTTAATAAAAAATATATTGAACACAGCAGTTTAGTTTGTAAAATATTATATAATATAATTTAATCTAAGTGAAACATATACATATATGTATATTATGTGTTGAATTTTTATCATACGTTGAATAGGTCATTTCTTATCTTTATACTTCTTCGGCCAACATTGTAGCGTGACGTCACATAATTGGTCGATACCAAATATGTTCGTTAACATTGCCTCGTTGATCAATCCAATTATCTCAGTAAACAGTTTTGTGTTATTGGTAAACAAAGAAGATTGTCCTTATATTATCTAATATTGATACGTTATGAATCATTTTTATACAATGATTATTTCATTACAATAACAAAATAGCAAAAAAACATGTGTCGTTTAAATAATCATAACATTTCTCTATTATTTAAACAATTCTTGGTACGTATTTTAAATAAATTGAAAAAATACTTAATTTACTAATAAATAAATAGGTTTAATGAAAATCAAAGCTATAGCTGAGAATTGTAAGCACATATATTACAATTCTTTATTTGCTTCCATTTTAATAGTGAACCATAAACAACTTGGGTGCGTCCTTGGTCTACTCGGGATCTCTTCATATGCAATATAACTTATATTATTTCGCAAAAACTCCAGACAACAATAAAAGTTCAAACTATATCTACTTTTAAATAATTATTTCGTAAATTATGAAATTATCTTTTCTATGGTGACCCAAAACAAATGGTGCAGTGGCGAAGTCTTTGATTCAATTCTCGCATTATGATTCTAAATATCTATATTATAAATATATTATAGATTATATATTTTTATATAAAATCTATATATCTTTATATATAATCTATATATATATATATATATATATATATATATATACATATATATATATATATATATATTATAGATAATCGATTTTTAGTCTATACTTATTCTGTCTGAGTATTTGTTCTTCATACTTTACAATCATACTCACAATACTGGCATTCCTAATGTAGGGTTATAAGAGTACAACGTTTGTTATTTTCTGAAATTTAATTGTTCCTCAAAATTCCTGAAGATATTCTGAGACGACAATGTTATTTGGGACCGTTTATTTTAGAATTTTTATACTTGTGGGTATATTTTTATAGGCGAAAGTAAACAGTGATATAAAATAATGATATAATAGGTTTTTACATGCCATATATGTCCCACAACTGGGAATGAGGCCTCTCCAGTTCTGGAAAAACAAACATTAATCACCATGAAAGACATAACATATGTTATGTGTCTATTTCTATCAAAATACGTTGTAGATTTCAGTAAAGAAATAAATAAATAAGGAGGTTTAAAATGAGAATTTAAATGGAAAACATTAAGTCAGCTTCTGTTAAATATAAGGTATTATGAGAATATACGGCCATTTAAAAATGAAACGAAAAAAGTGAATTACGATACAATATAACGATTAGATCTCTCAACCCCAGCTAGTAAGAAAGTGGCTAATGGAACCAATTGCACACGTGATGTTTCCCA
This sequence comes from Baronia brevicornis, assembly GCA_031353405.1. NCBI lineage: Eukaryota > Metazoa > Arthropoda > Insecta > Lepidoptera > Papilionidae > Baronia > Baronia brevicornis. The sequence goes on from JASFAT010001916.1 coordinate 8,100, forward strand.
AGCAAAGGTTTTTGCTTCCCCTTGTGCTTAGCATGTTCTGGATAATGGTTTTTGTCGCAGTTTCTTTATTTATATTCGTAGTTTCCAAATTGACTAACTAGACAATTATAATATTATATTTTAAATACTCGTATTTATTTTTGTCGTGGAAAACGTCCCAATCATAAAAAAATAATGTTTCAAATCTTAAGTATACCTTCTATTCTAAATTATATTTAATACAAATATATTTTAGAATATGAACATGTAGAAATAAAAGATTATCATGAAAAGTAACTTTGTTTCATTTTTGAATAATTTAACCTAAAATAAAATTTTAGAAAATCGGCCAGTAAAACAAAAAAAATTACACCTGTCTTTTATCCATGTTCCCATTCCGCTGCATCGGTCCGTACCCATAGACGGAAGCGGAAGCTCATTGGGTTCTCCCATGAGGTTCTGCTTAAATAAAATAATTTATATGACTGATTTTTTAACATATGAAAAACGAGTGCATAGATAATTTAACTATTAAGAAAAAAGAAATGATTTAACTTTTGTATTTATAACAAGTTTTGATCCTTGAATTAATATGAAAATATTTTTTCATAATAATTTAATTGAAAAAAAAATATTGAATTATTATGAAATGTTTAAACCCTTCTAAATATGTAATTACTAAATAATCGAATTTAAACGAATTGAATGTTTTTTCTATGTTTGTCCTATTATGCAACTTTGTATGCATTCCTTAACAGTTCATAAGATTGTGATAAAACTTTAGTGAGTTGTTATGTATACGCCGGTAAAGGTTTTTAGCCCAAAAATTATTTTTTTGTATGTTTGTCCTCTTTGCGTTCTATATATGGTAAACACTTAAACTTTTTATCTGTCCTATGAAAATTGAAACAGTACATTAGAATCCGGGTACAGCTAATGTAATATAAAAACAAATAGCTGGAGCGACGATATGCGTAGAGTAACTGACAGAAACTATATGCGTATTGTTAAAGATCGGGCTACTAATGATTGAGTAACTTTTTTTGAGTGAGATACCCATTATTTTGAAAACAATTTTCTAGGAGACTGATTAGACCTCAAACACATTTATTAGGAGTACTTTGTAAAATAGCAACGCAGTGAACGTACAGTATAGCACAGCTAAAGCGTATCGGTGCGCTGTTCAGTTTATTATTGGAGGCGAACGCTGGGGTCGATTTGGTAGATTAAAACAATCCTGCAATTAAGGCTCGTAGTCACCTTATGTGTTGTCGCGCAAAAGCGCTGCGTCGACGCGCTAGTTAACGCCGTCGGCTCGATTACGGGAAAATAAAAAAAATAATTGAACCAGGCGTTGGAGCAATTTAGCCGCCGTATCGACTCGTGTTGGCCAATTCTATAGTATGTTAACCATTTGCAACAAGCGAGGGTTAATTGAAATCGGGGTTTTCCTCACGAACAATTCCGAAATTGCATGACTTCTTTTTGTTTAGTTTTATGTTTAAGAGACACTCTATATACAATGACAATGGATGCGTGGCTAGGGGCGAGCTTAGTCGCAAGCGTGCCAACCGTCTCGGGACCGGGTACTATGGTACCTTACCTCACCATGCAGAGCTCTGCTAAGGCTGATCTCCATCCTCCCTTGCGGCTCGTGGGATTCACTAAGAAGAATTTAATATACCTAATTTGTTGAAAATGACGGTGACGTGATTCGCCACCCGTCACGCCTTGATTCTCATGAGGGCGAAAAGCGACTAATGGAGAGCTGTTTCGCTGCGATGGTAGCGGATGGAGCTCTGTGGTCTCTGCCAACCCCTGAGGGGGATAGGCGTGAATATATATAAAAAAACTCTACATACACCCTAAACCGTGGTATGCTCAAATTAAACCCGTAACTTTTGTCTTTGATACACTTTGCTAAAGCAGCAGTTTTGTATCCCGTGGATATCGGACGAGGCAACTATGGGAGCAAATACTAGTCTATGCACAGCAGCGACATAATATATAACGTGATAATAGAAAGCAATATTCGATCCCCAATCCACCTGGATGGTAAGAACGACTCTCTATTTTGAGAGAGGGCAATGTTCATCATTAGACCGACTGTATTGATAATGATGGTGTCTAAATATTACAGATTTTGTCGACTGATATGAATATCGATATGGAATTATCAAGTATGCACGCACACTACGATAAGACAAAAATGTCAATGTTTGCTCATCAGCAAAAAAGCTATAAGCAATATACAAGAATTGCGGAAACATTTTGCAGCATCAGCGGCGTTTATTATAAGAACAGTTACGTGTAATTGTAGGTATAATTTAATCTCATGTTGAAAACAGGTACAATTAAAGCAGCAGCCACGAGCGAAGCCGTAACACAATTGTGTCGCTGTGTAGGCTGCCGCTGTAATATTTATATATCATATAATAGAAACGAACTATATATTAATATAATTATATATTAATATAAAGTCCGTTTCTATTATAAACTAGCATAATGCAAAGTTTATCTGCCTTTTAGCAGTGGCCACCACTTTTAAAAACTTGGTAAGATCCTAACTTGATTAGATGTTACTAATTAGGCTTTTTGTGATCTAATCGTATTTCACAACTTTCAATTGAGTAAATGGAATAGTATTCAAAATTTTTTTTTAATTTTAAAGAGGGATAACATAACGAAACTGAAGATTATTATTAGGTATAATAATTTTTTTCCTTGCTACGAATGACTGGGCTAATAGCCACAATCGTTCATGATGGCGGAGTTGGCTACCCCTGCCTTGTAGATTTTAGGGAATACAAAATCATACATATATTTTTTATAAATTAAGTTGTAATACAAAAATAAAGACGGGCAATTCTATTCCTGTAATTAGAATTCTTGTAACATAAATTCGAAATGATGAAATCCGCTGCAGAACCAAAGTTTGTCAAGGAAATGTAAAGAAAAAAGCCAGAAAAATTAATTTGAATGGACTGATCATGTCTGTCAGAAAACCGATAACCGTTGCCGTAGAGGACTGCTGAAGTAAAGGCTGTATTTCAGCAAACGTATTGTGGGACGATCTCCACTCAGATGCAGCGAGAATTTATCCATAGCGACTGGTAAAAACTGGATGTGTCTAGCCGAAGGTCAGACAAGGTAACTGGCCTTGAGCTCTCCCAATGTAGCTTGGTTCAGTAAAGGAGTACCTTAGGCTGACGATGATGAAGCTCTATATTGGTGCCTCAGAAAAATGTTTCACCTCATTAGTCAATTGGTAGGTAGATCGAATCCACCTTATTCATTTTAAGAGCCTACCCATTTTATGAAGTGTAGACGTCAACTCAAAGCGGTTATCCAGGATGGATTGGCGGGACACCTAAAGTCAAAATAAATATCTGTAAGAAATAAATTTTTTAAAGAGAATTTCGTGACTATTGATTTCGAAAGTGGTAGTTTTGCTACTGAGCCAGTTATCTATTGTTAATGATACATAGATAAATAGAATATGTATTTTATGCCAGCACAAACGTATCAATAAAACCATTGAGATTATCTGTTAGAACAAAATGAAAAAAAAACTAGGATTTTACCTTCAACTAGGTATATATTTTTTGTGGTGCCACATATAATGGCAATTTTAAATAGTCTACAAAAATACATATATCTAAATTGTAAATATAAATACTACAGATAGTAATTATTTACATGCATAAATAATTTTATGTTCAGTTATCTGGTATAACTTTACCATCAATCTCCAAATGCGGACAAAGGACTCTTGAAATTTCACGAAAAGTATGTTTAAAACTCTCGGTTACCTTCTTCAAACATTTTCAAAGCGCCGAGTGTTGTTCGTAGCTAGGACAGCGCGCTGTCGTTGCAAGATGACGCAGTGTATAAGTGTACGGTACATAAACAGCGGACTCTTTTGTCAGCGGCGCGATGCTTTCAGCATGTCGCAATAATCCACGCCTCTCAAAACTTGGCACTGTGACGACTCAAACTGTAAACGATGTCGAGTCTCTGTTGTCACTTGGTACTCGAGAGAAGTGTTATGTGGCATATTTTGATGGAACGAACTCTACTGAAAGAAAACTTCGATTCGAATGTAGGTATTATGTTGAAATTATTGCTAAATCATATTATATTTCACCATAACAATAATGTCTGTACAGGTTACCAAGAAATAAAAACATAAGCAGAATGCGCAGATTCAACCGGAAAAAGCCACATACCTACAGAATGAGTACTGGACTGGAGGCCCAATTCTTCTTGCTTTCCTCTATTTTCTTCTTCCCCTTTCATTATTCACATCCTAAGGTATATTTATGGCGGCTATAGGCAATATTTATGGGCGGCGGTGGTTGCTTACCCTCAGTTCACCTATTTGCTCATTTGCCTAACGCTTCTATAAAAAATGAGCTCTTGTATCAGTTTTAAAGAACTTGGGCGAGAATGTCAATCTAATACCAACCTGATCACTTTGTACACTTAATTATTTATTTAAATAAATAAAATTGATAAAAATTTGATCAAGATAGATTTATTTAACTTTCTTTATTATTTTGATTAAAGAGGTTTAATATAAATCTTCAATATTTGAATGCCTTAATTTTATATGAAATAAAATAACTTTCGACGTGTCATTCGACTCTTTCATTTAATACAGTAAAGATTTAACAGTCTGGTGCGTATTGTACAGTTTTGTGAAAAAAGAAAACAATTTGAAACGCAGATCCGTACAACCATGGGGTTACGAACGAAAAAAAAAGAGGAATGACAAAGTGAGCAAACTTTGCTGTGTACTGGCCAGTGTGATTTTTTTATTTCCTACACATATGTATATCTAGTTGTTGTAAATGAAATTTAGATTGAACAACAATACTTTTAAGCTATAAATTTCATATTTAACATTTTCAGTTTCAAATAGATTTGAACATAATCTACATTATCCCCATATGTTGGAAAGTTTTAAAATAACAAAACTTGTATTGTACGAAAGACAAATTCTCTTTTGCGGATCTCAGCAAGGTAGATATTGAAACTACATCTGTTTATTTTCATATTTTTTTATAGCCGGCAAGCAATTGATGATAAGTGATCACCGCGGTCTATTAACATGCACAAAACTAGAAGCGACACAAATGCGTTGCCGGCTTTCGTAAACACACATGCTCGTCTCTGGAATACTTCAATGCTACAATACTTCGGGAATATCCTAGATGGTATATCGCTTTTCGAAATTTGGTAGTAAAAGAAAAATAGAAAATAAAGGTTTACCTTTCCATTTATAAACCTATAAATGGAAAGTATTGCTTTTTTAAAATATTTCTCAGTGATGACTCAGGTTTCTTTTCAGGACACTCCATTTATTTATATTATGGGGTCATTTACAATTTAGTTTAGTATACGATGGGCTCCTTGTGGCACCTATATAAATCAGTGTCTGTGAGAGATATCGAGTACTGCCCCATCAAGTTGATAAATGTATGTAACGCGAAACACTTAGATCCCCACGCCCTGCAGCCGCGGGCAGGAAGTATACAGAAGCTACAGACATAAGCACTTTTAAGTCGACAGGATATCATGAAGATCATTTGTCAAAGTTTATCTCATTCTACGTTTAGAACATATTTTCAAACGTAAATTTTCCTTTTTATATGTGATTATATTTGTTGTAATGTGATTATTATTTAAAATATATAAAATATAGATGTATAAGATAGAGTTATAAATCTTTTATTAAATATTAAAATATATTTAATAAAAAGATTAACTACCATCATTGGCATAGGTTGTGCATAAGTAAGCATTCATTATACACAAATAATTTATGACAATTTTTATCTTTATAATACATATAATTTACTATAAAAATGATTACGAAAAACTTTACCTAATAATATAGAACTATTTTACATTACAATTACCCGATGACGAAAAGAATCTCTCCAAAATATTTTTTCGTTTTTTTTATTGTGAGAGAAATTCCGAAGACTGGTAAAGTGTGAATTGATTGAAAATAAAAAAATATTATATTCAATTAAATTATAAATTAATTTTATATTTTATGTTTGATGGCTGAAAGCTTTTTTATTCTCTGTCTTGATTGCATACCAAGAGACTTCGATATATACCATAGAGATATATACAAGAGTTCCAATCATCTTGGAATTGCTTTTTTATTTTTTTGCTAACTTTTTCTTTACAGTGTTAAATTTCATATAAAATCAATTCATAAAAGTATTATTATTCTGTTGATCAAATAATATATAATTCTTTATGTACTATATTTCCCGCTTCTACTTTGCCAATCCACATTAGACAAGCGTGATGTGTTAATCTAAAATAAGATCCGTTCCTCCAGAGATGGAGAGGTCCGTGCTCAGCAGTGGGACTTGTGTATGTATATGGGCTGTGAAAAAAATATATATCTTCTACTATACAGTCATCCAATAGTTTTGCGATACGAATACGAGAATGTATGGCAAACAAAGAGATGCATACCGTATCAATTTTGTTGCATACACGTCTTTTCTCATTTCTCCAATACAATGCGCCTGTGATGAATGAACGGCGGCGGAATTAAAACCGTAACTTGGAATTCCCTAAAGGATTCCCTGCGTCTGAGGTTACTAACATCACTGGATAGGTAGGGTGGGGTGCTGGATTGAATGTGGTTCATGTGGCTAGGGGGTCCGGCAAGCAAAAGTTTTCAATACCCCAGTCTCATTTACTACTGTTGTGATGGCTAACCGACGCGAATTCAAACGAGCTGTTAATTACGCTTGCTGTATAGCAATTCTACTTGGTAGACGTATTGAATTTAAAACTGTTTTAATACGTTCAATTACTTGTTACAATTAGGTGAAAATGTTAATTTTAATAGTAATTTTAATTCTTTTGGCGTGTACTTATTACCAGTCTTAGTTTTTAGTATTTCTTCTTTAAAACAAGTCTTAATATTACTAAAATTCTTGTTAACTATTCCAACCTACCTGATAATGCATTTCTAAGGAAAATATAGTTAACACAAATGGTCTAATGGTGTAATCGAATCCACAACCTTAGAACGTAAACGCGATACTTAACAATTTAACTGTAGCTGCTTTTAATCTTCAACAATCTTTTTTCAATTTCAGTAGATTTCTGCACATCTATGTTAGGCTAATAATAAGGTAAAGGGGTAAAAAGGTAACCAACTTTGTAATATTTGATATTAAAGTGAACTTTTAAAAAGTACTTTTGAATTTTCTATAATTATTTCATCTATCACCGGTACAGAAGAAATCAAGGCTCAGGGGCGGGGCCCTCCGCTTGCGGAGTCAATGGTCGCGGGTTAGATCCTCGCATCGAAATAAATATATGTATGTACTACAAATATTTATTCCGAGTCTGGTAAAGAAATGGAGAGGCCCGTGCTCGGCAGTGGAACATATATGGGCTGTTAAAAAAAAGAAATTAAGGAGAAACACAAAGCATATTAATACTTATACACACCAAAACTTGTTTTTAATTCGATTCGATATTTGTTTATTCAATACAACCATAATATTCTACTACTTGAAATTGTCCTCTCTCTCAACCGATGTCTATTACCGTGTAATCCCTAGGTTTGATATATTATTTCGATACCAGTATTAATTCTGATGTGTATATTAATAGTAAATTTACATGCAGAAGTGTAAGACAATCGTTTCCGTATATCCCACTATCACATTTAAAAACCAAATAAATTCGATTATGGTACACCATTCTAAAAGCGAGTTTATATTAACGAAAAGGTCACGTCGCACTTCCTGCCCCGGCGGATACTGACGAAATGTTAATTTAAACGGAAATTAAACTTGTTACCCTTCGCACCTTTGAATACGATTCTTTAGCTTTGGACTACCCTTCTATATTTAAGGAATTTATTCTGTACACTTACGTACTGTATAATAATCACTCTGTTGTCTAAATAAATTCATATTACAATGTTTACATATGTGTATACGTAAAAATTCAGATTACACGCAATTTAAACTAATAATTTAGTATAACATGCTACATGCAATACCGTGAGCGGCAGTAATGTATACTCAAGTAATGAAAACCAATCTACGATTTCCAAACCGCCTGCCGTAGTGAAGATTACGGTATCCTACATATCTTTCATTTTAAGGGAGATCAATATTAGGCAGTTAATGGTTATAAATAATAAATAGAGATTTATATTCGAGTAACATTCCAAGGCTCTTTTCTTCTTGTCCATAAAAATAAACAATCATTGTTGTGTACACTAAGAGGTAATCACTGTGTGAATAATATTTTAATAAATTTTATCAGTATATTAATTAATATTAATGTTTGTATAACATTTTCACGAAAGGTAAGGACGACAGTGCATTTATAACGTCTCCGGCGTTGCAGATGTCTATGTGGTCAAAGGTTATCACTTACCACCCGTGACTCGCATATTTGTCCGCTCTGTTATAAAAAAAAAATAACCGAAAGAGTTTAGTACTAGTAGACATTTACGTGTCCGAAAATTAATGAGTAGAGGGGATGTGTTTGCGTGATCCTCATACTTGGCGAGCGCAAATTATTTCATAAAATATTCAACGCAGGATATTCTATGCCGGGATCCAAAAAGTAATTTTTGTTTAAAAAAAATTAGTTTCAACCGGGATTTTTTTGCTCAGAAGTCAGGCACGCTTGCTGCCTAACGAAGCAATTGTTTTTATTTTTAATAGTGTAATTTGTTGACAATTGACTTTTTATAAAATGTTTACTTTTTTAATAAAATTATTTATTACTTGAGATGAAGACGTTTTTAACTTACCTTGACCTCGTATTTAACTTACTTAATCCAATAACAGCATAAAATTCTTATTACTTAATAAGAATAAATATAAAAAGCATAACATTGCCACTGAACCATTTAGATGGGTTATTGGTATTTGTATTATTATAACAAAATTAAACACAAAACGCACAAATCACTGCATCAAATACCTAACATTTATTCCACATTCAATGATTTAAGTGGTATTCAACAATCGTATTACCAAAATGCATTTCCGCTGTGGTTTGTGCCACTTGCCCACTAATCCATTCAATGCATTATTAAATCATGATCGCAAACGATACACGGTACCTGTGAGCGAAATTGATAATTGAATGAGATAGCCTGCGCGTCTGGTCAAGTCGTGGTTGTAGGGGAATGTTGTAGGGTGTGTATATCAACTATCTAATATTTACTAATAATTCGATTTCTTAATGCACTTAAAATATTTGACAATTATTATTACAATTAATATTACTTGAGTAATTTAAAATATAAAAGTTATAAAGTATAATTGCATACTACATGTATGTTTAAATAAACAAATGAAATAGTCTAATAGTACGTAGTAAATATTAGATTCATTGCTTGTTCTTAATACTTTTAAAGTCATGATTTGTTTGGACCGGTGAGCTGCTTCGTTCATCTTGCCTTATAAACTTTAGAAAGGAGCACATAGTCTGTAAGGTAATATAACTTATGCTTAAGTTGTACCACGGTTAAGAATGCTGTGTTTCAATAATGTAAATTTATTATCAATAAAGTATTCTAAAAAATCGAAAATCGATTATTAGTACAGATCGACTTTTATTAGAAAAAAACGTCAACAATTGCTGATCATTGATTGATTGGCGATCTATTAGGTTAGTCACATACCGCTACCAGAGTCCACGGTTGTGAGCTCGGTTCCCGTATTGAGATTTAGATGTATGACCTATGGATATTTATTCCGAGTTTGGGAACATTAATCCGTTTTAGACAAGCGTTGTGGGTTAAGTGACAAGTCTCCAAAAATGGGAAAGTCCCGTAAAGATATAGAAGTTTAGTGAAGATATACATATAAATACATAATGGCAAAAGTAGGATATATCTTCTTATTCGTTTACACTCTTGTCAGATGGGCGTGGTCCTTTCTTCTGGTAGTGGCTTGCTTTCATCTCCGTCGCCATTCTTCTCACACTGACGTGTTCTCATCATATTTATCAGTGTATTCAATACATCCTTCTCTTGGTCCGTCCAACGCAATGGAGTTCTGCCATGCGGCCTTTTCCTTTCGAGCTCGTAACTAAAGTGGTAATGGGCTAGTCCCGTTTGTTGGAGAAGAGATAAATATGGTGCTGGAGTGGAGACCGCGTCTTGGCCAACGTAGTATAGGACATCTCTCGGCCAGGCGAAACGACGATCTGTGCAGGACGGTAAATATTTCTATTTACCGTCCTGCATAGATCGTGGATATATGAAGCCAATCAGAAGTGAGCGTTTTGAGGGAGGCCTATGCAGCACGCATTGGTCAGTCGATCGAGCTGTTTATGACAATGGTGTTTGAAATATGTCAATATAAGTAACAACTTTAAGTAATAAATTCTATCAGGAATGTAGAGAAGAGCTCAAGATTGGTCATTATAATGAACATACAAGAACTGTATATGTATGTATATAAAGGACGATAGTGTTCACATTAGATAAGGTTATTGATCGACAGAGATGAGATGATGAGACATGAGGATATATGTACGTATCCTCAATGTGCACAATATGTATAAAAAGGATAAGGAAAGTTATGCATATGTTACCACATTATGTTTAATTCTTAGTAACTATGATAGTAAACATTTGTGTATATATGTTATTATCAGAGCATTTTCTTTAAATTACAGCCGATTAAATTGTTTTATTAGGCGTGAGATGAATCTGGCGACAACGGTTTTCATTACCGTGTTGTAGTTATTCCGCATCCTGCGAAGCTATGTGGTTATTGCTTTTCTCAAAATATCCTAAAAGCTATCGGTGCAAGCTTTAACGAATATACCTGATGCACTGCACTGTTTATATTCTACGCGGTAATTTAACACTTTTATCGCAAGCTTTATGAAAAGCCGTGTTGGGTGCTAATTCCACTATATTTCACTTATAATTAAGGATTGTCATAAATACAGTGATATTGTAGATATTCACACGAATTTAGTGGCTAAATTTCGGCAAATGTCTTATTAAGTACTGTAAATAATGCTATTTTTAGTGATTGCATCGTTAAATTTCCATGTAATTAAGTCCTACTTTTATTTGTTAATACCAATTTTAAAAGAGGAGCAAAGAGAGAGAGATACAACATTTTTATTTAAATATTTTTTTATTTAAAAGCTAATTATGCATGTTAGGCTTATTTGTGATTAGAATTAATTATTATTTTAATCCGTAAGCTTATTTTAATTTCTCCCCAAAATGAATGGAAGTTATGAGTTATAATGAACTTCCCTTTTATCTTTACGTGCCGTTGGATTGCGGACAGTAGATAAAACAATTAAGGCGCCCTTTGTCACCGACAATTTTATCTATACGCTCCGTTGATCTGTGACTCGCGATAATCTGATTTCGCGCAAGGGCTCTCTGAGGGAGATATAAAAACTTTTTTCGGTAAGATGAATCTGAAAAGAAATAATAAAGCAAAAATGTAAAGAGAGGGGACTAACTTGGCAAAGGTTAATTATAAGTGAACCAAAATATTTATAATGCAGTTTTTAACACGAACAATTTATACATTTTGCGTATATTATTTCTGTTGGGGCCGTTTGCGCTCTATACACAGACTCGGTGCGAATGGTACATTTTTTCAAATTTATCACTTCATATATATATATATATATATATATATATATATATATATATATATATATATATATATATATATATATATATCGGCATTGGTAAGCGTGGTGGGTTATTGGCCGTTCCTCCAGAAATGGATAGGCCCGTGCTCAACAGTGGGACATTGGGCATGTGGGCTAATATTTTTATTTGTAATTCCTCGTTAAATTATTGTTATAAAAAGTTCCCACCTTTAATTATTTTCACTTAACTCGTCGCCGTATGACTGTAGGCTACGTTCACGTTTAAATAGCTATTAGCACTGATATTTAATGATTTAACTTGCATATTGTCATATATGTTTAAGTGTTATTTAATTTTGTTAATATATTGACTATCTATATCATATAATATTAGAATATATATTCTATTTTATGGTACTTAAATTTTTTTTTTTATTTTATTTTATACGTCTGTGATAGATGACTAGTAATGTGATGGAGCTTTGACATATATTTTTTACCTTTTTCCATCACATTATGCAAATAAAAAATCATTATTATCTGTTTTATGTTCAAAGTTTATACATATGTAAGCAATAATACTACTGGAAAATAGCCTTAACTAATTTTGTTTTTTTTCTTTATTTTCATTGTATTGTGTGCCTTCAAACGAAATAAATCTATCTACTTAAATATTTAGTATTAGTATATAACTCAAATTATATATTTAGTATTCATGTAACTCAAAATACTAAATAAAACATTTCAAAATATACACTAATAATAGTTATATTTAAGAATAATATTAGACCGTAAAAAATTCTACACATAAGTTAGGTAGACGCTTAATATTAGAGAAGCCATCATCTGCAGCCTGTCTGCATAACTCAATATCAGAACTATGCGCCCCATCATAATATGTTTCCCGTACGTCAACCTTACGATCGTCTGTGTCCTCTGTACTAAGCTAGTCGACAAATTACTGCTTTATGAAAATTTAATTTTACCGAACAAAGATATTCATATATTAATCTTCATAAATATGATGTAATGGCTGCCATAAAGATATAACCAACCTTTCACAAAGGAAAATAGAAAATCTTTTAAAATTATGTACCATTACACACATTAATGGAGAAGATTTATAAATATTGACAATTTGATTTAAATGAGTGGTAGACGACCTAATATCCCGACAAATGCTTAGGTATTGGGTCTGTGATATGGATTATGTATTGGCTATGTAATATAATCGAACCCAAAACCTAAGATTGTAAGTCCAAACTTTAACTAATTAGGTTATTCATTCTTTCAATTTATTATATATATATATATATATATATATATATATATATATATATATATATATATATATATATATATATATATATATATATATATATATATATGCATATATATATATTTGCATTATTATATGCATATATATTTATAACACCTATATACGTAGCAGTTGAAAAAATGAAACATAATTCGTAATTTCTTTAGTCAGCTTTGGAATAAGAAATAACTCCTTCAATGTCAATGATTGTGGATTAGATTCCTGCCTAAACATATGTATGGTAGGCCAGTACTACTTGTAGGCAAGTATAGGTATATATATAGGTACATACATATATTCCGAGTCTGGCTCCCCGCATATCCGACTTGGACGAGCGTGATGGGTTAATGTCCATTCAATGACATATGTATAAAACGTCAAAGCAGCGACTAATTAATTTAGATTTGAATTTGTACACGCCTGTGGACGAAGTCAAGTATATTAAAAAATATATGAGTTCTAATGCTACAGTTAAGTGATTATTCTACAGTCTACACCATCCGACACCTTACTTGTGCTTTATAGAACAATGCTTTTAGTTATAGTTTCAATAACATTTATGTTTTCATCATGTTAAGTAAAATTAATGAAGAATACTACGGAAATGCGGCATTTATCAAACTTTTAAAGCCTATATTGTAGTTATTTATATTGACGATCCAAACGGCACAGTGTTAAAGTGTTCTTATTTAAAGCCAAGGGTCGTGGGTTCAAGTTTTGCGATAAGATAAATATTTGTATGGGCTATAAGTTTTTATTCTGAGTAGATGTAATGATAAATTATTTTGGGACTATGAGTGCAAAGCGTTTTTTCTAATTTATAATTACGAAAATGCCATTATGTTTTTCAGGCAGTCACAAATTATTTTATTACTTAAAACTAGTGTATAGAGTTCATAGTGTAAAAGCGGTACCGTTTTATTATACTTTCACCGCCGAAAGCTTTATAAATGTATCGCGAAGAAATATTGGAACGGTTTAATTTGGCAACGCTCCGTAAGGTTATAATTAATGGTAACAAGCGGTTTCATTTCGGGGGGCCAAAACAAAAAGATAATTACTTCCAATTAATAACAACTCTTTCTAAACTAGAAAAGTCATTTTATTTATCTTTGGTCTTTAATTACTTTAAGATAGATAAGTATCTGATCTTTTTTAATAATACATAAGATTCTCAAATTTTTATTTTTCGAATGTTGGAAATGTGTTAAAAATAAAATTTTTTTATATAAAACAATTGCTTCATTTTGCAATAATTTTTTTAATTGAATTTAAATGAACACGTAAGTGAAACATGGTGGAGGATGATTTGTGTAACTTTTAAATCTGCACCTGGCAGGAGGGCACGGTGGCCTAAGATCTGGTCGGAGGCCAAGATCCGTTTTGGGTCGCTGCGCCAACAAAGTTAGTTAGTTAAGTGAAACATAGAGATCTGGGCCGCCCGTCGTCGTGTAAGTCATAGCACAGAGAAAGTTGAGGTGAGCTAGGCAAATAATTGTACATATTGTATGTAGAAATTCAGGTAAGTAAGCTATTTTTAGCAATCTTCACATGTCCCACCACCGGGCAAAAGGCCTCCCTATTTCTGAAAGAATGGACATTAACCTACCACGCTTGTCTACGACGAATTGGCAGGGCGCCTAGACGCGGAATAAATATTTTTGGGCGTACCAACAAAATGGGAAATCGAACCCGTGACCATTGACTTCGGAAACGGTAGCTTCTCTACTGAGCCAATGAAGTCGTCAGTTTTTGTTAGAACTACATTAATTCTTTAAATTTTTGCCAATCAGTAGTGTTAAAAACTCAAATAAATTACAAACACTGGTATTCTCAAGGGGGTGTATCTTTTTATTGTAGTTTTAAGACTAATAGCGATATAATACAAATAAATTTGTACTAAAGTACTAAATTCGTAATAAAATACAAGGAAATTACATACATATCGCAACGCCTGTCTCCCATAGGGGTAGGCAGAGACACAGATCTCCATCTGCATCGACATACTTTCCTTGCTTCCTCCACACTCATTACTCTCATCATGCAAGCCCACCGGTTAAGAGTACTCCTGACCTGGCCTTTCTCAAAAACTTAAGCAATTTTATCAAGATACGTTTTTGTGGTCTTCCCCTACCGATCCTTCCATCCACATCCGCAACGTAAATTTTTAAATTTCTAGAAAAAAGTTAAAGTTCTTAAAATCTCAATTTTTAAAAACATATCGACGTTGTTAAAAGAATAAGATTTGGTAAGTAACCAGATGATCACTCAGTCATGTTATTGGTTATCAATCGTTGAGGTTTAACTGCAGAGAAGTTTACAGACCAAACTTTATTACTCCAACATATTGCGTTGTATTTGTCACGTAAATTGTATTCAAGTTTGTTTAAACTTCAACTTTACTTCTACTCGTAGAAAGAGTTTTCTTTAGAAAATGTTTAGAGGTTGAAGATCAAGGCGTCATAGATACATTTCTATAATAAGATTATGGACGTAAATCATATTTGCAAACAAGCATTGCAGCATAATAGCATAGGCATACAACTTGTAGATTTCGTCCTTCCTGGGAGGGATAAAAGATAAATATATGTCAATATATTTATCTTTTATCCCTCTTATAGTTTTATGTTACCTTAATATATATTTATATAATATGTGAACAATGTGATTGGTATCATAATAACTTACTGTTAAGATTGCAATATTTTAAATTATTAATGTATTGTGCTACTCTTTATTCTCCTTTAATAAAATAAAATAAAGGGCAAAGTGTTCGCTTTTTAAGCCAAGACTGGTAGAGTCGATTCTCGCAACAGTATAAGCATTTATATGGCTTACAAATATTTATTTTGTGTCTGCTCGTTTGTTTTTGTTATTTGTGTGTTTAAAATTGTACCTCCAACATAGGGACAATGTAACAACTTGTAAAAAAACCTTGATAGACTATGTTAATATGTCATGCCAAGCTCTTATAATAGTTCTTTTCGTTTCTTTGCAGGCTGCCCTTTGCGCTGATTATAGCGTGCCAGTGGACTGCGTAGCAGCTGGGCCAGCTCCACGTCCGAGCTCCTTCCACGAGATATCTGCACCTAAAGTAAGTTTACATTCAAGACGCGCCATCTAGCCAGGTCTAGGTGCATAAATCGTTGTTCCATTTAGCAAAGGTACAATCCGCTACCTTTGCTGTGTGCGCTACGAGTGCTGGTGTAGAGACCACGTCTTGGGTCTCTACACCAGCACTCGTCTACTCAAACGCTTTTCAGTTGTCGAACACAATTAATATTTATAACTTTTTATGGTTAACATTCATTTTACATTACAACATCAGTCGGAACGTCAGTGTTTCGTCGAGGTTTGAATGAGATTTACAGCATTTTGTATATGTATTATATTACAAATCTTTTACCGTCTTGTTATTATTGTTATAAATGTCTATAAAACCCTGGCTAACTCTCTGAGAATATAAAAACTTGCTTGGCCTTTTTATAATAAGCACAAAAAATAGAAACAATATGTGTAAAGAAACAAAGAAAGCATTGTATTTAATGTCCTTTTTCATCTTCTATACAATAGCTTTTATTAATAATAAAATACACGACGGAGGCTTCTCGATGACCTTTTCAAGAACGAAGATTGTTGCCAAAGAGTGAGTCATGAGTCGTTCAACTCGGCGTGATGATGTCTGTGCAACGAACTCGGTCACTCGTTCACGTGACTCCTTTTTAAAGTTTCGTGAGTCAGCCACGTTACTTAATTACTTGCGAGGCATACTTGACAGACAATGAGTTATATATTTAATGATTGAACCAGTGATAACTAAACGATGTTTTAATTCATTCTAATATAAATTACACATTTACAATTACTATGCAGTAATACCGGTGTTGGATGTTGTATTAAAATACAAATATAATATTGCCGCGAAAATAATTAACCATTGCTTAGATGGTTTGGGCATATAGAGAGGATGGAGGAAAGACGACTGGCAACATAAATTTATTTGCGAATATGAATGGAAGGGTCCGTAGAGGAAGACCACGAAAAACATACCAGTCGCGTACGAAAGGCCAGGTCAAGAGTATCTTTAACCGGCGGGCTTGCATGATGAGTGTGGAGAAAGCAAGGGAAGTATGCCGAGATCGTTGCAGATGGAGATCTGTGGTGTCTGCCTATCCCTGCGGGAGACAGGCGTGACGATATATATGTATGTATGTACAATTAACGATAATATCTCTAGTTTATTCTTTTTATGAAAGTTGTAATCTAACGATGATCACCTGACGGCAAATAATGACCGCCACCCTTGGACATCTTCAATATAATAATAAGGTCATTGCAAACGCATTGCCTATTTGAAGATAAGGAAGTAAATAATAGGAGGGAAAGAAGGAAGTAATAAGAAAATAAAATTAGGGTGAAGGAACTGGGCCTCCGGAT
Organism: Baronia brevicornis; assembly: GCA_031353405.1. Classification (NCBI taxonomy): domain Eukaryota; kingdom Metazoa; phylum Arthropoda; class Insecta; order Lepidoptera; family Papilionidae; genus Baronia; species Baronia brevicornis. The sequence goes on from JASFAT010001916.1 coordinate 25,483, forward strand.
TCCTGCTTAGACCGTATGAAACGCAGCAACAAAGTAAAAGGCTACCACTTTAATAGTTTTAAGTTAAAGTATGGTACTCCCCCGGTTGAGCTGACACATTGATGCACGGCTCTTCCACTATTAAAACTTAGAATAACACCATTAATCAACATGATCATCGTTACATATATCTGACTCACCAGTCCACATAGCGGTTATAGTGCATATACATACATGACTACGTTTAGATTTCAATAAAACATTCTCACAATACTACGACACAATTGCAATAAGTCATTCAAATTAAGTCATCAATAATTAATATAAGCGAGCTACCCTGGTTGATACTCAATGAGTCAGAGTGTTAGTCACACAACACCAGCATCCCTGGTAGTGATAGCTTTTGCTGCATTGTAGTATTTGATTGTTTAAGGTTTTTTTATGGAATAGGAAGGCAAACGAACAACGTGTTATGATGGAAAGCAATCAACGCCTCCCATGATTTCCGCAGCGCCATAGGCAGTGCGGAAGCGTTGCCGACCTTTAAGGAAAGTTTCATTATGGAAGTGGGAATGGGAGCGGGAGGGGTGAAGGAGGGGGAAGTTTCAAGTCAGTCAGTCAATTTTGAGTTCCAGCTGTGGACTTTTACGGTTGTATTGTTTGATATATTTGGAATTTAGACGAGTTAGTTGTGGCCATTGCTCACAATAAAAATAAATCGATTTTCTGTTTCTAAAGGAAGGCCTTGCTATGTCACGTGACCATATTCCATTTATGTTCAAGTTGATGCGTCATTTTAAGCTTCCTCGGCAAACGTGACGTCACCGTGACGCGCCTCCCTACTTATTTTTATAACGCCTCGCGATTTGTTGTGAATTTTAATTTCGCTGACGTAAGGGTATGGAATTTTTATTGAATAATACATCTCATTGAAAAACGGAACGGATCGGAAAAGGAGTTTTCCCTACCTTCATTGTATAAAAGTAGCATATTCACTTTCTGAGTAAGTGTTTTGATATGTGTGTAACTGGATGTTTCCCGCGGGTTACCCGATAGAATTTTTTAAGACTTAAATTTCCGCTTTAGAATCTCAAGTAAAAAGTTAATGTAACTTTTCCTTACAACGTTCTCTATCTTCTTTCTTCTCCAATAGAAGTCCGTACAGATTGTGTTTATATGGAATCTGCAGCTCAGCCGCAGTCAGGCTAATGTCGTCCGTGGACTTAAAATGTAGGTAAAGTACGAAACTCGGGTAAATAAGTACCACATCTACTCAGCATGGATTAGCACCAACAGGGAATCAACATCTATACACAACTTTTCTCCTGAAGGTGTTTTTGTGTAGGAGCCGTTAGTATCAGTGGATAGGATACATTCTCCAGTACAACTAGTGGCTAAACTTAACAAACGTCCTAAGAAAGTAATGTCATCCGTTTGGTGGGACGTCCGTAATGTGAGTTTGAGAGAGCTTAACTGTTGAATCAAGGAGATAAAAATAAATAGGTATTTATTCAAATGCCTTATTGAGTTTTTCCATTTTAATTTATTCACCTTTAGCAACTATTTTAGAATATAGAGATTTAAGAGTAGACTCATAGTTTCTTGCCAGTTATATCATTTGAAATGTCATTCAGTTCTACTGTTTTTTCTTCGTAACTCATTGACATTTGTCATGAATATTGACCCGTTTTTAATTAGGATTAGCACCTACATTTTACTATGCAGTATGTTAGGTAATATATAAAATAAAAAATAACTTAATAGGATCATGTATTCTATTCAATGTACGTTCATATGTATTTTTAAAAATATAAAGACTGCAAGCGCAATTTTCATTATATGTGTAAAATCTTAATGGAATTATCTTTCACTATCTTATTTTATAGATAGCCAGTGAATAAGCGACAACTTAACAATATAATTTTTCCGATAATCGTGACCCTGAAGACTAAGACAGCGCAAACTTATTAATTGCATGATTACTCATGCTGTATTAAAATTATGACAAATATTGATAAATAAAATATATTGAAGATAACGTTTAATTTTATTTGATAAACTTCTATGCACACGATATACTTATCATTTTACCTGTAGTGTTTCCTTAATTTTAATTATTTACTTTATGAGTAAGCTTTTCGTCTAATGGAAGCAAGCTCGTACATATCTGTCGTCAGTAGTGACGTACATATCTGTACGTCAGAAGCATTGCAGGAACAATGGTGTCCGTTTTATTTTCGTGTAAGTTTTTAACAATGTTTTTCTTCACTGCTTGCTTAGAAACAGCATTTTCTTGATATTTTTGTTGGGATTCTCATTTGATACGATATTTCTAGAGAGAAACTAAATCGTAAATATACACTAGAGCAATCTTTTGAAAAAATAATTCGTGTTGCTAGTTATTTCTATATCGCGAAGTTATTTCTATATTACTTAAATACACACATATATCCATATATTTTATCGCAAATACAACGTATCTTTGATTCGGTTTTTTATTATGTTTCGCTCCCCTTATAACTCCGTTGGAGAACATGTGTGCACAATAATGCGTGAAATGCATCACACCTGCCAAAGTGAGTCACTTTCACGTGCGTCTCCACTCCATATGCGGTGCAGACGACAGCAGAGATAGGGCGCGTATGACTCATGCTTCCAAACTGATAAACTTTGGGGTGCAGTGACTGACTGAGCAGTGACTAACAATGATCCCTTTTATCGACTGACATTATTCTTTTTTCAATTTATTTCAGAGTTTTATAATTCTAAGTTAAATAATCTATGTATTCGTTTTCTTTCTGTAATAATAAATTCTAAAATAGCTTCGAATGTAATAAACATATAAGATTCATGATGACATGCCAAAATGATACCGAATGATTATTTTAAGAAGATAAGTTTATAAGATTAAAAAAGTTATTATTCCGCTTGATAAGGGGAAATGTGAATTAAAAAATATATATTCGTTGATTAAATTGGTTTAACAGTGACGAACATTTGTAATTAAAGTATTTCTCGTTGAAATTTCTCGTATCAGATACAAATATACTGAACAATTTCTGGTTAGAATTTAAGAAGAAACCACATTTCTTCTCGTAGGTATTGTACAAGGCGACTATGGAAGCATATATCAGAATATTAGCAGTAGCGTATTTAAGAATAAAAACCAATGTGAGATCCTCAATCTGTCTATCCTAGTCCAGATATTGGACTATTGTCCAGATATTGGATATATAGCTATGGCTTGTGAATTGATCTTGATGACAAGCATTGGAATGGGAATTCTTCTCTTTTTTCTCTGTTGCGTTACAATTTTTTTAATAGAAAAAGAGGTTATTGCATGCTAACTAATTACCGCCACCCAGAAATACTAGTTACTTCAAGAGCACTGCAAATGCGTTGCCTTTGAGAAAGATAAATATAGGAAAGGGGAGTATTTAGGATGAGGTGTAGGGGAGACTCTAAACTTCAAACTCAAATCAACCTCAGGTTTTCAACGCTCATCGAACAAGGCTACACATAAGTTGATCTTCTGCAAATATACGGTACTTCCCCGGACGAACCGACACATTTTTGTTTAAGATAGAAATTGCCTGTATAAGTTAATTATCATCATCTCTACCAATTTCTATTAATGTCAATTAATGTCCGTAAGTGTGGAGGTCCGTACGGAGATTTGTGACAATAAACAGCATAGCAGAGATCACCGAAATAACGGAAATTATTGTTTTAATTGCACTACCTTATTATCAGTGAAAATTATTTTACGCTCATCAATTGATTATTTGAATTCAATAACGGATAAGATAAGGATATGTACAAACTACCTAACTTACCGCTTCACATCGAATAACATCAACAACGTGTGTTAAAATAATGTTGGTCAACAGTAAATGTATCTTATCGCTTTACAAACTTTAGCAATATTATAACAATTCAGGTACAAAAAAAAACATGTTTTGAAACAGATGTATCGAGAAGATCTAAATGTCTCAGTGGTGGAGTTCGCTTTACGCTAGTTCGTTCTCACTTCGGGATAAATATTATAATTCTATCCCCTACTTCTATCTTCTTTGGACTGTGGGTGTTTGTCCATGTTATTTGAATCTTATACCAGCTCTCATAATACAGAGAAATCTGAGCTATAAGAATAAAGTTTTTTTTTTTACTTTGAACTGCGATCAAGATTTAAACTTCAAACGTAATTTTAAACTACAATAGATTGAAAGTTTAACTTGTTTTAAATTAAAAAAAATCTATCATATAGAGATAAAACTTGTTTAAAAAATATCTAAATTATTAACACTTAGTTACAAACAATTTTCGGATATAAATTGTATGTTAATATTTAATGTAATAAAATCGTAATTAACTTGTTAAATGAATAATAATATATCTAAAATTATTTTTGGTAACCATTGGAATAACATAAATTTATTCAATTATCACATATTAAACAAGCACGATTTAAAAGTATTTTCATAATTGAATACATAATTTTAAAATGAAAATGGTACGTTAAAAAATGATATAAAATATTTTTTTTTATTTTTTACAATACCCATTTTACTTTTTAATAATCATATTTGTTATTTATTGTATAAAAGTTGTTTTAAGTTTTATACATGTGCATATGTATAAAACTTAAAATATAGTAAAAAAATATATTCTATGCTCTCTCGGGACTAAAAATATGCTATAATTAATGGACATGTACATATGTTAAAATATTGAACAAATGTTTCACTGGGTATACAGAAATACTAATATATTATATTAATATATTATACTGGGTATACAGTAATTCAATGTTATTTGAAATTATTTTAACCTTTATTTATATTTCTTATTATGTAGACATTTAACCGTAATTTTTGCTTAATCATATTTAATAGTTTTTTTCTTTTAAAAATAGCTTTGGATGTCTGTCAAAATGTTAACAATGGTAATTCGAAAGTTAAAATGGTAGGTAGATATACTGAATTTGAACATGAAGATATCAATATGTTTATACGATTTTAGACGTATTTGTGGTTTCTTTACATTTTGTCTCATATTAAAGAAAATAAAAAATTTGAGATGATAAATATTTTGTATCAAATAAACTGTCTATAATTGAGAATAGAGCATAAAGTCTCACATATATTGAAATTTTACTATGTATTTATGCTTTTTGTAGTACTAGCAAAAAATAGGTTACTTTGTATAGATAAAAATAAGGTATGTGAATATATATTCGTATCCGTCACTCACATATATTTCACGTTACCGGTTCAAAAATCACACAAACTCAGTTATTTCTCGCACACATTATTCTTACAATAAGTTATTTAAAGCCCTAGATTTATTTCATACCACTAAAGTCACATTAAAAAAAAACGTTTTAAAAAATTCTTTTAAATATTTTAATGATTATTATTAAATATGTACTCTTGCCTCTTACACATACATGCACACGCTCCAACATTACACACACATTATATATAGATACGTATATAAAATGCTTTTGATTAATAGTGTATATATTTTTAATATAAGTTAATTTAATCAAAATGTAAATCATTAATTGGCTCCAAAAGTGTTAGCATATGAAATTTTGTTTTAAGTAAATAAATATTATCTTTACCTGGGAAAGTGTTAGTTGTAGACAGTCTAGTCTTTAAATGGACATTTCTAAAATTTTATTTGACTAGTTTTCGTAAGGTAACCTCGGTATCAAAGTCTCGATTCGGTTCTGGAATTCTAGTTAAGTAATTCTTAAATCTAAATGGCTTTTTCAACAGCGTGCTCCAGTCTTACTTGATTACTCAACTCTGTTTATTAGCATTATTAGAAATAACGATATCTGCCGCGTAAACGACCTCAAAAGAACATTCGACCTAGTCGAAAGTCGTAATGTAACATAATAACAAGACAAAACGTTAACGCGCTAGTTTACGTTCAGATACTATATTTTAAGGTATAGTTTGAATTTATACCTTATACAAATTTGTTATAGTCGAAAATTGTATAAAAAAATGTCGGGCACGTGCGGAATCGTCGAGGTATTAATGGAGACAACTTCGTACGAAACAGCGCTTTAGCGCTTTACTTTATTGATCGGCTTATTGTTGAATAATATAACCGTTCAACAAAAGCGCTTCGAATGCTTGAGTGCTAGTTTCAACCGCGCGATGACTCAAGCCTCGGTAAACAGTATGCGGGGCGATGAGTCACCGTTTTACACATTCGCGTATAGTGTTTGAGCAGTGTTGTTAGTCTGTAGTTAGACTTCTCAAGTAGGCAGCCGTACCGTTTTAGGCATTTATATTGCAGGTTTTTACTGCCAAGTGCCAAAACATATTTTATAGTTAACGAGATTAACAACTCTTAATAACAATTTGTGTACATAGTGCAGAACAAGTTTATGTGAAAGTGTTGGTGGTGATAGTTCTAGTTTTATAGCTTATATGTGTGCGTGTCAGCAGTGAAACTGTAGATCAAGTTGATGATTATTCTGTGACATCTTTGAATTCCTGTGTAGGTTGTGTGCGTAACAATGCCGTCGAACAAGAAATTGATTTCCAAAATGAAACAGATAGCACAGTGGATTCTTCTTGTGCATGTGGTGAGTTTACAAAAAAAATTTTGTTGGCATAATTGTAAGGGTATATGTGATAGTACTTAATAGAAATAAAAAAATACAGTGTTATTTTTTTATTTGTATAGCGATTTATAGTTGTCGACATGCATGCAACACAACGTGTCACCATACTACAACTATAAATTTTGTATTACTTAACTTTATTCCACACAAATGTACGACTAGTTCTTTGTACCTAAATCAAGTCTATAGTAGATATTGATTAAGAAGAAGCCTGATCCCGGGGTTGACTTAACTTCGTTACAAGTTTGGAGAGCGAAGTTTGCTTTCGAGTGCGCAGAACGGATATGTATTTTTTATTTTATAACATTACCTAAAGTACCTAAGGTATTTAGTTTACAAAAATAAAAGGCTCTTTCAACGTCTGAAATATTTTTTTATTTTGTATCATAAGAAAAAAAACCATAATGAATAGCCAGGTAAACTTTTTATCTTTGTAACCTGTTATTGAAGTGTTAAAAAAGCCTTCAAATATTAGCAGATAAAGAGAACAATACATAGTTTTTGAAATCAGTTCCTTCAATTGTTAATAAGGAAGTAAGTAACACAGTAACAATGGATCTATTTAACTGTTATTATCCATAATATATCGTGATCAGTCTAGCATGATTATCGATAAACGTAACAAGCTTTCCCGTTTGCTCTCATTAAAAAGACAACTTTTATATTGTTAAGGGTTTTATGACCTCTTCAAGAACACTTTGAAAATTTCATTTATAATTGCTCCCTGCGTTGAAACATTCGAAAGGGACTAGGTACCTCCTTAAGAACTGTATTTCTCGGGTGATCCGGACTTTCCACTTAATAATTTAGCCTATTTTCGCCCCTTGTTTTGTTATGCGCACAAAGTTGTCTTATATCAAGTAGGCCTTATAACGTTTTTTATTTTGTACGAAAACTTAGAATACAAAAGTTAGATTGTACACGTTTCACTTATGGGCATATTTCTTATTTAAGACTCAAAGCCGCGTCGGTATTTCGAATTGGCAGACTTCATGCTATCGAAGCTTATATAAATATCAAGTATTTTTTTCTGTCTACGTGATTCATATGTCCTCTTTTTCAAATAAAGTAACTGCTATATTTACCGTCGTATTTCAGTTAGACATCGAATAGACATTCAGGGCTTTACGCCAGACACTCGGTATGATTGAATCAGGTTTTATTGTAGATTTTTAGTCTTATGAAAGTGAAAATAAAATAAACAACAGTCAGTTTAATTTGGTTGAACGGGACCTGTTTGCGGTCTACGGTTTGCAGAACGTGACCAGACGGGGAGTTACATCGGTAAGGGACTGTGCCGATTGTTGAACGAGACAATTCAAACTATTGTGAAGTCGGATTTTTTTAAAACGGCGACTACTAGACTTAGATATACCTAAACTTTAATAATAATTAATAAAATACCTATAATAAAATAACTTTATTTTGTGGCTTCGGTAGGTTTTCTTTATTATTTTATTAATCTGTAAGTAATGATTGAAATTAATTTTAAAACGACAAAGATTACTGATATTTTTATAAATATACGAAAAACAAAATAGTGTTTTATTAAAATACCCGGCGTCACGATATAATAACAGAAATGCATGTAGGACGGGGCAGATGCTTTTATAATATTTATGCTACGCGACACTAAAGCCAACTATTTTCGTCCGGAATCCCAGGGAGGCGTGTCTCCGATATTAATACATTAGGCTGGGCTGGTGACTCATGTGGCGATCTGAACGCTACGTCTTGTCCCACATCCTTCATACCCTTGATATTACTCATAGCCGGTAAACCCGGAATTATCTTAAGGATTACTACTTTTCCCCGGCATTTTTTCATGTTTCCTATAGTTTATAATTGTTTTTCTCAATGTTCAATTTCTTTAACTTATAAGAAATATATTATATTTTATATTATTATGTTAATAGTTTGTTTTATTAATAATATCGTATCTTTTCCGTCTTATCATTTAAGTAATCCAGTCATCACGAAGTGTGATTAACAAATCTTCATGTAATTCATTTTGCAATTCGATGTTTGAAACTGAATATGGTTGCATTACAATTATCACCATTTATTTCAAAAAAATATCTTTCGCATTAATAACAATTATGTTGTTATATATTTATCAATTATAAAGTTGAGTAGTTCGGAAGGAATGCTTATTGAAATTGCGAAATCACAAAGATTAAATTCAGTGTTTTTTTTAAATAGCTTATTACTTTCTATTGGTATGATCGGTATTGTGCTGGGGCTATACCTAAGCATTATTTTTCTGCAACACCAATGGGCTGGCTCGTTCGGGAAAGTACCTATTGCAGAACACTGATGTCTGAGTGGAAGCTTAAGTTTTGTGCTTAGTTCGATGAACATTGAAGCCCAACCTCAGTCATGTATGTATTACTCATCATTCCAAATCTTTCTCGAAGACGGCAAGGAATGTTCATGCCTCCTATATTGTTCAGTATGCCATAGTATCCATTTTGGTATGCGCAATAATGTATTATTTACCTATATATATTTGCTTTTATAACGAGTGTAGCAGATTCGATTTCCGCAACGGGATTAACATATGCATGTTCCTTGTATTACAATCAATATATAAGTTACCATTGTTTAGTTTATTATTAATATATATTTGTGCATTGTCGTTTATTAACGGATTGCACAAGATTAACGGAAATGAGTTACGGACATCTGTTAGTCTGTGCATACAAGCATAAAACATGCTCTATACCGGTTACTATCGTCAGCTGTGCAATAGGAAGTCGATTATTATTTCTTTATACGTGACGCCACAACGCAGGAAGAAAACTACATTACTATTTCCTCATTGTGTGATACAATTGATGAATGAGCAGTAGTGAGCATTTGTACTAGGGCGGAATTCAATTCGACCCTTCAAAGGCAACCCTTCTGTTCCGGGAGCATTGATTTGAATTAATAAATAATACGGTGCCGGCCAGACGTAATAAAGTGTAGGAATGGAGTGATTTTAAGACCTCGATTAAAGTTGAATTAATCTCTGAACTGCTTTTTATGAGCAATTCAATTCCATTCATATGTACATACAAATATGCTCTTGAGCCGGCTTGACTGGGGAGGTACCCTCGTAGAATATCGATGTAAAGTGCTTTGGAACCGGATGCCCAATTCCTTTCTCTTTCTTTTATTTCCATCTTCCCCTCGGTTTACATTCTCCTTCTCCTCTCATTAAATCTTCCCATTCCATTATTTATTTCCTTATCCTAAGGTAAGCAACGCGTCGCCCTTAATATTGCGGATATCCACGGGCTGTGCTGGTTGCTTATCATATGGTGAACCGCTTGCTCATTTGCCTATCTAATCCATTAAAAAAATAAGCGAACAAAAACTTCTCGCCTTGTCTTTCACAAGGACGAAGCAAGCAATCAGTTACATTGTTTGTAAAGCAATTTAATACACGTACAAAATCTTATCACAAACGTAAACTATGTCTTCAATGGCGTCGTGTGCACGTAATTATCTTTGTCTCGCGGAGATTTCCTCTTTATAAATAAACGTTGCTGATTCATTATTATACGACGTTTTTCTTCCACCCATATTTGTTTTAAAAGCGACTTTCTTTTTTTTTAATCGAAAATTACAGAGCATTGTCTGCGGTAGAGTTACACCTGCATTGGCAGACTGCACTTTCCTTTATTAATATTTTCTAGTAGGTATGCAGTTTTTTTAATATTTCCCTGATTTAATGGGCAGTATTAGGTAACAGGATAAGTCTGCTGTGGTCGCCAATCTGCATGGGCACCATGATCCACATCTAGAAGCTTACGTCCATTTAGTAGATGTTTTAGGCTCTTGCTAGTAAAGATATTTGCGAGTTAGCAGAGCAGAGCTAATATTGAAAACGCCTGTGCTGTTTCTGATGGCAGGTGGCAGATGGCAATATTCATCTCAGCTACGACTACTTGTGTTTTGCCGATAAAATATTTAAAGCTGTTGGGTAAAAGCATCTTCCAGTTTAATTAAGCGTGGATGGAGAATATGCAAATATCGGATAAAAATCTTTGTAGACATCACAAATCAAAACGAGGGTGCCCGGCCGACGTTTAATTATGTAAATAAATTTTCGTTCATAACTCGGATCCATTATGGAATGCGCCAGTTGAGGCTTTCGCTCTTGTTCTATGAAGTTTGTATTTTTAATACATGAGCGTGGTGTACATTTTACATTTTTTGTGAATTTTAATTGTATTCTATAAATATTTTTTAATTTGACGGCGACGTGGTTCGCCACCCATCTCGTCCTGATTCCCACGAGGGCGAGAAGCGACTAATGGAGAGCCATTTCGCTGCGATGAATGTGAAAGGAAGAGTGGATAAAAGGATGGATGAGTGTGGAGGTGTGCCGGGAGCGTAGCGGATGGAGCTCTGTGGTCTCTGCCAACCCCTGCGGGGGATAGGCGTGAATATATAAAAAAAATTCTATAAAATGGGACCTAAGAAATGTAATTTCTGCCCATCTGAAATTTAATGACCTAAGAGGCTTATCAAAGATATTACCGTTTTCGAATTAATGGTCGCGGTTTTGATTTTCGCATAGGGAAATAAAAAAACCGAAATCCGATTTTGTAATTCAATTTTGGATGCCGAGCCAATATGCCTTGGACAAGCGTGGTATGTGGGCAGGTAACCCCGTGCCCAGCAGTGAGACATGTAAAGGCTACATAAATAATCTTTATACATTATCATTTATGTATAATGTATTAATAATGGACGACGCCCAACTGGACGACGTCCCGTAAGGCGCCTGATGTACCGCTGGAGAGACATAGTGGAGGATGACTTGCGTAAATATCAAATCTGCAACTGGCAGGAGGTGGCACGGTGGCGTAAGATCTGTTCGGAGGCCAAGATCCATTTTAGGTCGCTGCTCCAATAAAGTTAGTGTAATGTACTGTACCATAAAAATATTTTATAAAAACAGGGGTATACAAGTAAATACTGTAACTTAATGCCAGTATTTTAAAAATAGAAATACTTAAAATGTTAGATAACGAATTATATCGAGAACTTTTGGTTATATTAGTAGTTAAGAAAATTATTAAAGTAACTTTGACGTTTTAAGTTTAAGGTTATTTGGAAAATCTGCAATTACTGAAATTAATTGTATATTTTCAGAATAAAATTATTCATTATTAATTATTCATTATTTCTTCATAAATTAATTGCCGATACAATTTATAAACAATAGGGTTTTATGCGAGCAAGTAAGCTTCGCACTTATCTCTTTTTGGATTCCCAATTTCACCCTTAATGAGTATGGTTGTAGAAAGACCCTTTCGTACCCTACGGCACGGAAACCGGGAACTCATCACTGACGCTAATGGCTTGAACCACCTTCATTTTATTTAAATACATTCTCAATAATTTAACCATGCGATATATGTACATGAAACATATTTTTACACACTACTACTACTACTGAAACATTTACATTGTTATAAAATATCGCAATTGAATTATCAGAAACTATAAATAAATTACCCATTGGATTATTTCAAAGAAAAGTAATGGCATAGCTGTTTCTTAGAGGTTTTATCACATAAAGAATAATTTTAATAGTAAATTGTAACATTTATTGTACTGTACATTGTTACTTCAATTAAATTAATATGATTAATAATATCTATATGTCTGACGTGTCACTTTCACGTTGTTGTTAATTAATAAGTTGACATTACATTAAATTTGCACGATATTGTTAATAAAAAGGAAACTCTTCAATATTAGCATTAAGAATAAGAAATGTATAAATATATGTACATACTATACATACATACATATATATATATATATATATATATATATATATATATATATATATATATATATATATATATATATATATATCTCTGTGTGTAGATCTATATGTATGTAGGCTACGGGCTTAAAGCGTATTTAATTTTTTATGTATCACGATTCGATGGTGTGGACGTTTTGTCTTTGTATATGTATATGGCGTGGTTCCACCTTGATCTCATCGTTTTATTTTTTTATAGCGATGTGGTCACTTTATAACTAGCGGTGTTGACACCGAATTGACGGCAAAAGCAAATCCCACACACGTCTAAAAGAGAGAGCTGCGATGATGTAATGTGAAACAAAATAGGGAGCTAAATACTGCAACAAAAAGAAAATTACGCATGAAAATGTCACTATATTGCTAGATAGCAATGACAAGCTTTAGATCAACTAATATTTTTTTCGAATATCTGACAATGGCAACATAAGACATCCGTATTAGGCGAAGAATAATATACCTGCGAGTATATAACTAAATTATTTAACAGAAACAATGTAAATACAAATATTATAAACACACATTAGATATTTATTACATTAGCATTTAAAACTAATTGTCTTCTAAAGTTTTTTACTATTTTATGTTTTTCGTTATTATCAGACTATGCAACAGATAATTGCCAGTATGAAATATAGTTGATGTCAACGGTAGCATTATCATCATGTCCATCACCACGGAAAAAACATTATTTAAACATTATTATAATTATAAATACATTAACAAACATTTTTATAGAATATGTGTGTAAAAACACTTTTTACCTATTCTTTATATATAGTTTTTGTTTCATTTTCGTAATTTAATTGACATACTGTCAATGTGAATTGTTTCGTCGTTATAAGGATACGTGGCAAATAGTTGCCAGTACGAAATAACAGTTGACATCAACGGTTCACAAACGCAACAACACAACAGAATCATACACAAATCGGTTTCGCTGTAAAAATTTGTGGCGCCTGAGTAAGTTTGGCCGTTTTCTGAAACGTTATCACCTTATCGTGTCGCCAATGAAAGTAATATAGCATGATATTCTTTATGCTCGTCCCCATAAACACAAACGGGTCGCGGTAATGACGCCCTGGCTAGGGGAGGACGGCTAACCGGCAGTTACGCTCGCCGGATATGTGACCGCTGCATTTTATTACCACTTTACTCTGCCACATAATCGGCCTTCATGATGAAGGGCTCCTTTCCGACAAAAGTCATTATGTACGCGGCAATTGCATTCCGTCTCATACCATACGTTCTGTTTAAATATTTTTGACAGTTTTCAATAATTTTATGTTCTCAAAGAGTAATATACAATTTTCCCATTATTGTTATGTATTACTTATAACGATAGTTATGTCGTGTATGTTTATTATAGATACTATAATAAACATACAATATACAAGTATGTTAATTTACATTGACGAAATATTATGAATTTTTAATTTTAATATTTAATTACAAGTATTTTTTTAAAATCTATAAGCTTCTGTATTCTAGCCAAAAAGGCTTTACTGTAATAACATAAACAAAATATAAGTATGTATTTTAGTATTATTTACGTAACATTAAAGATATGTATAATTTGTTTCAGGTTGAGTTCATAGAGGCGTATTGCACACCGCGAGATACAGCGCGTCGGTCACCGCAACGGAACCGCCGTTCCCGGGAGCCTAGGCGCTCCCCTGACACAACTAGATGGCGCCACGAGGCACGCCGCCAGAATTACGACTTTGAGACCAGCCGAAGGCCCTACGAATACGAATCTAGTCGACGACATTGCGGCAGAGAATTCAGCGGCGACTCTGGAAGACGAGCGTTCGACGCGGAGTCTGTGCGACGACGAGCGGACTACGAATCCGCTAGGAGGACCGATTTTGACTTATCAGCTCCTGGCATTTCGCGGCGAAGTCCTGACAGCGCTCCCGAGGGTTCAGCGGACTCTCCGCCGGAGCCTGCCCCCTCTGCGCCCTTGAGTCACGACAGACAGTCAAGACATCGATCACAACCATATTACGAATCCGGTACGTAAGAATTTTAACATGCATTATAGTGGTATAAGCGTTGTAGAAAAACATAACTTTAATTATTTATCATTAAAATTTATGAGTGCTCTCTTGAACAAAGGTTTTCCCCTATAGCAGAATTGCTTTCGTCATGCTAAGCAGATAGAATATCTATCGCAAAAGTAGACACCTTGTCTCGGTAGGTATTCTGCAAGTAGGCTTGGTATGTATAGTTGCAATTACATTGTTTTAGTATATATAAAAAGTTTTGTTAAGATAGAATTCGTTTTGCGCTCTTTTTTTTATAACTAATCGAGGAATCGAGGAGTACTTACTAGAATACTTTATATAATGGAGAATTCGCGCAAACTTATGCTTTTTAACGTATAGATTACCGTATGCGAGATTTATAATACAATTGTCAAGTAAACCTGTCACATTCTTAAGAAATATTCAGACCCACACGCATAATCCACATTCAAGACCATCTCTAAGGGCTGGCGGGACAAAGGCTCCTTTTTCTAGCACAACAATTGCGGTGGAGACTTGTTATAAAGCATTGTTCCCACGAATGTATGAATGAGTATCTAGTCCTGTCCATTTGCGAAGCCATTATTAAAGGAAAAACAATCCCCTAGTGTTACGGTCTGTAACGCGTGTACCGAGTTGATGTTATACAATAGAAGCTATGACTAATAACGACATAGAATAACACGAATATTTACATATAATTTAGCTTGTATTATGTTTAGATACGGGATACGTTCAATGAAATTATCGCTTATATATAATTATTTATATATAAGCGCTTCCTTATCTCAAGTTATAATATTGTAGTAAAAAAAATATTTATATATTTTTTTATCAACAATATATTTTATTTGAATTCTTACTATTACGTAGCACATACTATATATTCCTATAATGTGATATCGGAATTTTAAAAATAATGTAATGGAATGGAAAAAGATAAGTTTGAAGCCTTTTCCGCCAATTGTCATCAGTGCCATTGTAAATATTTCATTTTCATAATTTCATGTGTGTGTGCAGTAGCAATAAAATGAAATAAATAAGTGTACAGTTCATTGTAAAAGTCCATAGCAAGTTTTGGTAGATAGGCCACCATTAAATGAAAACGTAACATGACAAGCTGATTAGTACATTTTAAGATGTGTACTTAGTGTCATTTTACGTGACGTTGGCATAATAGTTATATCTCATTGCCATAAATGAAAGCGAAGAAGGTATTTTTTGTCATTTGAAAAAAATTATAATGTCAATATTCAATGAGATATTTTCAATGCAATTACAAAGTTTCGGTATATTGCAATATGCTCAGCAGTTATCTGATGATTGTGCGATAGCGTAAGAGATAAGAATTATATTTAACATTTTAACGATAGTGCGATTCAGGACAATTTTATATTCGTTGCGGAAAGATTTATAAAAACTAACGGACGTGCTCTTTGTTAGAGTTCAACACATGGTTAGATTGTCTGTGAGCCGATTGGGTTCACAATTAGGCTTCTTAATAAAGCCGCACTACCATTGAACTAACAATGGCAACTTTTAATCATGCCTTTTCCGTTTGTTCATCCGTCTAGACTGGAAAAATGTCCCAGCCGTAATAAACAGAGATTTCACATTATACTGCTTTTGGAAAAAGTTATTTTGCTGTTAATATCTAGTCTCATTTGAAACTATTTAAATTTAAGATAATCTTTTATCTCGACGAAATCGAAAAAAGTAATTAAATATAATTCCAAAACATATAAAATTCAATTATATTCAAATAACCGTAAAGATTCATAGTTGTTTACATAAAACGAAAAATAAAAAAAATCACTTTTCAACCACACATTTCCCTATATCGTGGATTTCAGTGAAAAGACTCATACCACTAGGACAAACATACAGATAATAATGCAGAATAAATGCAAAATAGAAGATAGATCGGAATAATTAGAAGAGGTATTTATCTTGGTGCGAGAATCGAAATCTTGGTCCTTGGGTTCGTAAAACGAATGTTTCACCGCCATGCTCTTTCGGTCGTTATTTGATTAAAAGTATCGTCTATAAATACAGGTCAAGTCACTAGTTCTCAGATTTATCCTGTATTTATTATTATACCGTAAGTGTTAGGTAATAATTGTATCAAGGAGGGAATATGACTGTTTATACAAGTCATGCTAGATAGCTTCCAACGAAATTTTATCATGTTTTTTTTTGTCATAAATAAAACTTGCTGATAACACCGGTAGTGATACGAATCAAAATAATTACGACAAAAATATGATATTCATATACAAATATATGTATATGAATATCTATAAATATATGTAGTGTGTGTATGTATGTACATTTTAGAAGATACGTGCTCCGTTTGGGCTTGTTTGTAGCTTTGAACTGCTTGTATCCTAGGAAACTTGGGTATTTTTCGGGTAATTTATTCTTTTGAAAAGAATTTTTATTACCCAGTTTCTATTGCCTTATCTTAACATGTAAAAATACCAACTAAAATAACAATATTTACTGCGAGATTAATCAAACAATCGAGTTCGTTTATCAATCATTTCGGCTGAGATGATATGTAGCGGTGCACTGCTGAATGGATATTTCGGAATAGTTTTTATTTATTAAGATAGACGTTGCTGCTATTTCACCGGTATTTGCTCTCAAAGTCCCTCATATCGAATGCCTTTATTTATGCCGATAATCGCATAGAATACTGCTATTTAATAAGCCTTAGGTTTTATTAGTAGGCCGAGCGTCACAGATTCAAATCTCACGTAGGAAAAATAATTATATGTACTATGTGTTTTTGTTCCGAGTACGGCAGGCGATACATTAGCTCCTCTGCTTATCACATAAAAGAAAAACATGCGATTTCTGTATAGCCAGCCAGTGATGACAGAAACTCATATTGTCCGTTTTTAGTCCGGGATTCCTACGAATTTTGTCGAATGTTACGTATATGTAACATAGACCGGCTTCTGATTTCGCTATGAAAGACAAATAAGCAGACAATGTTAATTTTTAAATTGCACGTAGAAGTGCGGTGTGCCATTTGACCGTTTGCGTCATAAGCATGCCTAACTAATGATTGACGTGTATACGAGATTAACTCCACATTCTGATTTCATTTTTATGCTTGACATTCAATGTAATTAATCAGCTAACGAAATTTTGCCATACTCCTCGTCTATTAGTCAACGTTATAGGTCAATTAGTCAGGTAAACTATAACTTTGAATATTCTGTTAAGAAAAGTTGTCTATGCTGAAAAGCATTTAAAACAATGCTCAAGTACCTAATCTAACTAAATATTTAAAATGATTTTTCAATACATCTAATAATTAATTCATGTATTTTTAATATCGTTTTAAAGTTTAAATATTAATTTTATATCGCCAATACTGGTCACGTGGTTTGTCCCAGAGACGATTATATATATATGTATATATATATATATATATATATATATATATATATATATATATATATATATATATATATATATATATACATATATATATATATATATATATACATATATATATAATATATATATATATATATATATATATATATATATATATATATATATTCTTTATTGTCCAACAAAAACAATTGACTTACTGCACTTTGACTGGCGTTTGACGTCACATTTTAATTTTTTTTCACAGTACAAATATGGGTGGCCTCTTCCCTAATTCTAAAATGGACATTTACCCATTATACTTTTACTGCGGATTTGTTGGGCACCCAGACCCAGATTAAATACCTTTCGGCCGTACTCATATTTATCTCGATGCGGGAATAGACCCCGCGTCTGTCAACTTCGAAGGCGGTAGCTTTACGACTATAGGCAAAATTTGGTTATTATGCATTACTCAACTTTAAAAGGTCAAAACCGTAATAGAGTGCCTCAATTTGCCAAACGATTACATGTGACTTGTAAAGGCCGACACGTTCCCAAACACATTTAACACAGTGATCGCGGCAATTCAACAAATTCGATTCGCATCACAAGCTCTCATCCGTGCGGAAAAGTAATTACATCACGTAATGACGTCACTTAGATTTTCCCTTCGTGAGGCTAATGGTCGATTTGCCTGGCTTTGACACTTGTATCGCACTCAGCTATACACATAAAAGAAAACCTATGTGACATAAATGAATATTCTCATATCGGCCACTTGAAATAGTGGTGGTTGTATTGAACCCTCGAATCAACTGTTCTGCATTCAAAACCCTCTCTAAACTTAATAGCCTTAACATATTGGAACTTGGACTGCTGTAATTTGCATTATATGGAATAAATTTAATCTTAGAGAAGCTATGCATGAATGAGTTTATAATCTTATTGAAACATTTGAACCTTTGTGTGTATACACACAGTATGTGAAACTACTATATTTTAGTGTAAACTGTAAAGTTTGCAGAAAGAGATGAAAGTTATAGTCACACTTGCTAAGAGAATATTATTCTTATATTTAAATAGATGAAAAATATTGATTATTTAATGAATTAACAAAAGATGAAATGGATTTAAAGATAGGGAAGAGTGAAACTAAGAAATGCTGCTACTCGCAGATATTTGTCGCAGCTTCAGGGTTGGAATCTAGACTTTTGTACTCTACCTTCATTCACAAAACGCCTTTGTTACAAAAAGCAAAAAACTCTCATTAGGGTATTTCTAGGTGCCTTTGATTACATTAGCAGTGTGTGTGTACGACTCTAAGAGGGGTTTAATGCATTCATTAACCATGGTGGCGAGGGCCCTCCGGTTAAGAAGAAAGTTAGGTAAATTACAGCTTTTTTTATGTGTATACCTACGCTTATTTTGGCCGTGACTTTGAGTTAAAAGAACCATCGTTTGTATTTATTTAGATTCTTTGTAGACTTTTTTGATTTTTGTGAACATACCTTAGTGCTTTGAATTTAATTTCATGCTACGCATTTGTCGCCTTTACAATGACTTGTTATTTAGCCATAATACATTGGATATATTTAATATTAAAATATATTAATTGAAGCGATTCTTTCAAACCATCTTTGGTAGTTTATAAATCGATTATAAAACCGTTTAATTTAAATAAGTCTCCTCGTTGCTTGTATTGATCATTAAATAACCATGCTGTACGCAAATATTTAGAATTTAACCTAGGCAATCATCTTATATCTTTTTTCTCTGTATGTGCGTCGACGCACATCGTCGTCATTCCGATGTTATAAAATATAATAATTCGATTAAATTATTTTACAACATCAGAATAATTAATTTATTTTTAAATTTATATGTATATCTTTTAGATTAAAAGGTATACATATAAATTTAAATATATTTTGCTATACTCCAGTTAAAATGCATCTCTTAAATAGAAATATCAGGTCCTCAAATCACGATTCCTGATGACCGACTGCTTTCTGAAGTAAATCCTGTAAGCACAATTTGGACGTTTATTTAAACGACGCCACTTGAGACGAGTAGGGGCGGCCGCCTCAGCCAGCAAATGCGCCTTGTATTTGCGTCTAATTTATTTCATACCTTTCAACCTAAAAATTACCCAGAGATATCCTTTAAACAATTATGAATCCTATTTTACGTTTACCCTGATTATTTTGTACTTATAAGTGAAAAATAAAGTATTACTTTTTGTTTTAGAATCCTCATCGGGTGATCTATCCTCGTCTTCAGACGGAGAAGAGGACGAGTTTGGAGAATTTGATCCATTTGCAACAGCTCCATCATTGCATTCCCCCGACAGCGGTCGGTCGGATCCTCGCTACGCTAACGCCCCACGCAGAAATCCCAGCCCTTACTATTACGGTGATCTCTTTAAAACAGCTCCCCCGCCACCAGCTCCCACAGCGCCGACCGTGTCTTCTACTTCATCATCACGTGGTCCTCGTTATAGAAAGTCAGCTAGTCTAGACGCGCCGCACGTTGCCCCCAGGCCAAATCTGCCTAAGAGGTTTTCTGTTGCCGAAGATGGCTTTCGTGAGCTAGAACGCTCATCGTCTTCGTCCGGTGAGAGCGCGTGGATGCCGCCGAGACGCCGCGGGCGCGACGCGGCCGGGTGCGCGTGCGCCGCGTCCGAAGATGTAGAGGAGCATCGGCCGTCACGCAGCGTGTTTTATGTGCCAGCTCCTTTGCCACGCTGGCCACAAGAGATGACCACTCGACAGATATATGAAACGGCATTTGATTGCAAAATTGCACGCTCCGACGATGATTTGGATGATTTCGATCGTGTCAGCAACCATCCGGCTCTTTTACAAGCTGAGGATCGAAAGATTATTTCTTCAGCGTCTTCTGCATTTGAAGCGGTTGAACGCAGTGAACCAGACTATAAAGGTCGCCGTAAGGTGACTATGAAAACTGACAGCGTTCGACGCTCGAAAATTCCAACGATACGCCAAAAAAGAGAAAACGAAAACAATACTTCTGTTTTGTCTGAAGAACTAGAAAAAGTTCACATTGAAGATGAAGATCGAAATGCATCGACTTCACAATTACCTATGCGCGGATATACACCGTCTCCGCCCTCGACAGCTCCATTGCCTACAAAATTTCAAAAAGATGGATCTGCTATGAATAGCATAAAAAGTGCTCCAAATTTGCCTCAATCACAGCTAGCACACCCGCGGCTGAAGGACTTAAGACTGCCAGTGAAGTCGCTTCGAGCTCGTGAAACTCCAACGAGCAGTGATGCCAGCATGGCCGATGTTAAAGTAACGACCTCGACAGACATTGACGTAGGACAACGGTTAAGGGATTCTAGTCGCGAATCGCGAGATGGAAATGAAGAAAGAGGGCAATCTAAGGACGGTATTTTTTTAGAGATTAAGGGTCGACCCACTTCCGATTCTGATACACCTGAACTGAATCGGTTCTCAGGGCCAAAGGGGGTCGGCCCTATAATGGAGTTTAAAGGCAGGCCCAGTATAGCTCGACCACGTAGGAAATATTCGAGCACCGAAAGTATGGCCACTAGTAGTAGTGGAGGTAGTATGGAATCACTGAGAAGTAGTAATAGTGAGGGTGATAGAAGTAGCAGTAGTTCTGAAAGCCGGCATTCTTCATCTCTCAGTTCTCATAGTTCGGATTCGGGAAATGTTCCGTTTACTAAATCCTTACACCATATGCAGCTATCGGGGTTTGGACATCATCCAACTAAACTGCACATTTTAAGCCCAATATCTGATAAATCTTCGCAAGAGCCCGCATCCGAAACATCGGACAATAATAAAAATAATAACTCGCAGAAAGTTTCACCGGAAGATTTAGAAACTGGAAACACAGCCGTTCAAACTACTGTAGAAATCGTTGCTAAACCGAAACGCCGCGCTTTACAAAACAGGAACTTATTGAACCTTACATTTAGGCATTCAACAACCGGCGATACAGAAATTCAAGGATCCGATAGTGGTATATCCATCCACTCAAGAGAAGGTGTTGATTCCCGGAATGCATTTATTAATTTTAAAAATAGTAACGTTGAAGAAGAACAGAAGAAAGAAGATGTTGACTTATCTGATCTGCCTTTTGACATGCCTAAGTTGAGACGACGTCGTGCTGAAGCCGAAATTGACCTTCGAACCTTGCCATTTGATATGCCAAAATTGCGCCGAAAGTTACGAGGGCAGTCGCTGCAACTGAATAGCGACTTCGGGGAAGCTATATCAAATGCTTCATCGAGTCAGAGTGTTCAAGATTTAAATCAAGGTTAGTACGCAAAACTATATTAATTAAAGAATGAACTTATTTCAATATTGAACTGTCGTTTCTTTTGTTTTAATGATATTTGTTAAATTTATTTATTACCGTGGTAAAGCTAAACAGGGCTATTTTTAGAAGCAAGAAGCTTCTTTCGGAGAAATATGACACTGTCATAGAAAACTTAAATTGTCAGAGTAGTAGTAGTGTTTCTATTGCCTACCTATGTCAGAGAATCTGAAAAGTCATTGAATTGGTCTTCCAAGGCTTCCAATAAGCAGTGGTGTTTTCTTATCATCAGGTGACCCTAATGTTCGTTTGTCTACTTCATCTATACAAATTTTTCAAAAGAAATTAAATATGTCAGTTACATTTATTTTCTCTTTAATCGATATAGACAGATATGTCTAAAACATATTAACTAATACTGTACACATAGACTGGACCTTTATGCTCCTTATATTTAATTTGCGTGAGTGCTTTGGAGGAAAGTTTTTCCTGCATGTTGTGAGCAATTTGTAAACGTTCAGTTGAGTTAGAAATACAGAGATATTGTTTGACTTTTATAGAAGCCTTACGTTCTGGTTTTAGGATCTTTGATTTATAGGATTTGATATTATGAGTGATGTATGTGTATATTGATGATAATTTTTTATGATAGTATATATGATAAATCTTTCTATCTTTATTTTGTAATTTGAGTTTTAATGGCTATATTTTTAGGGCTAATATAGATGTATGTATTGCGGTGATTAGATATTTTGTGTAAATATGTACGTCTAATACTACTTCTATTCTACTCCTTTCCTTTTTTTTTTCCTTATCCATTGTTCACATCCAAATCCAAGGTAAACAACGTGCCTGCAGTTACCTGAGTATTGCAAATCTCTATAGCCTGCAATAGTTACTTACTATCAAATGACGTGCTTGCTTGTTTTCGTAAAAAAAAAGAATCGTGTGTATAATTGTTGTCTATATAAATTTTCTTCTTTATAATTTGAACGATGTTTGATTCATTTTATTTTAATTGCAGGTAACAAACATAGAGGAAAATTGACATTAAACTTTGATAGTGGCAGTGGAAGTTCCAAAGGGCTACATTTGAATTTGGGACCCATTGCGCCTCCACGGGACCTGATTGATTCAACGTTACCACTTGATCGGCAAGGGTAAGTTATTATAAATATAATAGTTATTACAAAGCTAGTTATAATAATAAGTATAGCTAAAAGATGCAGCAGAGAACCATACATATCTAAGTAAATTTACGAATACATGAACGTATTATCGTCTCGTTGGTGTGATATTTCTGGCTCTGTAACTAGAGCAAATGGGAGCATTAGAGATAGCTCGACGACGTTTAAAATGTTGATTGTGTTAATTGTTTTCAAAAAGATTTTCTTAATATTGAGATACTGTAAATAAAATGTCAAATAACAATTATATAATTTGTCGTTTCCAGGTGGTACCATGGAACGTTGTCGCGCGTGGAAGCCGAAAGCTTGCTGAGGGACGCTGATGAAGGCGCCTTTTTGGTTAGAAACAGTGAATCTGCCAAACATGATTATTCACTCAGCTTAAAGTTAGTATTTGATTGATTTTTTTCATTTTGAATTATTAATTTTAATAAACTAGGTCATTGTTGGTAATTTATTAAATTTTCAGTGTTAAATTTTTTATAATTTTATCTTTTTGCATTTGCGTGTTTTCGTCACGTATAGATAGATACAGTGGACCTCGCGGTAATCCGACAAACGTTTTGCAGGGCGATGTCGGATTATCGAATTTGTCGGATTATAGTTATATTTTTTGAATAAGAGTACCTTGTAATCTAAGAAATTACATATCGAAGAGAATTATTTGAACTACGAATTACGCCAAAGTCGATAATTAAACATCACAATGGTGAGCGTACGCCAACTTGATTTTAGGGATTATTTCCTGTTTTAAGGGAATACCAATTATTAATGTCTTAGTATTATGTTCCCAAAATTTCATAAAAAAATAATAAGATACTAAAAAGTTTTCAGATGTAAGTAACGCCAAGTAAACGTACTTTTGAAAATCGTTTGACAAATAGGCCGCCAAATATGATTATTCTGTTGAATACCCCGCTAAGTTTAAATTGAAAACGAACAAATATATATTTATAATAAAATTATGAAGTTTTAACTAACAATAATATATATTTAATTATTATAGATTACAATAAAACAGCTTATCTTATCTCTCTTTCACTCCTGGGTTTGCTGGAAGAAAACTCAATTTTGAGTTAAGCTCGCCCTTGTACATCTTCTTTTCTTTTAATTCTTGTATGTCGTGTTTTGTTTGCAATAAAGTATTAAATAAAAAAAAATAATTGAACTACTCAACCTGTAAATTTCATTGATCAAAAGAGCGTTAATTATATAGCAAATATCCACATTTTTTTAAGAAGCTCCACCTGTAAACCTACGATTTTCAACTTTGGCGTAGTACTCTTTGGAGGTATCAATATTTACTAAAACTTAATAAGGTCTCGCTTTAGTCAAGTTGGTTAATATCATGGGATTGCCCTAGTAGACGCACAAATCAATTGTCATTTTTCTAAATATTTCTTTCGTTGTCAATAGGTCGACCCGTGGATTTATGCACATGCGTATCTGTCGCGGCGTGGATGGGTATACATTGGGTGGGGCAACCACTGCATTTCCTTCTGTTCCCGCTCTCATGCGACATTATGTAACAGCGCAGAGACTTCCAGTGCGAGGAGCAGAACACATGGCTTTGTCCACTCCATTGCCTGCAGTTCTACTATAGACGTGTACGATTGTACACAAATTCCAATGAAGCTCTGGCTTATGCAACCGAAGAATATTTGGAACTCGGACTACGCGATGGAAGCTTATTTACTAAGTTATTGAAAGAGACGTGTGAGCTATTTATTCAATATGTATTTATGCTAGCCGTAGATATAACCCAGTGAAAACTACCAAAGAGTATTTATGATACAAATATCGCGTAAAAAAATAGCTTGTAATGTTTTGTTTACGTGCTCGGCACGAATAAGAGGTTGCACTGATCTGCAACATTGTAATGTTTATGCTAGTCCCAATATCGTAGCAAATCCTTTTTTTAGCTGTCATTATTCTCTCTGTGTATCGAAATAGCTTTATTTATAATACAATTATGCTTATTACATGTGCACCGTATTTAAAGGAATAAATATTATTAAATGTACACACTAAAGCAGGTTTTGATCAGTTACACACATTACAGGCTGTAATAAGATAAAACAATGGCCTTTTAAGTTAAATCAAAATAATCTATATGGGAAATGTATATAATTTTATACATGGCCTAAATATAATATAATTGAATATTATACGTAATTTTTTAATGAGGCTGATCAAATCGAGCGAACATTTCTTATTAATATTTGATTAGAAATGTTTATGTTATAGTTCGAATTTTTTTCTTATATTCATGAATATACTATATAACATAGCTTACTTCTGACTAAGCAACATTTTAAACGTTAATTTTATATAATTATTTAAAGTGAACTTAACGATACAACTATATATCGATTACTTATAATTGCAGGTACCGGTAATAAAAACTAATGGTATAATTAATCGCCAATGGCTGTGTATATTACTAGGAAGCCAATATTTGCCATTGATACGTATTAGTGGTCATCCATAAATTACGTCACATGAATTCATGATTTCGGTTTCTTTGTCACATGGGGTTGAAGTTTAGAGTTTTACATTTTAAATTTATGCAATTGGTGCCACAATTGTTGAGATTCATCCTTCTCTTGTCACTCGATTAACATGTAACGTAATTTATGGATAGAGCTATAGAGTTTCATATTTATTTAAATTAATTTTTGTTTGAACGTAATAAAATATTGCAATGGCTTATAGCTCTGTAGGTGAGTTAGTCACGACACTTGTATTAAGTACGAGTTGGTACAGGAATTAAAACAGATGTTTCATTCATGTACTAAATATTTTTTATAACTGACGCTACTCGCTTTCTTCTAGGGACTGTGTGTATGTATACAATTTAGATTTTACATTCAGAAATATCATTACATTATATAGGAATGTACAAGTGGACAAACATGATTAAATATTTCTGCGTGTACGTACATGGGTATATGTACCCATAATACGGTTTGATACATTTTCAATACTGCACTTAAACTAGGTTATGATAAATAACATTAAAAAAAAAAAATCTTGCTTAGTTAAATATGTAACAGCACGTATGCTAAGATCATAGGAAGAAAATTGCACGTGTTATGTATCATTCACATTGACTTATATTATATTTTTTGTTATTATAGATTTAAGTAGTTTTACATTGTCGCGTTTAAGGTCTTGGGTATTTATGGAAACAATATAATTTGTAAGGACGCACCGTATTCTTGCGAAAACAAAAATGAAAAAAGTATAAGCGTATTCAATATGCTACATTAATCTAGCGAGTGGATTGCATTGTGGATTTTGTTGTTTAGCAGCTATTATGTTGTAGTTACTTCTGTGATTTAGTTTGATAATAGAAAAAAGAAGCCAAAAAGTGTAGTGATTATGTACGCTATACCAAGTAGCGACGTATAAAACATTTGCTGTGTCGACTCGTAATATCCATTAGTAGTAAATAATTGGTTAAATACGAAACTTGATCTCAATATTCTTCCTTCGTATGATTCAGTTACCTTTTACTTAATTTCTATTAATTTGTACCTGATTTTGAAACTAACATGCGTTGTTTGAGACTTAATAATTATGTATTAACAGATATAATTTGTTATTAAGATATTAGATTAGAATGTAACAGTAGTTGTGTATTGGAACAAGCGAATTTTGATGTATGTGAGATATTTTATTATACGTAACTTACTAAACCACCGTTGAAGCAGCATATGCAAGCATGTAATAAAATTAGTAATGTGTAAAATAAGCTATTAATAGATGTTGTACATGAGTGGGATGGAAATATGGGTCCAGTAAAATCTAACTCGATCTCTGTTGCATAAGGGTGAGTGCTTCGCTCAAATTATGAAGATCGATCTCGTCTCACTGATGGATAACAGTTTTCCGTATGTATTAATGTAGTCGACGCATAATGGACCTTAGAATAATTTTAAAAGTAATTCCCATTTAAAGATTTTTGGAATACGTGTCAAAATTTTTCATAAAGCAAAATATGTGGATCACAATTTAGATAAAGATTATAGCTTACCGTAGTAATTAATAATTATTGTACGAAGATGTAGTTTGAAATGAATGATAAAATAAAATAGATGAAAAATATATCTTATTTTTACTACAACTATCCTGTTTAACCTTAATAAATCAATGTACGTAATTTTATAAAGACAACAATTTAACCTCAAAGAAGTATAATCAGATGATTAAGAAATAATTATGAAAACACATCTCTTGATGGATGTTAAAATTTCAAATCAATTAATTTAATGCAATAATTCAATTTATAATTTTTATTTTTTTGTCACTAAGCTTTTTTAGTTCAATTCAATTCTTTGTTTATGGCAACAATCAGTGAATTCTGCCAGTGTCAAGTCAATCATTGAAGTCACACAATCAAATAAAAATTTAAAAAATAACGAAATATATAAACAGAAAAAAACTCGCACCGTGGTAACTTTCACGAGAGTATTAGAGAGATAAAAAAGGAAACAACAAAAAGTTAAACTACACATAAATAAGAAGAAGAAAATGATCTTAATGCTATTAAAATTAAAAGAGCAAAATGACATGAACAATAATAATAATTAATTAATGCGAATGTATAAGCAAAACAGATGATATAACATATATAACAAGAATTAGACTACAGCAACTACAAACGAATTTTATTAGCAGCAATAAAATCAGATAACAACTTAACAAAAGGGGTAAAAACAAAACCCATTAAGAATTTAAGATTAGCTGGACGAGAAATACTTGAAGGGATGACATCATATAAAGAATAAGAAAGTTTAGGACAATTAAAGAAAATATGATCAACATTACCATCTTCCAATCCGCACTCACAAATGGAACTATCACGGATTCTAAGCTTAGCTAAGCTTTTTTAGTTTTAAGTGAAAGTAATGCTAATATCCAAAGAGAGTGACAGTGAAAAAGAATGAGGTGACATAACTTGACATTTTATTTTTTGCTTTGGCTGACGATAATTTGAGCCGATTTTTTTAATATATTAAATGATATGAAGTGTATGGGCTGACTGGAATCAAAAAAGTCTTAAAATTCAAATAAATATTAAATTATAATGCTTGTTTTGTTAAATAAAACGTTTTTGCTACAAGTTGTGTTGTCGCGACAATTTATATCGTACGATAAAATGCAAAAGCGACGATAGAAGTTTTCCGTCCAATCACACTGCTTCCTTACCTGCACGCCTAAGCATATATTTTAATTGTAGAAAAGCCGAGTTGCATTACCAATTCGCTCTCTTTGCCCTTAACTTACCTAACAACAAGTTACCACCGCCACTCTTAGATATCTGCAATACCATGTTACCAAATGCTCCGCAAAAGCGTTGCCTGTTAAGAAATATATTAGACTATGGGTGGGCAAGAAAGAGGCAAGATAAGAAAGTTAGGGTGTAAGGGAAGTAAGATAAGTTGGCTTTTAACGCTAAGCATGCATTTTTGTAGTGTGACGCACTTGTCTGGTTGAGCCGCTTTATTCCTGCCGAGACAAAATTCAATCAATCAATCGGGGACATCTACACCCTGTAGGGGTGTAGAAGCGAGCCTCGGGGTTGAACCCCACTAATCGGACCTATGCTTCGGACCTCCCGGTCTTTGCGCCGCCGTTGCCAGCGGCTTTTAGGCGTTGTGTATCTGGCCAACCCCCTCATCTTCAAACCCGATGAACAAGGTAGGGCCAAATAAATTGTACATCGCCGTGTTAAAGTCAACACCGGACTCCATCACGGCGACAAGCTCTATGGAGCAAATTGGTGAGAAAGCTGGCGGCCGCTCCATATAGTGCAATCCGCTCTGCTCCATACTGAGCTAGCGGGGTGGGGTTGAGACAAAATGAAATTCATTCGATTAAATTTGCTTTGACTATAGCGCCATCTAGGGAGTTTTATTTGCATTTTTTCCAATATAAAGTGACATTAGCGGCTTGAAAATTCCAGAATATATGCTAGGTGTCGTTCCTGATGTAAATTCAAAGTACGTAGTGAGAAGAAAGAGCAATAGTAAGAGGTAGCTTCTCCCTATTTTTTAAGAAACAAATTATACAACGGACTTATACAGAAGCAGTTAATAATAGTTATAGACCTTATTTTTGATACCGGGAATTTTAATTTGGGGCATAAAAATAAAATATCGAGCTTTAGTGGCAAAAGACGATGAATAATACGTAACGGTGTTTCCAATACTGCAAGTGCTGTAAGATGACGCTAATACTGATGAAGCATCGACCAGCACTTCGTATCACAGTTTTCAAACAAGACATTAATTACAGAATATATTTTTAACAAAAAGTAAGATGTGTAAATTAATTTAAATTTAAGCTTTTCAACGACAAATAAATTTGGGATTCTTTCAAGAAATATTATTATAAAAACTACACACACCAGGTTGACGTGATATAAATTCATCTAAACGACCTAATCGATTTAGTGGTGAAGTTACTGCACACGGAGTGAATGGTGGCTGGTTCAATCCCTAAATCGTGATAAATATTATATATGTATGACTTACAGGTATTTACTTCGCGTCTGAATGTTGCGCCAATCTGCCTTGGACACGCGTGCTGAGTTAATATTCGTTCTTCCAAAAATGAAAAGATGCCGTGCCCGTGAGACATACATGCATTTGCTCAAAAATATCAAATTGAGATAATTTCATCCCAAGTAACACAATGGTAATCGAAATAATATTGTATTCCCCGAAACTTTAAACAAAAAGTATTGAATTATAAATTAGGTACCCTTGAGTATACCATGGTAAGCAACTAATAGTGGCTTACCATGAACCAAGTTTGTTTCTATTTGTTTGCTTTCCCTGAACGTTACCTATTCCTTTGAAAACTTTTGCAATAAACTCTTCTCGGTAACAGTTTTATTAAATATCTTAGATGGCCCAGTGAGTGTTGTTTGGAAATATGATTTAAATTATATTTACAGCCCATACATGTACCACTGCTGAGCACAAGGCCTCTCGATTTCTGTGAGAATAAATATTTATTCCCATCAAGATTCTCTAAGACGAAATAGTGGGACATTTTTACCTGTAAACCCGTTATATATATTGTTTATATTTGAATCTACCTAATACTATCAATTAATTTTTTTTATATATTCACGCCTATCCCCCGCAGTATCGGGTTGGCAGAGTCCACAGTGCTCCATCCGCTACCATTCATCGCAGCGAAACGGCTTTTCATTGGTGGCTTTTCGCCCTCGTGAGAATCAGAACGTGACGGGTGGCGGCGTACCACGTCGCCGTCATTTTTAACAAATTATGTATATTAAATTTATCTTAGTGAATCCCACGAGCCGCAAGGGTGGATGGAGGTCAGCCCCAGCAGAGCTCTGCATGCTGAAATAAGGCACCATAGTGTGTCCGGGGGAGCCCGATCCCGGGACGGTCGGCGCACTTGCGACTAAGCTCGCCTTTAGCCACGCATCCATTGACATGGCAGACTGTGGATAGGCGGAGAGGAAGGGAAAGGGTAAAGAAGAAAGGAAAGGGCGGAACGGAAATACGGATGGGGGGGGGGAGGGTTACCAGACTCGGAATAAATATTTATAAATTGCGGAGGTCGAACCCGTGACCACTGACTCCGTGGGCGAAGGGCGACCACTGAGTCAATCGGTCGTCAATTTTTTAACTTAATTGATCATTATCAAAAATACCAGACGTATGTATTGTTTTAATTATATCCAGCGAGCGCGTTTTAGTTAAAATTCAAGGCTATGAACACGGCAGGTTAAAGACTTGTTATTTTTTTATTCTTAATATGAATTTAATTAAAAAATCGTTTACCAGGATCGTTACAGATGGAGATCTATGATCTCAGCTACGCCTACGGGAAAAAGGCGTGATCGTATATATGTATGTATCAATAGCATCTTATTGATTATTTTTTTATAGCTCAGCAGGCAAGCGAGCATGTGGGTTACCCGGTAGTGGTAATTCAAAACGCCTGAGTCGTAGCAGATGCGATGCCGGGTTTTAGTATTTAAAATCTGGATTAAATTTTTTCTCGGGCCATATAAGTACATATTATTATAATACTGTTTGTGATGGGCGCGTTTTAAGTCGGATTAGCGCGAAACCCAGACTCGAAATAAATGCCTGGAACCCATATATATGTGTATATTTATTCTGATGCGGGGGCTAAATCTGCGATCATTGTCTCGGAAAGCCGTACAATAGAAGTCGGATAAAGCTACCTTTAAGGGACCGGTGTACTAACTGTACAATACACATGACGACCGATAATAAAGTTAAAACTTTTTTTGTGGAATAGGAAGGCAAACCAGCAGGCGTGTAACCCGATGGAAAGCAACTAACACCGCTCATAGATATCCGTAGCGCCATAGGCAGTGCATCAGCGTTGGCTTTAAGGAAAGTGGCATTACAGGAGGGAGGACGGGGTTTAGCCTCCGGAACTCAACCGCTCACCGGACGAAGTGCAGTAACTATGCTACCACTCAGACGCCGGTTTTCTGCGGGAGTATAGTAATTTCCCGGGCGAGCCGGCCTATTCATGCTACAGACAAATAATATGCCATTCTTGACAAAGTATTGGTCTATGGCGTCGCTCCTCCACTTTAAAAGTTAAGTTTGCATTGACGTCACTAAAAGCGATTGGTCTTTTATAGGGAAAGTACTTATATAGAGATTTTGATGTATTCCAAAGCGAAAATCGAAACCGCAACCATAAAGCGTATTTGGTAGTTGTAGTTTTTTGGGCGTCTGATATATACTGAGCGTGATACCTGGTGCCCTATTATTTAAACGTAAGGGAGAAAAAAGTGTAAAAGGCGTACTTTATTATTTAAACACGTATAAATTAAAATATCTCAATACAGAAAATCAAGTGTTACACAAAATAAGATAAATCAATATAATTATATCTGGATAAACTCTGCGAGGTTTTTGTGGTGCGGCCTTAATGTTGTTTATTTTACATTTAATTATATTGATAAAAATACATATACATATAGTAAACTTCCGTTTATCCGAAATAATCGGGACGGCCAGTTCGGATAACGAAAATTTCGCATAAACCGAAGTCTCGTGTTTTCCCGCATAAAACACTGAATTGCGTCCATACCGAGAAATATAATCGTAAAATGTAGGTTTGTAGAATGCTATTGATATGGTTGTAAAGCTTTGTGTTGACGTGTTAGGAAAGAATATATGAAGAAACATATATAAAGAGGTGTCACGAGCAAATAAGTAAATCGCAATGGTATTCGATGGGTAGTTGCATACATTAGGCTATGTAACATCGACGTTGGTGTTTTACGGACATATTTTTAAAGTTACGACCAAAGAAAAAAAATCGGAATATTTTTTCGTATAAACGCGATTCAGATAAACGGGAGTTTACTCTAATATCGAAATATTTTATTTTTTTGTATTTAATCTTACTGCATACATATTCGTATATGTTAAAAATGTCTCGAGACTGCCAGAAAATTACATTTCAAACTTGATGTTCGAACCTTTGGGTAACTCTTTTAGCGAAACACACAAGGGACATGTACAAGTCGAATACGAATATTGCGGTAACTTTGCAAATCACGGTCGAATCATTCATCGGACAACATTTTTACTAAATAAAGTTTATTTAGTTAACAATATTCTAACATTGTTTTATTAAAATAAAATTATTTTAACATTATTATTTTTTTGTTTTATTACTAACAATAAATTGTGCTTGTAAATGTAATTGTAATATAAAAATTATGTGTGAAAGAAGTATAATTATGTTATCGATGGAGTTTTTGCAAAATTATTTAGGGGTCAATGATCGAAAAAGTTTGGCAACCCCTGGTCTACAGTATCCACTGGTTGTTGTAATACTCGTAAAGTGAACACAATTGCAAGAATTTATACAATAAACAACATTTTTATCATTATTATAGTTGACGATAATATTAAATATTTTATGTATCACCATTCACAAAAATTGTCGAGCGATGCCATGTTTGGTACACTATTCAAAAATTTATGTCGCAATCTCACCACAATAAAACAGGGATTTTATTATACCGTGATAGCGACGGTGCAAACTATATTTTAAACATAATTTGCACCGTCATCGTGGTACTTTTAAACTTTTATAACAACGACCAAGAAAGTACTAAAATTTTGTTATAAAAACGATTCAACCTTTAAAAATCTTGCGTAGATTGGGTACTGTTATGACAGTATTAACAAGAACGCAATCGACTTAGAAGTTAGGAGTTACTTTGCGGAAATCCATTTTTAAGATAGACAGAATATTATTCAGCTAAGATTCACAAATAACTTTTTTTGGCTTAGCTTATGTGCACAATTATTGTTATTATTAATACAATATATTATAAAATATAGTAAAGTGTGATTTTGATTAGATTAAGTGACCAATTTGGGATGTCGCTCGGACGATATGCGGTTTGTACGATAATGTTCTATTAATCATGCTTAAAGACAATACATGATTATAAACATTTTTCAATATTGTTAATTTTTCATGAATTATTAATAATATTTGTAATTTATTTATATGACACAATTTGATAGTGTAGTGTAATATATCAAAACCATAATGATATTTGTGACACTTTTCTTATTTAACAAACCTTTAAGTTAAAACAAAATCTCTCATTAGAAATTAAAATAAATCAATCATCTAATTAAAACTTGATTAAAAGCGGAATAATATTTTTTTCTAATTAAAAATATATACATATAACATTATATATAGATACTTAATTTAAAAACTTGTGTAAATACATTTATTTATCCATTTATTAAAATATATGTATACATATTAATTTCAAAAGATGCGTTATTTTTAAAATGTTTTTAATTACGAGCCATATGAAAAGAACTGTTTGTAGGAAGGATATTATGACAAAATATTCATAAAAATTATTGATAGTTAAAGAAATATTTTGATTTGCTAGCTTTTGTCCATAGCACTGAAAATTATATGCTAAATATTAAATTTTTAATCGACCGTGGTTTAATGATTTTTTTAAGGATATAGATAATACAATATGTGGTTTTTACAGAATAGGTGAACAAATTAGCAAGGAAGTCGAAGGGAAGAAGAAGAAGAAGGGTAACGCTCATTGTTATCTAGAAGAGCATGGGTACTCCAGATACCTTACTTACATTTGGGAGAGAAAAGGAGAGGATTAGTCCGTCGTCTGTCAATGCTTACCGAGAGAAGCGTAGTAGTATAGGTACTACTCAGAAGTCGATCTCGTGCAAGAGTGGGTACTAATGTTCCCGAATAAGTTATCCAGCTAATGTTATGGACAAAAATTTGACATTTCCACACAGAACTTGCCTACATCATGGTATAAATGTGTTGTATACATTGATGGAACTTTACATCAAAGCAGTGGTGTTATTCTTCGCTGCAACAACAAACCAACACGGGATCAGTATGCACCGTTGGTATTTGTGGAATATAGCGCTGCATCGTTCCCCGGCGTTGTTTGTGGCCGATCATTTCAAGTACGCATATCAAATATTCACGGCGGCGTATTGATTTTATTATCTTTGATTGTATTTGATCGTATTTTCTACTTTCACAATGGAAATAATATTTGTTATTGGTTTCTTATAACCAGTGATCGGAATAAGTATATTGACTTAGGGTCAATGATCTCAAAAGTATATGTTAATATAGAGATGTTTCCGGAACTATAAATAAATCCTGCAAAAATATATATTTTAAACTTGTGTAATATTCAACTCAATTCAAATTAATAAGAAAGTTCATTTTAGTATAAACACAAATAAATATTAGAAGGTTTTACTATTTCTATGTTTAAATTACAAATGAAGTACTTATCCCCAAAATCGTAAGTAGAATAGAATAGAATAGAATGGTTTATTTGGAAGTAAGTAAATTTTAATAGTGGTAGAGCTACGCTGCAGACGAATACTTCGTCAAGAATGGCATATTTGTTTGTAGTATGAATGGCCGGCTCGCCCGGGAAAGTACCACACTACCGCAGTAAACCGGCGTTTGAGTGGTGGTTTATCTACCGCGCTTCGTACGGTCAGCGGTCAAGTTCCGGAGACCCAACACCCTCCCCCCGCTCTCTTCCCCTCCCCCCATTCCCACTCCCATAATAACACTTTTCATAAGGGTCGGCAACGCTTCCGCACTGCCTATGGCGCTGCGGAAGTCTATGGCCGGCGTTGATTGCTTTCCATCAGGTAAAAATAAAATTAATATTCAATAAAAATTAAAAAAAGTTAAGATAACTCAAAGAGAGTCTCCTTTTTGTTTAATTAAACGTAAAATATTTATTTAAAGTTATATTTTGACTTCATGTTACAAAGAGGTGCAAAGAATCCAACTCAAGTTAAATAGAGATGTACCACACATTTCTATTTAGCTTGGATTGGATTCTTCTGAGAGCTTTTACGCGTCTATTGGTATTTGCTCCGATAGTCGTCTCGTGTGACACCCGCGAGAGGAATAAGTGACCCCTTGTCTTCCCGTGAGTGTCGCACGAACTACATACGTTATTATTCGGAAATCTTTATTTAAGAGGGAGTTAAACGTCCAGCGCTGGATTGTTACGCCTGTGTAGATAATGAAACTATACGTGCTCTTTTTTGTAAGACATTTTTGTGAACTTAAATGTAATACAGGTACTATACAGGTAGCACCTAACAATACCAGGTTAATGCGTGATCGTCACGCACTTGTTTCATGTTGGAGACGTTTAGGGTGCTTTGAATATTAATTTTTTTTCTTAGCCTACTACTGCCAACGTTGTTGACATGCAGCTAACAGCGAGTTTATAAGGTTCGTAGATGATGATATTATTTGATAAACCCATGTTGTATAAATTATATATTACGATGCCTCTCTTCCATTGCACTCTGTCTCTGATCACCATTCAACAAAATCTTAATTTCTCATACACAGAAGATCATCCTCGACAGTCTCTGTTGTGGGGTAGGCCTCTTCTTAGGTCTCCGAGTAGCTTTGAGCTAGTGGAACAAACAACATATGATATAATTTTTGTATAATAATATGAAAATTATATCGTCGAATACAATGTTTAACTTTTTTCATATGATTTTGTATTAATATTAACCTAATATTTATTAAACAATTCAAATCATATAAATCCGAGAGTTCCGGTAAATTATTTCTTATTGTATGTAAAGAGTATAGCAATATGAAACATTATCCTTCTTGGAGAAAAAAGTTTTCTAAATAACTTAATGGAAAAAAGTTCTACAAAAGCTTTTAAAAAGGTGAAGCTTTTTCTTATTTTCCCCTTTACATTTATTCGTCTGCACAATACGGGCTCTGGACAAGTCTCAACCAAACAAAAAGAAACTTGGTTAGCTTCAAGCGAAGTTACAATGCATGGGTGTGTAGAAATTCCAATTAAGGCTAACAATTGTACACTTCCATTGCACAGTACTATAGTAGAAGAGAAACTTTAGAACAAATTTTGATGCGTATACAATACGTTTTGAGGTGAAATATTTGGAAATGTAAATACGGGAAATTATACAGGCTGCTGCAATTCTTTATACACACTGCTGTATTTTTTTTCATTCGGTCATTTATCCCGTTGCGGGATTCGAATCCGTGTGAATTGATTCAGAAAACAGTAGTTTCGTCACTAAGCCTACTTCTATACTTCATGCACAGTTATCGTAGGCTGAAGTGAAGTGTATCGCTCAAGACTGATCCCAATGGAGAAGCACGGTGGACGCCCTCTGCCTCACCTCGGGGAGGTAGGACCATACGAAGATTGGGGAGAAGGAGGCATTTTTAAATAGAGACAGATTTGAACAAACCATCTTACGATGTTGTTGTGAAAGTTATTGTCGGAAAAATACAATAATTTCGAAGGAAACAACACCTCGAGATTGTTTTTCCTACTAACAATTTCGAGGTGTTTGGTGGACTGTGACTGTGTGTGTGACTGTAATTTTGAGAATGATTTTGAGACTGTGAATTTGAGTGAGACTGTGATTGAGTGTTATTCTGACTATGAGTGTGATTATGACTGTGACTGTGATTCTGACTGTGAGTGTGATTGTGAATGTGATTGTGACTTTAAACGTGATTGTGTATGTGACTGTAACTATGACTGTGACTGTGAGTGTAACTATGACTGTGAGTGCAGCTGAGACTATGATTATGAGTGTGAGTGGAATTGTGTGTGAGAGTGTGATTATGACTGTGCCTGTGATGTGTTCATCGATAAAGAAAAATTATAATTTTTATGGATAAAATTATATATTTGTATTCCTGTTACATTTTATTATTACTATTCATGCATATAAGCCATTACTTACGTTAATATCAAAACTACTTAATTACTTTAACCTAGTACATTCAATTAAATTGCTGGTTTAATCAATTAAATACTGAATAGAGAGCTTAATCGTAGGCGTCTTTATATTATTTTCAGGAAAGAAAACTACAGAAAGTCCAGAAATAAATAAACTCTTGAATTTAAATAAATATTAGTTCATAATTATACATACATGTATATCGTCGCGCCTGTTTTCCGTAAGGGTAGGCAGAGACCACAGATTTCCATCAGCTACAATTTCAGCATACTTGCCTTGCTTCCTTCACACTTATCACTCTCCTCGTGCAAGCTCGTAGGTTAAGGGTTGTCTTGATCTAGCCTCTTCTAAAAACTTCGACCACTTGGTCAAGGTATGTTCTCCTTGTTCTTCTTCCCCTACTGATCCTTCTATCCACATACTCAACGTCACATATGTTTAATTACGTTTTATGTTTAAATTTATTTATTGAACTTTATAATTATAATTAATAAAGTTCCATAAAATAACTATTTTAATATATTAGTACATATGTTTAAATTACTAATATATAGTTAATTTTTATTTCTAATAAGGAAAGTATTGTATATAATAAAACTACTAGACCTGGTTTGACGTAGACCTGCCGCATATCGCCTTCTATATAGAACGCATTTTATATTTAAAGGATCTTATACAAATTTCTTTTAGAACTCTACCACAACGCCCCGTATGGGATGCAAAAGTATATACTGGAACCAATATACCTACAATTTATTTTTCGAAATTGGTTACGCAGTTTCAGACATTAGCCTATTTTTTATGAATTAAGATATGCACCAAAACTTTATTTTGTCGTATTTTTTTTTATGGGATAGGAGGGCAAACGAGCAAGCGTGTCGCCTGATGGAAAGCAATCAACGCCGCCCATGGACAACCGCGACACCGCAAGAGTCGCGGAAGCGTTGCCGGCCTTTTAGGTATTTAT
Source organism: Baronia brevicornis (assembly GCA_031353405.1). Lineage (NCBI taxonomy): Eukaryota > Metazoa > Arthropoda > Insecta > Lepidoptera > Papilionidae > Baronia > Baronia brevicornis. Next base: position 64,171 of record JASFAT010001916.1, read on the forward strand.
AGGCTTGTTTTTTGAAGGTTCCAATGTCGTAACAGTTCGGAAAGACTGCCGAGGGTAGCTGATTCCACAAACTGGTGGTGCGTGGAAAGAAGTTACGGGAGAAACGCACCGTAGTCGATCGCCACTCATCCAGATGGTGGGGAATAAATAAAATAAATAAATTAAATAATAAAGTAAATAAATTCATTAATTTTATCAATCAATTATAACTGATAAACGTAAACTGTAACGTAAATTGTAACTGGTATTCGTAGTGTGGGACGTCCCCCGGTCAGATGGTGCGACGATCTGCTCAGGGCGGCTGGCAGAAACTGGATGCGTGAAGCCGAAAATCAGGCTACGTAGCGCTTCAGGTGGGAGGCCCATGTCCATCAGTGGACTGCCGCAGGTTGTGGATAACTGATAAGTTTTTTTCTTGTATTTATATAAAAAAGACAAAAAATGCTTTCATTGTAGTATCTGTCAAAAGTGTTTTTTGACTTAACTTGGACTTGATATATAACTTGCAAACGGAGTTTAAATTTGAGCCTTAAACCTAACGTTGACAAATTTCAGCATTACTATATATTAAGAAGCTTTACAAAAAATAAAATCACAAGGCAGTAAGTAATAAATGGTATAGCAAGGTTTATCGGAATGATTAATTAACCGAAACATTCTCTTAATTGAACGATTGAAGCAGGTCGGGTATAGGCCATAATTCGGGTGAATCCCGCAAACCACAAATTGGCACCAAAATATCTGCTGTAAAGTTTGCACTTCATGTTTATAATTATATACCTAAAACAGAAATATTGTGCTATTTCTTAATTCTTTATATATTTTTAAAAATTAATTGAACAATTAAATGAATGACCCATATTTTTATGGGTGAGAGAACCAAACGTTGCATTTCGCTTGATGGAAAATAATCAACGCTGTAAATTAAATTCTGCAACACCAGACGCATTGCAAAAAAAATTTTTACAATTTTGCATCAGTTCGGATATAACGCTGAAGGTAGCTGATTCCACAGAGTGGTGGTAAGTAGAAAGAAGTCAGATGATAATAATAAATTTTTTCCTTGTCGCGGGTTGTTTGGTAGTAAAATTACTGTTCTATAATTGTGAACGGTAATGAGGTAATATTTCTGCCATAAATAAATATGAATTATTTTTTGTTAAAAACTACGGACGTATTATGTGATAGTAATACTTGATATAAAATTGGTTAATCATAAAATTGTCAGCAGTAGTTTTATTATACTTTACAACATCCATTTAGATTTTTAAAAATGTATAATTTCTTAAATCTTGTCGAAGGTAATAAATACTAAAGTTATAAAATCAGAAATGAAAGATATTAATATTATAACAACAGCTAACAGCGGTAAATATCTGACATATGTTTAGAACATTGCGTTCTAAAACGTATGACTGAGCAGAGCAGTGTAATATTCACAAATGTCAATGGTATGGACCATCGTTTGCTTGTGTTATCTCAGCGGTGTGTAGAGCTATTGCTTTGATGGTAGCTGTTTCAATTATTTTCTAGTTTGATCTGTTCACAAATTCGTTTGTTCACAGTATGTTAGTTTTTTGACGGAAGACTTTTGTAATTTTTAAATTCATCTGTCGTTAATTTTTAAAGTTTTAGAAGAGGTGTTTAAAGAAGTTTCAGATCTATAGTACCTACATATAACGCTGAACTAGTCAAATATTCTCAAGTGTTTTTATCAAGTATGATTGGCAAATATGACAAGCATTGAAATAAGATAACCTTATAGTTGTGAAATTGCAGACATAAAATAAAATTATTAAACAAAAAAAATCGGGGGCTAATTTGCTCAGAGGTGAAGTTATTGCTTTCGATAAGTTGGTCGCTTTCTATCGCGTTTCATATGTTGGCTTTCTAAGAATATGTGGTATTTTCCCGTACGAGCTGAACAAGTTAACCACCACCCATAACAGTTTTCTTAAAGCTATTTAGTATGCAGCTCATAGTATATTATATGCAGCTAATTGGCTCCGTAGCGAAGCAATCATGTTTGGAGTCAATGGCTATGAATCAATTCCCTAATCGGGACAAATATATGTGTGGCCTACAAGTATTTATTCTGAGTCTTGTTACCTATCTGCTTTGGTTAAGCATGGAGCATTCTGATCGTTCTTTCAAAACTTACTCACCTGTGTAACATTTTTGGGGTGTAAAAAAAAATGATAAAATTTTATTTTATTTTTCATATATTTATTTATTATATATAAAAAATAATTCTTTCGCCTAAAAATCCTAAGGGTGTACATAAATTTAATTAGAAATATTGTAAAATGTGAAATTATTCATAAAATGTTTTTAACAAATTAAATTTTCAACTTTACAAGTGTTTTACAAGATTAAGGTAAAGTTTTTGATAGTCTTTGTAGAGAGAGACCTTAAAAAACTTTTTAAATTTGTTAGATTTGACTTTAATATGAATGAATTTGTTTATTTCTTAATGTTTGAAACTAGTTCTTAAAGAGAATAATTAAAAATTATTTTCAGTCTCAGTTTTACAAGAATGAAAAGTATTTATGCTATGATTTGATTTAGGCTTTTTTCATGTTATCAAAATATAAAATGAAATATCAAAAAGTTTATCATCAAAGTCAAAATTAGATTTAATATACTAAGACGAACGGTTAAAGTAAAAAAAAAATATTATATAGATATATAAAATAAATTCAATTTTAATTTATTTACATTGTTTTAATGTACATTGACACAAATTTATTTTCATTTTTATGTTCTATGATAGTCACTGGAATGGCATATTTTTTTTATAGAAGATATGGTTAATTGCCCATTTTTCCATAAAAAAATATGTCATTCGCGGTTATATTATAGTAAGCAGTCATCGCCTCTCATAGATATCTTTGCAGATTAAATGTTTTTCTTTGAAGAGTAAAGATTTTAATGGAAGAAGAAAAAAAAAAGAGAAGGAAGTTATAGGAGGGAAGAAAATAAAGGGAAGCACAAAGACTTAGGCCTCTGGATCCCTGTTCTCGTCACACATCACAGTGAAATGCTTAAATTTCAATATAAATGGCAAATAATATGGTATTTCTCCAGTGTCGCCAGCCTATATAAACTATAAAAATATTCTAAGTTGGGATATTTTATATATGAAAATATTTCTTATATTTAAATCTCTGTATAAATCTTAGTAATTCAATCCTTATTTGACATTGACCATGTCATTGTAAGTGATGAATGATGTCATTTTTCGAAAACTCTTCATCTAAAATGGATAATTATAATAGTTCAAACTGTAATAATATAAGAAATAAAAAGTATTTATTTCTTATTCAGATCTCGGATCTAAAAAAATAAAGTAACTCAATATCAATTTAAAATCCTGGATTGTATAATAGCGGTTCAAAGTCATTTATCAAGATTACGAATGAAATTGATTTCAAATAAAACGAAGGAGAAAATAAAAAGACTGAGCAAGTTTATTCGAAATAATCTTCAGTACAGTTTTATTTTACTTAGACTTGAAGACAATCTCTATCACCGCTTTTATTTAAAAAATATTTTTTTACGTTACAAATTTCATACTTTTAACATGATAATGTATCGGCTTTCTTATTGAATTGTGTTTTATTTACCGTAATCTTTCACTTCATTCTTCGTTTTCAACGCTACGAGTTTTTTAACTTTTAGTGTAAACTTTGAACATTTTGCATAATTAATGTAGCTTTCCTGTCGAGCAGTTTCTTAACTATCTATTCAATCTCTCTATTCAAAACTCATTCATACATAACCAAGATAAGACCCAACATAAAGTCATAGCCACCTGAAAGTAGTTTATATGCATGTATTTAATAGATGACAAAGCGGAATAGAGAGAAGTAAAATTGGAGTAAAGAGATAAGATAACGTAAGATTAAAATATATAAAAAGTATAACTTAATTAAAAATACGAAATAATATGCAAAACACTAAAATATCAATAGTCAGGACACATTTTAAAATAGGGGGATAAGAACTTTCAGGCCAAACAAAACCCAACGGATGGCAAAAGTAGTGTAAGGCGAAAAATAAAACGTTGGGATCACTATATTAAAAGAGTCCAGAATGGTTTAGACAGATATAGAAAGACAGGGTAATATGGAAGTCGTTAGGGAAGGTCTATGTCGAAGGACAAACAGTCAATTAATAAAGTGCACCGATCTTTCACGATAAAAGTACATTTTAAACAGAAGAAAACAAAGGCTTATTTTATTTTTATGCATTTGAAGTAAAATAAAAATAATTGAAGGTAAAATATTTGAAAGCGAAGCTTATAAAAGGCACGGAATTTAAATTTTATTTATTCGTCTCTAATGTAATTAAATAAGCTTACATTAAATAAAAAATAAGCTTCATTAAGTGTGAAATTTATTAGTATCTACACGAGCCAGTTTTGTAACATGATACGTTTTATCGAGTTAGTCTATTGATGCTACGGTGTATATGAGACGCATTATGATCTTATTGCCAACTGTGGCTTATTATAAACTTAGATATAACATAGCGCAAAATAAAATAAAATTGTTAGAACTAAAATAAATACAACAATAAAAAATTAAATAAAATAATAACGCAATTTCGCGGTTGTTATAGTTAGATATAATATTTTGCTTTTTCCTTAATTTGTATTTGATGCGATTTAATTTTTGTTATTATTTAAAACAGAATCTTGTGTATCATCAAGAATTTATTCTGGAAATCAGCTCCAAAAAAGAGTCTGATATAAACCTTTGAAGAATTATCATCGTCTAAGCCTAAGGCGAAACACTTTGCCTAATCTTCGGTTTCATCCAATTGTAGCCAGCTTCCCTTCGCAGATGGTCATTAGATCTAACCGTTAGGTGCTCCACACCTCGATTACTAAGACGCGGTCTCTATTCCAGCACTTGTCTATTCCAGCAGTAGTAGATTCTCTAAGAAACGTGACGTACATTACTTCAATTTGCAAATTTGCTAACTCGAAGAGCTCTATCAGTGAGTTGTTCAAGAAATATCATACATATTCTTTTAAAACTTTAATATTTGAATATTACACGTATTCGTATAATGAAAACATGTTCAGACACACATGTCACCCGTTATTCACTTAAATTTACAGTACCAAGTCTAGACATCACATTAAATGGAGTGGCTGGAACAATTTGGATAACCTTACGTTTATACCAGTTATGTTTTCCTGCGGTTTTACCCTGAATTTAAACTTTAATAAATCTTACATTTAGTCTTCTTAATAATAGTAATAATGTTATTTCAAGTATTCAATTATCATTAACAGTATACTGTTGACATTGGCCTCCCTAAAAAATTAAAGTGTCATACCATAAAAATCTAGTCGTACCAGATTTTATTTTCAGGTAGATGCTGCTGTCCATCTTCTGGTATTTGCTCCCATAGTCGCTACATACGACTTTATAGTATTATAAATAGAATATAAAATTACTTAATTATTTTCAAATTTAATAAAATATATTTTTTTTATTCACGGGCCTTCCTATTTCTGGAGAAACGGACATTAACGATGCATCGCTTGTATTGGACAAGCGATGCGTCGTTAATGTCCGCAGATACTAAATAACTCTTTTTATTTCTTCATTATATAAATATAATTGACGCATTCGCGTATTTGTCTTGCTAATTTGTATCTTTATTTATTATAATTATGTTTATATTAAAGCTTCTTCTTCTTCCACTTGCCCTACATAAATCCACTTAACCCAACGGAGAAACACACATTATTAATTTTCTGTTATTGTTTTGCTTGTCGCGGATCTTAGCTAAGTAAAACTTTTGACTGTCCATATATTAAAATTGGTTGTTATTTTTTATTTATTTATTAAAGCACGATCAGAGATTTAATAATAAGAATACTAATAAATATAAAGGCGATAGGTATATGCTTTTTATTTATTTAACCTTTTCAAGCCGAAGACCGTATATTCCCGCATGTATGTATATTTATTTACAAGTATATAATTACCAAATTTATATTTTTAATTTAGTACAATACTCTTGTAGAGACGCCGATTACCGTACTTTTTTGGTAAATGTATGCTATAAGACCGTACGATTTCGCAAACC
>JASFAT010000246.1:0-325914 GCA_031353405.1 Baronia brevicornis
ATATATATTTATAATATAATTCTTATTATAAATATATATATTATTATTTCGTCAAGTGTTCCTAATTCTACCACCGAAGGGGAAATATAGAATTAGTAAATGCATGCTCACTGATTACTTTTGCCACGCACTTGGTTTCAACAAGGTGGCTCCACGCGTCACGCTGCTACAGCGACCATGAAGCTTCTTCGTGACTCATTCCCTAACAAAGTAATTAGCCATTTCAAAGATACCCCCTGACCACCCAGGTTGACGGATCTCACCATATTATTTGTCCGTAGCATGAATGGATCGGTTCGCCTGGGGAAGTATCACACTCCCGCAGAAAACCGGCGTCTGAGTGGTAGATTAGCTACCGCGCTTCGTCCGGTGAGCGGTTGCGTTCCGTAGGCCCAATCCCTCTGCCCCCTTCCTATAATGACACTTTCCTTCAAGGCCAGCAACGCTTCTGCACTGCCAATGGCGTTGCGGATGTCTATGGGCGGCGTTGATCGCTCTCCATCAGGTGACACACCTGCGTTTGCCTTCTTACCCCATAAAAAAAATACGAAATAAACCCATTGTCGGGGTCATCTCAGTATTAAATAAAAATATAGTATGTGAGGCTAATGGCATCCCTACGTTACTACTTTAGCGACTGGCACAGAATACTGTGGCTAGATTTTGGGAGTCTGCCCGACGTGGCGGTCAATATTTAGACGAAGATTAAAAAAAATAAAACGCGCTTTTCTCTTCTCGCCTTCGTAAAAGTTATTGAATTTTTTACATCCTTTTTTTATTTTTATTATGATATATGTATTAGCTTTTGCCCGCGGCTTCGCTCGCGTGGAATTTGGTCTGCCAAATTAAGTTTCGTGACAGATCATTTTAAATAAATATATATTTTTTTTACTTAATTTATGGTTCACAATTTTGGTCATAGTGGCTTCCACATAAAAGATAGATATATGCTGTCGCGGACTTTTATTTAGAACTATTTAAGACAAACAATCCTACGGTACATCAGCGTTGTGTAACTCCAATGGTTTAGGCAGCGTACGCCAAGATAGCTCTCAGAGGCCAGATTTTATTCCGACTTAATTGAAATGTATCGTTGTTATATTACGACCAGAATTACATAAAATCATTACAAATTGTAGCCTATATGTTATTCCGATTTATAACCTATATTACTGTAAAGTTTCAACCAAATCTGTCCAGTAGTTTTTTCGTGAAAGAGTAACAAACATACATCCATACTCACTCCTCTCCGCCAATCCACGGTCTGCCGTGCCAATGGATGCGTGGCTAGGGGCGAGCCTAATCGAAAGCGTGCCGATCGTCCCGGGGTCGGGCTCCCCCGGGGACTATGGTGCCTTACCTCAGCATGCAGGGCTCTGCCGGGGCTGACCTCCATCCTCCCTTGCGGCTCGTGGGATTCACTAAGACGAATTTAATATACCTAATTTGTCGAAAAATGACGGCGACGTGGTTCGCCACCCGTCACGTCCTGATTCTCACGAGGGCGAAAAGCGACCAATAACGAGCCGTTTCGCTGCGATGAATGGCAGTGGATGTAGCTCTGTGGTCTCTGCCAACCCCTGCGGGGGATAGGCGTGAATATATAAAAAAAAAAATCCATACTCACAAACCGTCACATTTATAATATTAGTAGGATGAAAACCTTATTCTGCCACCGAAGACCTATATCCGGATAAAATGTCAGTCTTACCGGCAGCAGGGTGTGCGCGAACCGAAAGGCGGAATATATATATATATATATATATATATATATATATATATATATATATATATATATATATATATATATATATATATATATATATATATATATATATATATATATTTATAATATAATTCTTATTATAAATATATATATTATTATTTCGTCAAGTGTTCCTAATTCTACCACCGAAGGGGAAATATAGAATTAGTAAATGCATGCTCACTGATTACTTTTGCCACGCACTTGGTTTCAACAAGGTGGCTCCACGCGTCACGCTGCTACAGCGACCATGAAGCTTCTTCGTGACTCATTCCCTAACAAAGTAATTAGCCATTTCAAAGATACCCCCTGACCACCCAGGTTGACGGATCTCACCATATTATTTGTCCGTAGCATGAATGGATCGGTTCGCCTGGGGAAGTATCACACTCCCGCAGAAAACCGGCGTCTGAGTGGTAGATTAGCTACCGCGCTTCGTCCGGTGAGCGGTTGCGTTCCGTAGGCCCAATCCCTCTGCCCCCTTCCTATAATGACACTTTCCTTCAAGGCCAGCAACGCTTCTGCACTGCCAATGGCGTTGCGGATGTCTATGGGCGGCGTTGATCGCTCTCCATCAGGTGACACACCTGCGTTTGCCTTCTTACCCCATAAAAAAAATACGAAATAAACCCATTGTCGGGGTCATCTCAGCATTAAATAAAAATATAGTATGTGAGGCTAATGGCATCCCTACGTTACTACTTTAGCGACTGGCACAGAATACTGTGGCTAGATTTTGGGAGTCTGCCCGACGTGGCGGTCAATATTTAGACGAAGATTAAAAAAAATAAAACGCGCTTTTCTCTTCTCGCCTTCGTAAAAGTTATTGAATTTTTTACATCCTTTTTTTATTTTTATTATGATATATGTATTAGCTTTTGCCCGCGGCTTCGCTCGCGTGGAATTTGGTCTGCCAAATTAAGTTTCGTGACAGATCATTTTAAATAAATATATATTTTTTTTTACTTAATTTATGGTTCACAATTTTGGTCATAGTGGCTTCCACATAAAAGATAGATATATGCTGTCGCGGACTTTTATTTAGAACTATTTAAGACAAACAATCCTACGGTACATCAGCGTTGTGTAACTCCAATGGTTTAGGCAGCGTACGCCAAGATAGCTCTCAGAGGCCAGATTTTATTCCGACTTAATTGAAATGTATCGTTGTTATATTACGACCAGAATTACATAAAATCATTACAAATTGTAGCCTATATGTTATTCCGATTTATAACCTATATTACTGTAAAGTTTCAACCAAATCTGTCCAGTAGTTTTTTCGTGAAAGAGTAACAAACATACATCCATACTCACTCCTCTCCGCCAATCCACGGTCTGCCGTGCCAATGGATGCGTGGCTAGGGGCGAGCCTAATCGAAAGCGTGCCGATCGTCCCGGGGTCGGGCTCCCCCGGGGACTATGGTGCCTTACCTCAGCATGCAGGGCTCTGCCGGGGCTGACCTCCATCCTCCCTTGCGGCTCGTGGGATTCACTAAGACGAATTTAATATACCTAATTTGTCGAAAAATGACGGCGACGTGGTTCGCCACCCGTCACGTCCTGATTCTCACGAGGGCGAAAAGCGACCAATAACGAGCCGTTTCGCTGCGATGAATGGCAGTGGATGTAGCTCTGTGGTCTCTGCCAACCCCTGCGGGGGATAGGCGTGAATATATAAAAAAAAAAATCCATACTCACAAACCGTCACATTTATAATATTAGTAGGATGAAAACCTTATTCTGCCACCGAAGACCTATATCCGGATAAAATGTCAGTCTTACCGGCAGCAGGGTGTGCGCGAACCGAAAGGCGGCTGCGGAGAAGTGGTTGGCGATGGATGGGTCGACGGTGGGGTCGTAGGAGTTAGAGTATCCATCCGTCTGCAGGGTCATGTTAAGCGCCCACATCACGTCAGTGCCTGCAACAGTAATTTGTTTATTTATTTAAACTTTTACCCATGAAGTTAGAGTTTTCAAAACGCCTTTACTACTACAGGTGACTTGCAATGTATGGTTGAGAGGCCTGGACAATGTCCTTCAAGAAGGAGAACAATCTAGTTGCCACAGAAAGAAAAATTTCAAAGATCCTCTGGCCAAAACAGATGGAAGCTGGAGAGTACTATAAATAAAATAAATAAGCATTTTATTTGGTGCTTCTGAACAGTTTTTAACCCTCTGCAGGTGAAAGCCTCTTCTAAGGATATCTATTGGTCTCTGGAGCGAGCTATTTGACGCCAATTTGATCACATCTTCACTCACTTTCGTTGACGACACGTTATCAACTTTCTCGTCCACCTTTGGTCCTGGAGATGTGAAACATGTCCAGCCAATCTTCTCTTTAATCCTAGGGCGTATACTAGAGCATCAGTAGTTTTAATAAGTCTGAAGTAAGGTTGTCACAGACCACTATCGAGTCTCTCCCTGCCAGCAGTTGTGTCAGCAATGCTGAGCGGGGATACGGCGCGGAGAGCCGTAGCCACCTTCTGTGAGACCCTAATGGTTCAAAAGGAGGCTGCCGAGCGGGATCGCGAGAGATCGGATCGTAGACGACGTCGCAGCTCGTAGACGACGCCAGCGCGAAACGCCCCTCGTCACGTCCTTCCCGCAGTTGGTATTCCCCCACCGTAACAGAGGCTTTTGAGTTGGCAGGCACTCGGGGGTGAGGGTTCTCAGTGCTTATTAAGCAGTCTCGAGGAGGAAGGTGGTTCTTTGGTGGTGTCGGGGGTAGCGGATTCATGCAGTCCCGAAGATGGGTCAGCCCCCAAGAAGGGCTTAGTGAGCCAGGCGTCGGAGGATCAGCAGCAGTTCGATGTGAGAACTCGGGACTCTTACCTCACGGGCATTGTGGGGTTTTAGTGGGTAGACCGGAGCTCGACATAACCCGGTTGTCCCCCCAGGGCAGCCGGCTACCCCTGACGGATTTCACGACGTGAAAAAAAGAAGACCGCTATCGGTTGGGTTGGTGTATAAGATAGCGTGTAGTTACCGAGTACCGCGGGCAGGAACTCCGCGTAGGTGATGTGCTGCATCTGCGCGCCGAGGATCCTCCTCGCCTCCTGGAACACGCGCTCGTCCGTCCACGCGGGGTTGAGGCGGGAGATCGCGCCCGCCACGCGGTTGTGTTGTCGCGCCCAGATGAGGTGCATGGTGGTTAGGTGCAGGTTCTCGTTGGCGCGCTCGTCTCCTGCGCACCATAGACAATAAGATGATTAATAGAGTCAAGTGTTACTTTGAAGAAATATATTATTTTATTAAATTTTTTAATTAAATTACATTGATTAAATTAAATTAAATTACATTGGACATTTAGAATTTTTACTTGGGATAGGAACTTATGGGATAGGAAGGCAAACGAGCAGGTGTGTCACCTGATGGAAAGCAATCATTGCCGCCCATAGACTTCCGCAGCGCCATAGGCAGTGCGGAAGCGTTGCCGACGTTTAAGGAAAGTGTCATTATGGGAGGGGGGATGGGAGGAGTAGGGGTAAAGGGTGGGGGGAGGGTGTTCCCCGTACTAAGCGCGGTAGGTAAGCTAACCTAAAACCTATGTTATTATAGTAATATACTCGCCAAAATTTTAAGACTGATGGCGAGACGCGCTCAATTCCACTTAATACTATACAGATCCTATATTTTATACATAGATAGATAGATATATTATTTATTGTACATCAAAAACAAAGTTATTGTTTGTAATATTTATATACAAATGGCTGTAGTATCGCTCATAGAGATTCCTTCCAGACAACCGTAGGATGAACACGTAGTTAAAAAGATAATTTGATATAGGATGGTGATACCTTATCGTTATGATTATAGAATAGAATGAAAAAAATATTAATAGACAAAGAACAACAGCCATAAGAGAAATACAAGTATATACATACATACTTAATATATTGTTAGTATAAAATAGTTGTGTTGCATAATAAATAAATAAAAGCTAACACAACAATCAGTATTTGTCAACATACCGGATTCAAAGCAATATCTCCCTTGCGCGTTCATTTCTACGGTGTTGCACCCATCGTTGGGGTCCTTGGATGTGGGGAGCAGCTCCCAGGGTCCGAGTTTCAGCATCCTTAGCTGGCCACCGGTACCCAGTCGCAACTGGGAAACCTTCGTGTCAGCGAATCCGTACACCGTGGACGCGTCTAGAAACGCTGTCGCTTGGTTAAGTTGCTCTCTGACTCCTGTGTGAAAAATATCATCATGTCAGTTATATGACATTTGGAGAAGATGGAACATTCAAGCCAATTGTCTGCAAGGAAAGGTAAATGGCAAAATCCCCAGCATAACCTCAAAACCGGAGATATTGTGGTCATACACGATGATTATCTACCTCCGGGCAAGTGGGTCCTAGGATGAGTCATAGAAGTACATCCTGGGAGCGATGGGTAAGTGAGAGTGGTAACCCTTGAAGCAAAAAACGGTGTCTTTAAAGGGCCCGTAGCTACCTACTACAGAATATGTACTTCGGGAACAAATTTTCGGAACACGCTTTGATACTTCGCATTCGCGGAACGCGCCATGATACTGCGCATTTGCGGAAGGCGCTTTGATACTACGCACTCTTCTTGAAAAGAATATAAATCCAGACTGCTGTCGTATCACTTCCCAGCTAAGATACTACATCTTACAGGCCTATAATAAAATTATCTTTATTAATAATAGAGCAAAACCCAAAGAATGAAGACAAAGCGTCGATGCATTCGACACATTAAGCCGGTAACAAGACACGATAAACAAAGAACAAGGAGTTATTATAATGACACTGACCTTTCTATGCATGATATGCATAATAAAAACAGCTGATTGTTTCAATATAAAAAACAAAAGTCAAGACATTTAGTTTGAGAAATTATCAAGCGTTCAACTGGTGCGAGATGAGTGGAAGATAGTCGCCTATTACGATCTTCAACATTAGTGCTGAATGTATGTTTATATACATGCATATGTAATAAATAAACTATGAAAACACATAATATTATACTATTAACAACATTTCTACCAATACTCTTTATATAATAGTGGTAGAGCTACGCTGCAGACGAATACTTCGTCGAGAATCGCATAATATTTGTCTGTAGCATGAATGGGCCGGCTCGTCCGGGGAAGTACCACACTCGCGCAGAAAACCGGCGTCTGAGTGGTAGCTTGGCTACCGCGCTTCGTACGGTGAGCGGCCGAGTTCTGGAGGCCCAACACCCTCCCCCCTCCCTATACCCCTTTTCCTCCCATTCCCACTCCCATAATGACATTTTCCTCAAAGGTCGGAAACGCTTACGCACAGCATGTGGTGCTGCGGATGTCTATAAGCGGGATTGATTGCTTTCCATCGAGGTGACACGCCTGCTCGTTTGCCTTCCTATCCCATAACAAACACCTTTAAGCAAAATAGTGCATATTTGACCCATATCGGACAATCCGAAACATCTATTTCCCCAACCATTTTAATTTACATTGTAACATGATTATAGAACAACTTGGACATTCCTTTAATGAAATGGATCATAATAACCGTGTCTTATTACAACATACGAGGTCGAGCACGCGACGGCGTTCCGGTCTTATCAACGGTGTCGGATATCTAGCTAACTCACAGTTCGGAGTATTGGATAGTAATTTCGCAGAACACTATAGTAAACACATTATACTCGTGCGAAATAATCAGAAACGCACGGCGCTACTACGGAAAAACAAACCTCCGTAGTCGAAGCCGAGTTTAATTTACTAAAATAATAATATTAATCTTTATTTTTTTTTTATATATTCACGCCTATCCCCCACAGGGGTTGGTAGAGACCACAGAGCTCCATCCGCTACCATTCATCGCAGCGAAACGGCTCTCCATTGATTGCTTCTCGCCCTCGTGAGAATCAGGACGTGACGGGTGGCGAACCACGTCATCGTCGTTTTCAACAAATTAGGTATATTAAATTCGTCTGAGTGAATCTCACGAGCCGCAAGGGAGGATGGAGGTCAGAACCAGCAGAGCCCTGCATGCTGAGGTAAGACACCATAGTACCCGGGGGAGCCCGATCCCGGAACGGTCGGCACGCTTGCGATTAAGCTCGCCCTTAGCCACGCATTCTTTGGTACGCCAGACCGTGGATTGGCGGGGAGGAAGGGAAAGGATAGAGACGAAAGGAAAGGGCAGGAACGGAAATGCGGATTGGGGGGGGGGCAGACTGGGAATAAATATTTATAAATCCATACATATATTTATTCCGATGCGGAGATCGAACCCGCGACCATTGACTCTCTGGGCGGAGGGCCCCGCCACTGAGCCAATCGATAGTAATCTTTATTTTAGACAAATTATTTTTTGGTCCACACATTTTACAATTTTTTACGTTTTTTACGTAGTAAATCATTTACATTGGAGCCGATTTAGCTGTTTCATAAGGCGCGAGTTGAATCTAGCAACAACGGTTTCCATTATAGAGTTGGAGCTATCCCGTGTTCTGTGAAGCAACGAGGCTGTTCGTTTTCGCAAAATGGCCCAAAAGCCATCGGTGCGGGCTTCCACAAACATACCTGATGCACTGCAGAAACGGGACAGCCCCAACAATGTTCTGAAACCGTTGTTATATTGGACCCGCAGGGACGCCGAAGAAAGGGGACCGAAGAAACGATAAACAACCAGAATAAAATTATAAATAAACATTTGATGTCCATCGATAAGGCGACCAGAACTGTAATCAAAGAGATAAATGAGACTGAATATTTGGCAGAATTCGCTCTGTCCACGCTGTCTGCTATCAACTTGGTGACACACCTGAAAAACTTCCAAAACAGTTTGTTGGAAACGTTAAAAAGCATTCATCAGGTTAGAATTCGGAACACGGAAGACAACAGAAAATTTTTCTTCGGAAGACACTAAAAAACTTTTCGGTTGTCTTCCGTAGAGTCTACTATGCCTGAAGATGCCTCGTGTTGGGGCGAAACACGTGTCGTTTACTGTTGTGTGTAGTGGATGGTGGGTGGAAAATTGATGGCCGATTTTCGGAAAGTTTTTGGTTTAATTTCCAAATAAATCCACTTCATCCAGCAGAAAAACATACATTATTAATTTTCTGTTATTGTTTTGCTTGTCGCGGATTTTAGTTAAGTAAAACTTTTGACTGTCTACATAGTGATGGATTTCCGCAAAGTAACGCCTGACTCCATTAATAAGTTTTGAATTATCAAGAGTCTACTGTATATCCTCTCACCGAAATGGCAGGTAGGTGCTGGTGCTGATCGGACGAACTCCATGCAGGTGAGGTTGTAGTCCTGGTAGAAGGGATCCTCCACGTCCAGCTGTACCGGGAAGCACTCCGGGTGGAGTGGCTGGGTGTCGTCGCAGCAAGAGAGGGAGCTACTGTTTTCGCCTGCAAGGAACACATTTATATAAATTGTCCACCATTTCTTATCTTTACTTTTGTTTATCAGCCCATATTATGTCAAACTGCTGAGCAAGGGCCTCTCCATTTCACGAGGAACGGATGTTAACCCACCACGCTTATCCAATGCGCATTGGTGGGGTTACCAGACTTGGAATAACAATTTACAATCCATACATATATTTATTCCGATGCGGGGATCGAACCCGCGACCATTGACTCCACGGGCGGAGGGCCGCGCCACTAAGCCAATTGGTCATCTTTACTTAGCCGAATTCCGTAAAGAATAAATGTATAGATATCGTTTTAGAGTCAACTTACGTACTACAAATCTTGTATTATCAACTATAATATTATTACACATAAATAAAACTCCGTGTTTGTTTCAGTACAAAGATGAATTTATAGCTCGTACTAATCGTTACATTTGCAAAGAGTTCACAGACATACAAATATCCAGCAAACATAGCAAAACTTAATTATGTACTTATATATATATGCCAGCATGTTTCAACAAATATTAGCGACATCTGTGGCTCGCCAACAAAACTAATAAAGCAATGTAATAGACACGTACACACAGTAATTTTTTTTTATATATTCACGCCTATGCCCCGTAGGGGTTGGCAGTGACCACATAGCTCCATCCGCTGCCATTCATCGCAGCGAAACAGCTCGTCATTGGTCGCTTTTCGCCCTCGTGAGAATCAGGACGTGACGGGTGGCGAACCACGTCGCCATCATTTTTCGACAAATTAGGTATATTAAATTCGTCTTAGTGAATCCCACGAGCCGCAAGGGAGGATGGAGGTCAGCCCCAGCGTAGCCCTGCATGCTGAGGTAAGGCACCATAGTACCCGGGGGAGCCCGACCCCGGGACGATCAGCACGCTTGCGACTAGGCTCGCCCCTAGCCACGCATCCATTGGCACGGCAGACCGTGGATTGGCGGAGAGGAAGGGAAAGGATAGAGAAGAAAGGAAGGGGCAGGAAAGGAAATGCGGATTGGGGGGTTACCAGACTCGGAATAAACATTTATAAATCCATATAAATATTTATTCCGATGCGGGAATCGAACCCGCGACCATTGACTCCGCGGACGGAGGGCCCCGCCGCTGAGCCAATCGGTCGTCTATATTTATTCATATATCACATCTTTACTTAAACTTAGCCAAATTCCATAAAGAATAAATTTAAAGGTCAGGGATCTGATCTGACTTATCTTCGCCTCGCCACCAGTCCGGTAGTTATGGTATTGGTACACGGGTACGCGACCCCGGTTTCCCGGGCTACTACCGTATCACTCCTTGTCATCCGTAGAGGTAGTATCATATCCCTATCATCCTGTCTAAATCCATCTTTCATTTTCCCTGCTCTTTTGTTTTTCGGTCTGCCGTGCCAATGGATGCGTGGCTAGAGGCGAGCTTAGCTCGCAAGCGTGCAAACCGTCCCGGGACGCCGTGGCGGCGGGGGAGTGGTGGTGTGGGTTTGGTGTTGTGGATAGTGGTTGGGAGGTGGAGAGTTGCTGACGCCCTTTTTTTCAATAAGATTTAGTTTGAGATCCCCGTAAATTCACTTCATCCAGCAAGAACGTAACGCCTGACTCCATTAATCATGTTAAAAAGAGAGTACCTAAATGAAATTTTTCTTTCTTGACCTAAGTAAGAATTGACTTTACTGTTTTTTTATATTACTTCAATACTTTTAAAGTGTGTCATCCAGAAGTTATGGCACACGTTGAGGACTTAACAAAATGCGATGACTTTTTTTTATGGGATAGTAAGGACGTAGCAGACGTGTCACCTGATGGGAAGCAATCACTGACGCCCATAGACATCCACAGCGCCAAACGCAGTGTGGAAGCGTTGCCGACCTTTAAGGAAAGTGACATTATGGGAGTGGGAGGGGGAGGGGAGGGGAAGGGTGTTGGGCCTACGGAACTCAGGCCGCTCACCGTACGAAGCGCGGTAGCTAAGCTACGCGGTAGCTAACTTCCCCGTTCGAGCCGGCCCATTCGTGTTACAGACAAATAATATGCAATTCTTGATAAAGTATTCGTCTGCAGCGTGGCTCTACCACTATATTTTTTATAGCAAAGCAAGCATATACATTGTTTGATTTACCCTTGCTGAGGGCCGTGGCGGTGATGTCGTGGTCTATGAACTGCCCCCAGACGGCCAGCATCACGGTGAAGGAGGTGTCGTGCGCGTACGCGGGTCGGTGGACGGTGACGCTCACGTCGCGCGCGCTTGGCAATGGGGCGCCGCCCACGCCCACGCGTGGCGAACTGATACCTGTGTGTATTAAGGTATACATTTAAATAGACAGTTGACAAGCAATCGACTATTAAGTCAATCGAAAAGCGAGCACAACAGGCGGATGTAATGCCATTGGGTATTCTCTCCCAATCAACCCACGGGTGAAACTGAAAAAATTTCTTTCAGAAATTTTTGTTTCAGTCATTTTCTAAAGGTCAAATCAGACTAAAAACTACATACATATTTAAAAAATACATATTAAACATAATAATATATATACATATACAGTAATCCCTCTATAACGCGTTTTCATGTCCCTCGTATAACACGTATTTTTCCTCGTATAACGCGTTTTTCTATAATGCGGAACCGATCTACCGCGTTATAGGAGGGCCTATATATATATATATATATATATATATATATATATATATATATATATATATATATATATATATATCCGCCCGTTGTCAGCACCCCGAATTGGGTCAATACCGCGAAATATGATCCTGAAACGTGCGTACGTGGAATGCTATTGATATGGTTGTGAACATGGGGGTGGGGTAAATGCGTACATTAGGCTGTTTAACAACCAGCTTTAATTATTTATTGCTTACCGTCTCCATAATCAGGGGGGAGGACTCTCCGAAATGGTGTATTAGAGACACCCCACCTCAGAGGATTGTCCAGGTTGTTACAAGTGCCGTCCTGCGAGCGGTACTTGGAGATCACGCAGGGGGACGCCGCCTCCCTGCAGTACGCTGGCTCCGCGACCGTACCGTTGGTCGGAGGTCCGATGCCGACGCCCCCTGGACGCAACTCTGGTTCGGTACTGAGAGACAAGAGCGTTATACGTAAATTTTAGGAAGTTAAAGACAACCAATCACATCATAACTGAAGACTGAATTAATTCGGGATCATCATCCTAGAGCTATTTATTACGAGTCTGGGTGCCCCAACAAGCTGCCTTGGTTAAGCGAAGTTTATTAATGTCCATTATTCCGGTAATATTTGTATAGTAATAGAGCCACGTTGCGGACGAATACTATGTCAAGAATGGCATAATATTTATCTGTAGCGTTAATGGGTCGGCTCGTCTGGGGAAGTAGCACACTCCCGAAGAAAACCGTCGTCTGAGTGGTAGCTTAGCCACCGCGCTTCTTACGGTGAGCGGCCGAGTTCCGGAGACCCAACACCCTCCCCCCTCCTCTCTCCCCCTACCTCCTCCCATAGCCACTCCCATAATGACACTTTCCATAAAGGTCAGCAATGCGCACTGCCTATGGCGCTGCGGATGTCTATGAGCAGAGTTGATAGCTTTCCATCAGGTGACACATTTGCTCGTTTGCCTCCCTATCCCATAAAGTCTCTAATCTATAATCTAGGGACCCCAATAGTGCATCTTACTTGAAATTTGTACGCCGTAAGTGGCAATGTGATGGAGCTTTTATAAAATACTAGATGGCCCTGTGAACTTCGTTTCACCGACAACTTATGTTCCCCTGTATTTATCTTGTCCTGGTATGTTAGTACTTAGGTATGCAGTACTTGTCAAAATCGCACAAAAGAAACGACAGTTTTGTATAACTTCCGTTAGAAAAGGAGTCCCGAACGCCATCTATTGAGAATAAGAGGAATAGGATAAAGGAAAATTTTTTCAAGCTTTTATGTTTTTTCTATATTTCTTATTTGTAAACCTTCTCTGTATTAGAACTAACAAAATAGCTCTTCATTTATATATATATATATATATATATATATATATATATATATATATATATATATATATATATATATATATATATATATATACTATATATATATATATATATATATATATATATATATATATATATATATATATATATATATATATATAAAAGATAAGATTTAAAACTATTTTATTATATAATAAATCAACCAATTGCCTTGAATAAGACGACCAAGTGGGACTGTCCGCCCGCGGAGCAATGGTCGCGGGTTCGATCCCCGCATCGGAATAAATATATGTATGGATAATATATATTTATTCTGAGTCTGTTAACCCCGCGAATCCGCATTGGATAAGCATGGTGGGTAAAGGTGAGGCCTGTGCTCAGCAGTGGGACATATATGGGCGGGTAAAAAAAAATAATAAATCTGATTATTTCAACAGAATGTATGGCGTATTATACATTTAGTTCGATAAAGGCTTATAAGTGATATGAAATAAATTCATGTATCTCAATTCATGTGACTTTTTAAGTTGATTGAAAAAGTTCATAGAAGGTTTTGGTAGAATAGCCACCATTTTATCACGATGTAACGTGACAATCTGACTAGACATTTCAAGAGTATTGATATTATTCCATTTTACTTGACATTGGCATAATAGTTTCGACTAATTGCTAACAAAGAAAAAAGACAATTTTAAATAAAATAAAAACGAGGTTGTAATGGCATTTCGTCTATTAATTAATTTGGAAGAAAAATTATATTCAAAATGTATACCATTTTTTAGATTTAAATGTATAATCTTACATACAGTTGTGTATATGCATTTAATGCAGTTTCAATATTGTAAGATATTGCATAGTAACAATCGGTCAAAATGATATCTTAGAGTTGTAATCTTAAGATTTGGATATCATTTTCAAAGTTGATGATGGGTTAAAGATCTTACAATTATAAACTTAATGAAGGGGACGGCGCGTACGCAGTCCCCACTAACAAAAATTACGCGTCCGAGTTATCCGCATTAGGGATAATCGCAAGGGTCAACCCAACCGCAGTGCAATGGAGGGGCCTCGCCCTGGGGGAACCGCCTTCGTGATCACGGTATCCCCTACGCCAGGTAAGTATGATTATTTACTCTTACGACACGGTAGTCATCGTATTGTAGAAAATTTTGACATCGTAAAGTAACTGTATACTTTTAAATCATAACTTTTTTTTAGGAACAGTTCATTAGTTATAGAATAAACCTATTATAGGTGACGCTATTACACATCAAAGTTTTTCTATTATTTTTGACACTATTTGACGCTATTACACATCAAAGTTTTTCTATTTTATTTAATTATTTTTACTAAAGTACGGCATTTCTTATTATCTTTTACACCAATAAACAATTTTAGTTATTATTTGTATTTATAAATACTTATAGTATTGAAATGATAATATTTAAATAATATAATTAAAAAGTTATTGAATTATCTTTTAATTATTTACATAAAAGTATTTCATTTTTCAAAAATGTTTTGTCTACATCTACCATTGGAGGATTAATCACATCGTCACATTGGCAATTCTGTTAAATTCCCAAAGATGTCGCTGTATCTAATTTTTTGATGAAATTAATAATTAATACAGTGAATCTGAAAACCCTATTTATATAAAATTCTTTCATCGTTTCTCATGTTATTAATAAAGAGCTATGGATATTTATTATAATGTAACCTAAATTGAAATAACTTTGTTATATCTATATGTCTTGCCCAGAGATTATTTCGGGAACACATTGTATACTTATGGGCTAATGTAATAAAAAAAAAACGGTTACCCAATATGGTTCTTATTTGATTCTTATTTAATTGGTTGAATTAATATAACTATTTGCATAACTTCCTTTAGATTAAAACAATATTAGAGCAAGTATCGTCTATCAATTGACTTTAGAATTTCCGGCATTGCATCATTCATGTTATATCATATATATTATACAGATAATAAAAATTTGAATAAAAGTAAATTATATCTAGTTACTAACTATTCTAAATATAAAATTGTATAATTTTCAAATAAAATGCTATTCTTAAATGTTTTGTAAAAATGGATTATCTTATCTTTGTAAAAATGGATTATATTAACTCAAGTTACAAGTTATTTTAATGAAGGTTACACTATAATAAACATCCACAGCACTATATTATTGACATGGACGATGATAGAATTTTAAATAATTATAAAGAATTGGCTAATACAGACACACTGTTTTAATTATTAATTTTATCAAAATAATTTACATATCGACATCACTGGGAAATTAACAGAATTGCCAATGGCGTAAATGACGAAGTAAAAATAATGAAAGAAGATATTCGAAAATATTAATAGAACCAAAAACTTTATGCGTAATAGCGCCATCTATAGGTTTATTCTATAACTACTGAACAGTTCCCAAAAAAAATACATATGTCATCTATGATTTAAAAATATACAGTTACATCACGGTGTTAAGATTTTCTACAGTATAATGACTACCGTGCGATAATGGTAAATGATCATACTTACCTGGCGTAGGGGACACCGTGATCACGAAGGCGGTTCCCCCAGGGCGAGGCCCCTCCATTGCACTGCGGTTGGGTTGACCCTTGCGATTATCCCTAATGCGGATAACTCGGACGCGTAATTTTTGTTAGTGGGGACTGCGTACGCGCTGTCCCCTTCATTTACTTAGTAAAATTTAAAAACGAAAAGAATATACACACTATATTGTTCCTAATGGGGGAATTAAGCCTAGTAACTGTTTATTTTATTAAATTAGGTTATGTATTCGTTCTTCTGAGTGTCACGTTGACGTAATTAAAAAAATTGTTATCGCTTAAACAAATAATAATTAACATATATTGAAATATTTATGTAGCTGCTAGTAATTTTATTTGGTAGTGTAAAGTTTATATATTACAGACGTGGTCACATCTACGACTAGAGTACCCCTAAGCCATTTGTAATTGGATATACGAGATTAATTCCGACCCAAATGTGAAGCTTTTTTGTAATAATCTATAACAGGGCTGTCGCGATTTGCGGATGTGCGGCCCGCAACATTTATTTTCAATCTACCGTGTAACACGAGAAGATAATAAATTCCCGTTTTTAATTATAGATTAATTTTATAAATTAAAATTTTATAAAATTTTATTTAATTAAAATTTTATAAAATCTATTTCACTGTCAGATAAAAAAGTTACTTGGAGACTTTTCCGCAATTTTCATAGCCTTATGTTGTTATTAGTTATACTGTTTAATTGTGGTGGCGTATTGTACAATATGCCAAAAACAGTTTCAGAGTGGTATCCAACGGATGGGACAAGGAGCGAAGGACGACAGACAAAACGCTGTGAAGATGACTTCAGAAGAGTTACTGGCAAAAAATGGATAAGCAAAGGAGGAGGCCTTTGTCGAAGGACAAGCTGTCGATTCTTCAAACTAAATGTAACTAATTAATTAAAGTGTAAATGTATTAAGTAAATGGGTTAAGAGGATTTATTTGGAACTTAAACAAAAAACTTATCGAAAATCGGCCATCAATTCTCCACCCACCACCACCATAATTTTCTGTTATTGTTTTGCTCGTCGCGGATCTTAGCTAACTAAAACTTTTGACTGTCCACATAGTGATGGATTTCCGCAAACTAATGCCTGACTGCATTAATAATAATTAATTCTAATTAATGATAGATAGTATTAAGGATTTATTTATTGTACCACATATTGTAGTTCGATTAAGGCGTGCAAGTGAAGTGATATGAAATAAATGCGTGTATCGTCAATTTTCAAGTGGACTACAAAAGTCCGTAGGCTTTGGTAGAACAGCCACCGTTTTTTTAAAGACAACATGACAAGCTGATAACTACATTTTAAGATACTTGATGTTATTATATTTTATTTGACACTGGCATAATCGTTTTGGCTAATTGCCATTAAAGAAAGAAAGAAATTCACTTAAACAGACTGTAAGACTGGGATCAACGAAAGCAATATTAATGTTGTATCATCAAAAAATATTCAATGTAGCTTCAATATAAATAAGAATTATTATTATTTTCCTTTGTACATATTATGATTTTTTCTTGGACGTACAATTTATGTAGTAAATTGTATTGACACTTAAAAGTATCTAGTTTAGGAGTGAACGATATACATCGATGCTTTATAAACACTATGTAAACGTATCGACTCGATCCGATGTATTGTCTATTCCTCAAAATCGAGTAAACATTGATGTTATTTATTCGATGCACCGTTAAGGCAAACCTAGTAGTACTCATAAAATCTACTTACGTACGTATTAAAAAAATGTTTAGTAGGCGAAACTACAATATTTTTTACCACTTTTCGTATATTTTAAAATTTTATATATTGATAAATATTTTAAAGATTGTTATTAATGTATTTTTAAATTTTAAGTGTTTATCTTTAATTTAAGCCTTTTTCCTATAATTTTTTAAAAAAATCGATGTTAGTATGATGTATCGATGTAGTAAACGATATAAAATGTAAAACATCGAGGTTTTTTTTCACGTATCGATATAAAACCGATGTCACAATGCGATATATTACATTGTAAAAAACATCGATGTATTTTTTTTTCAATGTTCATCATAAATCTACTTCAGACAGCCCTGATCTAGAATGTTCCCAAATACGTCATGATATAATAGAGACCGACTTAAGTTTCGGTGGAGCGAGACGAAGCCAAACTGGGGCATGGTGTTGGATGTCGCGGTTGTGTTTCCACTATAACGTTACACTTATATCAATTACATTCTTCACTTATTCGTTGAGGTTTTTCTTTACCAATACGTATATATATGGGTCAGCTGTTAATTCCGGATTCTGTTAATGCTTAAATAACATGTTTTGTATTATAATCCGTTTATGTGATACCTACGTATAGTTGTAGGTGTATTTTTTTATGTGATAGAAAGGCAAACTAGCGTGCCTGTCACCTGATGAAGCAATCAACGCCGCCCATAGACGTCCGCTGTGCCATAGGCATTGGAGAAGCGTTGCCGGCCTTTAAAAAGGTGTGGGCTTGTTTTTGGAGGTTCCAATGTCGTATCATTTCGGAAACACCGCTGGAGGTAGCTGGTTCCACAGGGTAGTGGTGCGTGGGAAGAAGTTTCTATAAATATACACCGTACTAGAACGCTACTCATCCGGATGGTGGGGATGAAACTTTTAAAGTATAGATGTCTGGACAGTCAAAAGTTTTACTTAGCAAAGATCCGCGACAAGCAAACAATAACAGAAAATTAATAATGTGTGTTTTCCTGCTGGATGAAGTGGATTTATTTTAAATTTAAACCAAAAAAGTTTCTGGTTTAAGTTACAAATATAATCCACTTCATCCTACTCTACGGAAGACAACCGACACACATTATTAATTTTCTGTTATTGTCTGCTTGTCGCGGATCTTAGCTAAGTTAAACTTTTGACTGTCCACATAGTGATGGATTTCCGCAAAGAAACGCCTGACTCCATTAGTAATCGTATAGATTTCTGTCTTTACGTTACTACCAGAGTAAGACTGAGAGCCGACTCTTGATGATGACGTTTGCGATGACTTAAGATTTTTTGCTGATATCCCCTACCGTACACAACGAAAAGTTTCATCTGGATGAGTTGTGATTTAGTACTTAATTTCTCGAAGCTTCTTTTCAAGCTTCACCACTCTGTGAAACCTTAAACCTCTGTTACCTTAAGCCGTGAAATAAGCTTGTACATACATATGTATGTATTTATATTTCACAAAGGTCGCCATCGCCTTTGGCATTGCTATAAGAGATATTTTGTTCATCCTTTCTTCTTGTCTAAAATAATTTTCATAAGAAATAGATGCGTGCGTTACTAGTTAATGTTCTGTTTGTCATACTATCTAAAAAAATATTGGCGATTCAATTAAATCAAACTCAAATTAAATTCAGTTTAATTCAAAATTCATACATACATATCGTCACGCCTATTTCCCGTAGGGGTAGGCCCTAGATAGGTCCCGTAGAGACCACAGATCTCCATCCGCTACGATCCCGGCACACCTTCCTTGGTTCCTCACACTCTTCCATTCACACTCATCCATCTTTTCATCCATCCTACCTCTCACATTCATAGAAGCGAAACGGCTCCTCGTTAGTCGCTTCTCGCGCTATATGTTAATAATACGACGAACGATTGGCTCAGTGGCGGGGCCCTCCGCCCACGGAGTCAATGGTCGCGGGTTCGATTCCCGCAGCGGAATAAATATATGTATGAATTTATATATATTTATTTTGAGTCTGGTAACCCCCCCAATTTCCGTTCCTGTCGTTTCCTTTCTTCTCTATCCTTTCCCTTCCTCTCCGCCAATTCACGGTCTGCCGTGCCAAAGGATGCGTGGCTAAGGGTGAGCTTAGTCGCAAGCGTGCCGACCGTCCCGGGATCAGGCTCCCCCGGGTACTATGGTGCCTTACCTCAGTATGCAGGGCTCTGCTGGGGCTGACCTCCATCCTCCCTTGCGGCTCGTGGGATTCACTAAGATGAATTTAATATACCTAATTTGTTGAAAAATGACGCGAACTCTGTGGTCTCTGCCAACCCCTGCGGAGGATAGGCGTGAATATATAAAAAAAAAGTGTTCGTAATGAGGTTCCTTTGAAAGGAGACGAAATGACGAAAGAGACCGCAGGTATCCCTTTTTTGTAATTTTATTTTATATATTGATATTGATATTTGATTTTTGTTTATTTATATGTAGATTCAAAATTATCTATCAACTTCCAGAATAAACAAATTATTATTATTTGATTTAATTACTGATAAAGGATACAAGTGTAGTCGGTTAGTTAAGAACGTAAGCATCTGCGATCCTATTACAGGACTTGGGTCGCACAGTCATATTATGTTTCTATGTTAAATGAGTTCACTGCAGCTTAGTGTTTGTATTTTAATTATTGTATATGTCCGCCTTGCGATTGTATAATGCATAACTAGCTTTTCGGGACGTGCCTGCGGTGATCGTTCATAAACGTGAGCGTTTCGGGCTCCTGCCAAATTTCGTCGAAATCGCCACCCACAAATGACGATTTCGACATGACGAGAAAAATCCAAAATGGCGGAACACAAGATGGCCGCCATACAGAGCTAGTATGGCGGCCATTTTGTGTTCCGCCATTTTGGATTTTTCTCTTCGACACAAAAAGAATTGGCTGTGCCCAGGCTCTCAATAAATACCTGTAGTGTAGACAATTTCGACGCAAAAAAAATACGCTGATCTATAAAAAATATGGCATATTCGGATCAGAAAAAAATACCGCGTTGAACGGTCTGAGTCTCGTAGCTTTACAACCAATAGAAAATTCTGTACAGCGTTGAAACTGACTGTTTTTGAGTGATCAGATACAATTTTTTCAGAAATGTCAATAGATTTTATATTGCGGTTTAATACGTTTTCGCTTTTCTGCGTCGATATTATAAATTTACCGCGATGCTATTGTCGTATGGGTCAAATATCAAAGAGCTAAGTCTAGGCTAGGACGTTAGATATGAATTGCCTAATGGATAAATGGCGGGCATTGTTAGGTAACCAATTGAGATAATCAAGCCAAGCCGGCCTATTTACATCTTTCTTAAGATCAATGAAGAGTGCAAGTAGACAGATAAAGACAGAGAACGCAGTCTAATATGATTTTTAATGATTCATACATATCGTCACGACTATCTCCCGTAGAGTTGGCAGAGATCACAGGATCTCTATCCGCTACGATCCCAGCGTACCCTCCCTGTTTCCTCCACACTCATCCATCTTTTCATACATCCTTCCTCTCACATTCATCGTAGCGAAACGGCTCTCCGTTAGTCGCTTCTCGCCCTCGTGGGGCGTTACGTGACGGGTGGCGAACCACGTTGCAGTCATTTTTTAATAAATTAGCGTTATGAAAATTCGTCATAGTGAATCCCACGAGCCGCAAGGGAGGGTGGAGGTCAGCCCCAGCAGAGCCCGGCATGATGAGGTAAGGCACTATAGTACCCGGGGGGGCCCGATCCCGGGACGTTTAATGATTTAAACCAAATATAAATGAGATGTTCAGTGTCGAGATATAAGTCACAATTTAAATTACAGCAACAAAAGGAAATTTATCCATTAAGTTAACTAAGTTTGTTGGCGCAGCGACCCAAAATGGATCTTGGTCTCCGAACAGACCTTACGCCACTTTGCCCTGTCCTCCTGCCAGTTACAGACTCGAAGATTGCCTAAGTCATCTTCAATCATGTCTCTCCAGCGGTACTTGGGGAGGCCCACAGGACGTCGTCCAGTTGGGCGACCCACATACGCTCTCTTGACTGCGCGATCCTCCCCCATCCTTTCAACGTGGCCCAGCCAACGAAGTCGGATCCATTACGTTACTAGACAAAATAATAGGCATTCAACCAAAACCTTTTATGGACCTTTGAAGTTAATTTAAAAAGTCATACATACATATCGCCACACCTGTTCCCCCTTGGGGTAGGTGGAGACCCAAGAAACTGAGAACTATGCTTACCCGTTAGCCAGTATTTTCGTAGCCTGTTCCACCGCGAATGCGGAATCTGCCAACGGTTTGATTCCAGCACCAGTGGCGGCCGCTCTCTGCGCTCTGCTGGCGGGTGAGTCAACCGCAAGTGGCTTCAGATTCATCTCCATTAATCTCTTCTCCATGAGCGCTTCTTTGCCCGCCGATATCGCTGATGTTATGTCTTCGCTTGTCGTCTTCTCTTTCACCCATTTTGCTGGCGGTTTTCCTGTTAACAGATAGAGTAATATATAAATTAACGCCATTTAATCTTGAAGTAAAAAGCTCTTTTTTATGGCGTTGGAAGGCAAACGAGCGGATATGTCACCCGATGGAAAGTAATCAACGCCGCCCATAGATATCCACAGTGTAATAGACATTGCACAAGTGTTTGAGAACTAGACTTGTTTTTTGAAAGTTCCAATGCCGTATCTGTTCGGATACACCGGAAACCCAGCTACCGGGTTCACAGGATAGAGGTGCGTGGAAAGAAGTTCCTAGAAAAACCCACACATACGCATTGGATCGCCTAGATGGTGGGGATGAAACTTTCCTTTGTGGCGAGTTGCACGGTAGTAGAATTAAACGGTTTGCAGTTTTATCAAAATGAGCCAGAGCGAAAAAGGAATAGATGTTATCAGTTTACCAATTTTTCATGTAAAGAAATAATTTTTAGATAAAATACTTTATTTGCATTGGCTTCATTTTTTACATATAAAAAACAAATATATTTTTATTTGATTAAACTAGATGACTACAGCTAGATTATCTATCTCATCACTCAGCATCTATTATCGCTTTTTTATATCCGATCGTTTTCCCGGTAGTCTATCGGGTTATTTTTATAATTTATTTTAACGTATCTATTGCTTTGCACTGTTTCCTTTAACGTTCTGTTCCAATATTAAAGTTACATTTTTATATCTGATCATGTTTCTGATCGTCGTTTTGGTTATTTTTATAAAATGACTTTGTATATATTGCTTTGTCAGTACAAAGCGTTTTTCTCAGCGTTTTGTTCCAATATTAAACTTACATTTTTATATCTAATCATTTTTCTGATTGTCGTTTTGGTTATTTTTATAAAATGACTTTTGTATGTATTGCTTTTTACTGTTTTATTTAGCATTTTATTCCAATATGAAACTTACATTTATATATCTGATTATTTTCCTGATTGTCTTATATTTCACTTATTGAGTTATTTTATGTATCAAATTATAATGCTTTGTAACTGAGGATACTTGCGAAGTTTATTTCGCCGTTTCTTCTCCTATTAGAGGAACTTTATTCAAAACGATATTAGAGTTGGAAGCTTGATTCTTGATTTAATGTTGTGTAATTCTTATGTCGTCTATATATTTTTTTATTTGAAATATTCTTTGTTTTACGTACGAATTTATTATAAACCTATTTGCATATTTGTGTAGTAGCAAAAAAGAGCTTATTTATAATACAGGCGTTGATCGTGTGGGTTATCTTGTCAATTGATGAATGGTTCTTGTCTTGATGAATCTGAGAGAACATTGACTGTTAAGATATATCAAGGCGATCCAGTACCTCACATTTTTGATAACAAAATGTAGAAAAAATATATTAATACTTTTTATATGCAGCAAGTCAAACTTGGAAGCGTTATACCTGATGGAAGGTAATCGCCACGGAGTCCCACAAGTTTATAATATATACCCCAGAGCTTATAAATGTGTTGATAATATTTTAGACAGGTGAAACTTCCATTCTTGGCTATTGTATCGGTTGGAAATTCTTCTCAAGTAAGTTGGTTCAACTTTTCCAGTTTACATCAGTGACTTTGAGTTTTTATTTCATTTTCATAATCTTATGTTATTATCAGTTATATCGTTTAATTATGGTGGCGAATTCTACAATATACATACATACATACATATCCTCACGCTTGTCTCCCGTAGGGGTAGGCAGATACCACAGATCTCCAAACAAATATACAAATAAACAATTTGTTTAAGTAGTATTTGTTTAAGTCCATCCTCTCTGTATGTCCAAACCATCTAAGCATCCCTTTCTCAACTTTTGTCATAACACCTTCTTTTACTCCACATTGCTCTCTTATATCTTCATTTCTTATTCTATCATTCAAAGTTACACCACGCATACTTCTTAGTGCTCTGCCAAACCCAACTTTCACTACAGGATATTAGCGTCGGAACAAGCACCCCCTGATGAATCGCCAGTCGGGCCGTTTTAGACACATTCGACTTCGTTCTACTATATAGTTCGATTGAGGCGTATAAGTGGCGTGATATGAAATAAATGCGTGTATTGTAACTTTTTAAGTTGACTGAAAAAGTCCATAGAAGGTTTTGGTAGAACGGCCACCATTTTATCAAGACGTAACGTGACAAGCTGGCTAGTAGATTTCAAGATACTTGATGTTTTTACATTTTATTTGTTTTCCAGTTCATACTCTCAAGAAACACGAGACGTTATGCGACCTTGAGGAGTTGATTGGGTCAGTACCCCATCACCGAAACGTGACTTCAGAATGTATCTGTGCGACAATTTGTTTTCTTTTTTACTAAAGTAACTTGAACTGGTTATTAAAAAAAATACAGTGGTAATGAACTTATATTTTCGTATCGTGTGATAGGATATTCGCAAAAAAAGGGTGGATGTCACAGATAATGTCCTTTAATTGCGTTGGGGTTTGCAACGCAAAGAACCAAACAAATTATTGTCGAGCGAATAAGGGGTTATAGGGTTTTTCGGGTCTTTTTGGACACGGTTTCGGATTCTACTGATAGTACAGTTACCGAAACGTACAGTTGAGCTACCATCGTGGAGCATCGCATCACCGCGATGCAGGACTGATTGTTCACGCCACAGCGACATCTAGTGACGTTATATCAAGTTATTTGGAAAGTAACGATCAAGATTCGTAAAAATTTTGTAAAGCGTTATGCCTGACTGTTTTTGAGTGATTAGATATAAATTTTTCGGAAACTTTAATAGTTTTTTTGGTTCCGATGATAAGTTTTCATTTTGCGGTTTATTACGTTTTGGCTTTTTTGCGTCGATGATAAAATTATTGGTCGGCCATTTTGTTATAGAAATTATCTTTATACTAAGTGTCCTACATAATCTTTAAAACTATAATGGAGGAAGTAATAAATTTCAAAAAATACGACGAAGTTTCTGTTTAACAATTCCGCATGCTTTTTGGCTTTTTAAACATTTTGAAAAAACCGGTTCAACTGACTATTTTTTCACACGGGACCTGTTACAAACCATCAACAAAAAACATAGAGTACTTAAGTGATTCGACGATTTCTATTTACTCATATATAGTGGGAATGCATTATTATTTTGCACGCTGAATAGAGACCTAATATAGCGCTTTCTCTGTCAGATTATTGCATACAAACGACAAGGACGGAATGTTAGGTCGAAGGTCAAGGGATCAACTCATAATAGCCCGTTGTATGCATTCACCCCAACATCGTTACTTGAACTATTTCAAAATAAGATCATTTTGTTAGTAATAGAACAACTAGAGAGAAAAGAAGTTTTACATGAAGAGAAAGTTTGTCAATTATTTGACAAACTTTCTCTTCATGTAAAATTATTTAAACGACTGGACCGGGGAAGAACCACGCTCCCGCAGAAAAGCGTTGAGTACCGGAAGCTCAAACCAACCTCCCATAACAACACTTTCTCTAATGGCCGGCAACGCTTGTGCACTGACTGTGGCGCTGCGGATGTCTATGGGTGGCGTTGATTGCTTTACACGGTGTCACGCCTGCTCGTTTGCCTAACTATCCCATAAAAAAATCATAACATATCTTTCATTATAATTTATTTCAATCAATAGAATAGTGTCTAATAACAGATTAAGAAGAAAAGAGAGGACACCTGCGAAATTTCTATCACCTTGCGAAACGCATTAACAAAATGATTTAGCTCTTTTCAAATATTTATTGGTTTATCTCAACAAATATAAAAAAAAATAATTAAAACATTGCTCAATATTATACAACACGATTCATGCGTCACGAGAACTAGAACAAGTATATGACCAATATGGCGGTGTTGAATCCATAGACAAAATTGAACAAACATCCGGATTTTTAATACAAGTGTAAGGGCTGTCCAAAATGTAAAATTAATTCAAAATAATTTCATAAATATGACATTTCGTGAAAGTTATTGAATTTTATTTATATCCTTTGTGTGTTTTTATTATTTATGTTTGAAAATTTACCTCTGCCACCAGTAATGGTATGGGTATACAGTATGTCCGATGGCAGAATTCTTTTTTACTTCAATTTGAGCTTACCTTTTAACGGCCAGCTCATTTGTAGGAGGGGTTGCAGACTGAGCGGCAGGCTGGTGAGGTTGACGGCATCAGGCGCCGTGTCGTTGGTGACGTCATCAATGTCGTCATCGTTTAATGCTAAGTTGTAGCCAATTGTCAACAGTAGGGAAACCGATAGCACCGATCTGTAAAAAAATATATTTCTTTTATTTATATTCCACGAGAACTCCATCATGAATCGCTGCCTGGACCTAGACTCGACCTGGATTAAAGGTTTGATAGAATAGCCACCATTTTATCATTACATGACGTGACAAACCGACTAGTTACATTTCAAAAGGTTTGATATTATCGTATTTTACTTTTTTTTTTATATATATATATTCACGCCTATCCCCCGCAGGGGTTGGCGGAGACCACAGAGCTCCATCCGCTGCCATTCATCGCAGCGAAACGGCTCGTCATTTTCGCCCTCGTGAGAATCAGGACGTGACGGGTGGCGAACCACGTCGCCGTCATTTTTCGACAAATTAGGTATATTAAATTCGTCTTAGTGAATCCCACGAGCCGCAAGGGAGGATGGAGGTCAGCCCCAGCAGAGCCCTGCATGCTGAGGTAAGGCACCATAGTCCCCGGGGAGCCCGACCCCGGGACGATCGGCACGCTTGCGACTAGGCTCGCCCCTAGCCACGCATCCATTGGCACGGCAGACCGTGGATTGGCGGAGAGGAAGGGAAAGAAAGAAGATAGAGAAGAAAGGATGGGCAGGAAAGGAAATGCGGACTGGGGGGTTACCAGACTAAGAATAAACATTTATAAATCCATATCAATATTTATTCCGATGCGGGAATCGAACCCGCGACCAATGACTCCGCGGGCGGAGGGCCCCGCCACTGAGCCAATTGGTCGTCTTTTACTTGACACTGGCATAATAGTTATACATATATAATAATTGCCACTAAAGAAAAAAAAGAAGAAAAGAATTTAATATATAATTCAACTTTTACATTTATTACATCAGTCATACGGGACTTTTCCCGCCAACATACATCAGTGACGTTGTGTTTTTATTTCATTATCATAATCTTATATTATTATCAGTTATATTGTTTGATTATGGTGGCGTATTATACAATATAGTTCGAAGTGAATTGATATCAAATAAATTCGTATATAATGGCTTTTTAAGTTGACTGAAAAAGTCCATAGAAGGTTTTGGTAGAATAGCCACCATTTTATCAATACGTACCGTGATAAGCTGACTAGTTTACAAAAAATTTGATAGTATCGTATTTTACTGGATACTGGCATAATAGTTATACTTATATATAATTTGCCATCGAAGAAAAAAGAATCATTAAAATTTTACATTTATTACATTGGTATTATATAAGTCAGCCGTACGGGACTTTTCCCGCCAACTTACATCAGTGATGTTGTGTTATTTATTTAATTTTTATAATTTTATATTATTATCAGTTTTATCGTTTTATTATGGTGGCGTAATATACAATATAGTTCGATTAAGGCGTATAAGTGAAGTCATATGAAATAAATGCGTGTATCGTGGCTTTTTAAGTTGACTGAAAAAGCCATTTTATCAATACGTAACGTGACAAGCTGACTAATTACATTTCAAAAGATTTGATATTATCGTATTTTACTTAACACTGGCATAATAGTTATATGTAATTGCCATCGAAGTAAAGAAAATAAAAGTCAGTCGTACGATTTTTTTTATACGTCAAAAGTGTGGTCATTTTAAATATGATAAAAAATTACTTAATAAAAATATATCATTGGCCATTATCGTTATATAACTACTTTAATATTAAAATAAGTAACAAGTTTGAAGCTCGACTGGTTTTTGGTGGCTCATGCCAATTGTTAATAATGTCCTTAATGCTACAACTGGTCACGTGCCCGCGTTGCTAAAAAAATTCCGATATGCATATAATTTACATATGTTGTATATCGGGTTGTCCTCAAAATTAGCTCTAACGATAATGGTCTCGGAATTTTTCGTAATTTAATGGCATTTTGAACTTATTATTGAATTAGTACAAATACAAAAACCTGCTAAAAGGTATTTGATTATTTAAAAATAACCGTTTGGATGTGATCAAAATATCTTTCGGACCAATTTAGAGAATGGATGTGAAATACGAGTTATTTGTGGAGTTTTAATAATGGTGTTACCATTTCATTTTACCATTAATAAATCTTATTTCGTATGTTATGTAGATAGTTTTCCCTAACAACGGTTGCTATGGCGACTGCTACCATAGCAACGGAATATCACCCCGGTAACGTCGGATACAATAGCTAATTCAGAATAATTAAGAAGGCTCCTCGATTAAAGTAATTAGATAGATTTGATGTTACTTACATGAGAATGATGCAGACGACACATTGGAAGTTTCTCAATCGCTTCTGATAGCCGCGTGAGATGCTGGACTCGAAGACGTAAGTCGGCTGCACCAGTGGCGTGCGTTCCGTGCTCACCGAAGCGCGCTGCATCTTTTCACCTGATGGTTTGGAAGATGACAATTTTTGAGATTACTACATACATAAATATCATTATGCCTGTTTCCCGTAGGGGCAGGCAGAAACAAAAAAAATCCATCTGCTACGATCTAGACACACTTTCAACGCTTCATCCACACTGATCACTCTTCATACAAGCTCGCCGGTTAAGGGTTCTTTTGAGAGGGTCTTCCCCTACCGACCTTTCTATCCACATCCGCAACGTGATTTTCTTTTATCAGTCGTCTTTCATCCATCCTCACTATACTTTCTATTGAGCTTAATTTTTTTATATTTATTTTTGCAACATATATAAGCTGCGTGTGAGATGTTATTTTAGTGCTAAATCCATGATTTTATATATATTTTTTATGGGATAGGAAGGCAAACGAGCAGGCGAGTCACTTGATGGAAAGCAATCAACGCAGCCCATATATATCCGCAGTACCATAGGCAGTGCAGAAGCGTTGCCGGCCTTTAAGGAAAGGTTATTATGGGTGGAGGGGGGGTAGAGGGGTTTGGCCTCCGTAACTCAACCGCTCACCAGACGAAGCGCGGTAACTGAACTACCACTCAGACGCCGGTTTTTTTGCTGGAATGTGGTACTTCCCCGGGCGAGCCGGCCCATTCGTGCTACAGACAAATAATATTCCATTTTTGACAAAGTATTCGTCTGCAGCGTGGCTCTATCACTGTTATTAATACTACTATTGTTGAAATGTAAGACGTAAAAAGTGTCCATTTGTGTATGGAGGTGTCCATTTGCTTATGTGTTTAGGTCAATATTTCGTCGCATTCCACCATTCGCAAGGTGACTTTGCTCACGTGGCGGAAGGTAAAATGAACTTCGGCAAGGTAACTTCGGTGTAACGAACCCTTTTTGGGTTCTTGATCTCGCCAGAACTGATCATGTGTTTCTTTTTAATTGGCGTAACTCCTCAAACTGGACCCGTCAGATTACTATTGTTACAAGTAATTGCTAAGATTGTATCAACAAAAAATAGAATGGAATTATCATTTATTTCAGCTGTTATGAAGTGTTATATTTTTGAAATTCAGTCGACTCTCGATAATTCGAAGTTGAAGGGATCTTTCTAAAACCTCGAATTACTAAGAGAGGTGTTGAAAGGTTTGTAATACCAAGAGAAAAATAAAAAACTTCGAATTACTAAAAGTAGTATTTATTGAAATGTTAAAATGTAGTATATATTGATTTAGTAGTATTTAAAAGCTAGACTGCAAACCGCATAGGCCTACATGATCGTTTCTGTGTATACAGGTTCAAAATGTTCATATTTTGATTTGTCGAGTATTTGCGTGAAAGAATTTCGAATTACCACGTGTTTTTGATAATTATGGATTGTTTTTTTCTTCGAATAACCGAGCGTACCAAAAACTTACTGAACTGAATTTATTTGATATAACGATAGTTTTACTACGGACCCAACAATTACTAAGATATAATTCTTAGTAATTGTTGGGTCCGTAGTAAAACTATCGTTATATCAAATAAATTCAGTTCAGTAAAAAGTAAAAAGGGTTTGAATTATGGAAGGGGTTTGAATTATAGAAGGGGTTTAAATTATAGAAGGGGTTTGAATTATAGAAGGGTTTTAAATTATAGAAGAGGTTTGAATTATAGAAGGGGTTTGAATTATAGAAGGGGTTTGAATTATTAAAGGTTTGAATTTTCAAAGGTTTGAATTATCAAAAGTTTGAATTATCAAGAGTAAGAGTTAGTGTTGTTAGTGGTTGGAGAGTGCAGAGTTGCTGACGGCCGTTATTTCGGTAAGATTTAGTTCCCCGTAAATCCACTTCTTCCAGTAAAAAAACACACATTAATATTTCTCTTTTTTTGTTTGCTTGTCGCCGATCTTGGCTAAGGAAAATTTCGGACCAGAGTCCACATAGTAATCGATTTCCGTAAAGTAACGCCTGACTCCATTACTAGTCATATAACATTATACTTTCAATACAACGAAAAAATATGTATGAATTCCAGACGAGTCATGTTAATTTTTTCTGGTTCGCACCAGAGCCGCGGACCTTGGAAATTTTTAACGTAAAGTCGTATGAATTTGAATTTATGTAAACTTGGAACTGGTTTGTGGAGATAAGCGTTTTTTAATATTTGATCGTTTCTTTTTATTTTTTCGAAAAATTAAGTGAAATATATTTGTCTCGCCGATAAAGTGGCACGCTTGTATATAAACGCATCTGATTATGAAGCCGGAATGGACGCCTGAAAAACTTATGTACGTCTTAAAATAAATCTTGTATAGGTAAGGTGACCATACGTCCAGTTTTGAACGGGACTGTCCCTTTTTCTGCCACCTGTACAGTCGTCTTCAAACAAAAATCTAGGACTCGAAATAGTACTGTTTAAAAAAAACAAATAATGTACGTAAACCAGTTGATCCAGTGGAGGGGTTACCGCTTACGTTATTAAATGTAGGTTCGATCGCTGCATCAGGATAAATACATCTATAATAGTTTTGCAGACTATGTGGACAGTCAAAACTTTTACTTAGCTAAGATCCGCGACAAGCAAACAATAGCAGAACATTAACAATGTGTGTTTTCCTGCTGGATGAAGATGATTTACCTGGAACTTAGACCAAAACTTACCGAAAAACTACCGTCAGCAAGTCTCCACCCACCAACCACTATACACAACACCAAACACACACTACCACTTTTCCACCTTTTAAACGACACGTGTTTCGCCTCAACACGAGGCATCTTCAGGTATAGTAGACTCTATGGAAGACAACCGAAAAGACTTTTCGGTTGTCTTAGCTAAGTAAAAGTTTTGACTGTCCACATAGTGATGGATTTCCGCAAAGTAACGCCTGACTCCATTAATCAGTCTTGCAGACGTTTATTTCGAGTCTGGTTACCTCAATCCGCATTGGACAAGCGTGATGGGAATATGTCCGTTCAACCAGAAATGGTGAGGCCAGCAGTGAGCTGGGCATGGGCTTCGTACGGTGAGTTCTTGAATTCCGAAGGCACTCACCCCTCTCCCTCCCATCATGACGTTTTCCTTAAAGGTCGGCCACGCACTGCCTATGGCGCTGTCTATGGGCGGCGTTGATTGCTTTTCATCAATCAGGTGACACGCCTGCATGTTTGCTTTCCTCTCACATATAAAAATAAACATAAACGAGATAAGTATACGGAAAATTTATGAAGTAAAATCTGAGGTTTTTTTTGCCGTTTCTTCTCTATTTAGGGGAACGCTTGATTCTATACTGAGACGTTTGACAAATGAAATGAAATTTTTCACCACAAAGAGGTAACGAATTTGAATTTTTTAAATTAAATATGATTAATTAAAATTGATAAGAGGACATCATTGATTTCTATAGTGTATATTCTTGTTTACAACTTTACATGAAAAACCAGTTTGGTGTTAACATTTTATGACCATTAAGGTATAAGGTAATATAACCTTTAAGTATGTTATATAATCACATTGTTTGTGGATAATTAGAATATTACTTTGCGAACGAACCATAAAAAACCAATGATGGCCATATTATAATGGATATCCGCAAAGTAACGCATGACTACATTAATAATAATGAAATAGTTAAGAGACAAATAAATATAAACCAATAGAAATGATTGAAGGGTTACTTCGTTGAATCGATTCTTTGAAACGGACACTTTATTTTTTTTTTATGGGATAGGAAGGCAAACGAGTAGGCGTGTCCCATGATGGAGAGCAAGCAACGCCGCCCATAGACATCCGCAGCGCCATAGGCAGTGCCTTTAAGGAAGACCTTTAAGGAAAGTGTCATTATGGGAGGGGGGAGAGTGTTGGGTCTCCGGAACTCGGCCGCTCACCGTACGAAGCGCGGTAGCTAAGCTACCACTCAGACGCCGGTTTTCTGCGGGATTGTGGTACTTCCCCGAACCGCGAGCCGGATATTATGCCATTGTTGGCAAAGTATTCATCTGCAGCGTGGCTCTAGCACTATTCTACCACTTTATGTCAAGTATAAAAATTATTAAAAGCTGGATGACATAGTGAAATTTGTTTCACCTTTAAATTTGTACAATTTATTTAATTCAAATTAACGAAAACGATTTCTTGTGTTATGTTAGTACTTAGGAAATAAAAAATAAAAGAGACGACACTTGCGGAGTTTCTTACGCCGGTTTTTTCAAAGGAACCACATTGCGAAATGGTGGTAAAGCTTTATTGATAACAGACTGACGTTCGATAAATAAAATGTAATTTCTTATGTCGAAATAAAGTCGAAATCGCGGTAAAGAAACGACAGTTTTGTACAACGTGTCCGTTGGACGATAAAGCCGCCACGAACGCCATCTATTGGAAGTAATTGTAAGTAGAAGGAAGAAAAATATTTTTCTTTTGTTCAAGTTTTTTTTATGATCTCCCTATATTTTTTTTATTCGTAAACCTTCCCTGTGTTAGAGTGAACAAAATAAAAAAAAAATTTTAAAATGGTCGAACCGTTTATGAATTTTAGCGAGACTAAAAAAGTTTTATATATTTAGACTAGCTTTTATATATATAGACTAGCTTTTCAGGTCCCGCCTGTGGCGGCCCCTTTAAGCGATTCGGGTTTATGCCAAATTTCAGCGTAATCGGCCCTAAAAAGATAAAAATTCGTCAGGCAAAGTCAGGCAGCATGTCTGTTTTTTTGTTTTTCGTGTTTAAATAGTGGCATAAATCTTGATTCGTTAGGGCTTCATTTAAATGACATAACCTGTGACTTTCCATCACCAATTTACATCAGTGATGTGATGGTTTCATTTAATTTTTGTAATTTTATGTTTTTAACAGTTATATATTATTAAATTCTATCAGCTTATTACTCAATAAAGTTTGTATTAAGTGAAATGAAGTATAGTATCGTGTTTTTTAACTTGACTGCAAAAGGTTTTGGTAGAATAGCCACCATTTTATCTAGACGTAATGTGACAAGCTGACAATCAGATAAAGCTAATCGCCATCAAAGAAGAATAAAATATAAATTTGGGACATTTTACATCGGTGACGTTGTGTTTTCATTTCATTTTCGTAATCGTATATTAAGTTATATTAGTATTTGTTTAATTTGTAAAATTTCGTATTGAAGTAAAGTGAAATAAATATGTGTATCGTGACTTTTTAAGTTGACCGCAAAAGTTTATAGAAGCTTTTGGTAGAATGCCCACGGTTTTCAGTTATTATCAGTTATATTATTTAATTGTATGATCTTTCAACTTGTTTCTCTTTTCGTTGTAAATATTGGAAAAGCAACTACGGGGAATCGCGTATAAATATTAAAAATACTACGCAGTTATATATTCAAAGTAATACACGAGTACTTTTTATAAATATCCAAAATGTCATTCATTTATCTTAACATGCGTGTGTATATCGGATAAAAAAAAAACGTTAATTTTATTTAATGTTTCGCGCTGTGAGTGTAGTGTAGTCTTGTCGCATCCTTTTGTTTCTTTGACCATCTTTCAAAAATTCCTTTTCTCCTTCTTTTATACATATTGATACCTTAAGGTCGGGCGATGTATCTGTCTGTATAGCCACAGGATGTTTATTAATTTTTATTTTCCTAATAAATTTACTATTTTTAAAAAACAAAACGGTATTAAAATGTTACAAAACTTGTTTACGTATCACTTCTTCCTCAACATGCTTTTTTTAGATAGTGATTTTTGACAAGCTTTTTGAGAATTTTTATATATCTTATTGTTTGTCTAAGTATATAATATATATATATATATATATATATATATATATATATATATATATATATATATATATATATATATATACAATAATATGGAAACAAAAAATATTAATTGAATATAATTAAAAAATAAAAACACTAATTAAAAAAAAATACTCACATTGAAATTACACGAAGAGCGCTCTATGATCTATGATTTTATGTCATATCTATCGATGACATGAACAATACAAATGTTATATAAAAAAAAGAAACTTTTTTTTTAATTTAACACCGAAGTTTCGTCAATGACAGGGCAACCGACTGCCACAGTGTCCGCACAACTACTAAGGTTGAGTTTAACTCGCCCTTCGTTAACTGGCAATATGATCGCGCACCTACTACACTTAAGTTAGCAAGCAAGTCTATTTAAATATGATCTATATATTAAATCGTTAACCACAACACAACATTACGAAATTCTTTTTTATTAATTTATTTAATTGGTAGAAATTATAATGTTATATTGTAATACATATGAGCCCAATAAACCTTAATGTTTTGTTCTTGGATCTTTGGATGCCAAAGGCATAAACTTAATGTGTTATATATTTTAAATTTAGAAGAAACTTTTTAATAATTCAAATTATAGAATACTAGCATTGAAAACAATTTTCATTTCCTACTATTATTTCACACTATCCCTATATACATATACAATATACATTTATATATTATATCTTGTTCAAATTTTTAATCGTTAATAAAATAATTTTATTCATTCAATAAAGTTGAAATACATATATTTATTTAACTTGTAGTGGATAACGCTTTTTTCAAATATAAATTAAATTTAATAAATAGTAGGAAGTGACTTTAATTTTTTTATATTACTTCTCTTCTATATTATATAAACTAATATATAAACTAAAACTGAATAAATATCAATGAAGCTTGTAATGCTTGTGCTAAGATATGGTTGACATCAATATTCCAATGGAGGATACGAACTTTACCTTAGATCGTAATATGGACTGTCAGTTACACTTTGAACTTGGACAATTTTTAACTGAACTAAGATTTGTGGAATAATAATAAGTGCATTCAAAATTTACTCAACACTTTAGATCATGGCGAAATTTTATTCAAATTGAGCTTTTTAATCAATCATCTTTCAAGACAAAATGGCCTTCTTAATAAAAAAGAGAGAAGTTTTTGAATTTTAAATCAGAGTCATTCATAAATTTTCTATTAGTCGTAGAGCTGTGGGATTAAGACCATTCAACGCACTACTTTTTTCTGAACCGAATATGCGATAAAAAATGTTGACATTCATTCACAGCGTTTTTCAATTTTTTTGCGTCGTTATGTTTTTTTAATGTCTTAAAATTAACAATATATGTCACCAGGTATCAAAGCGAATCATGTTTTAAGCATGATTTGCGTCTCGCATGCTCTATACTTACTAACCTGATGTCAAAGACCCGGTGGAGAGGCACGTGAGCCATTGTCACTCGAAAAAGAAGTAAAAACCGAAATACAATGCACAAATATAGTTTTGGGGGATTTTTCCCGTTAACTTGTTTTTATTTCATTTCTATTATTTTTTTTTATATATTCACGTCTATCCCCGCAGGGTTTGGCAGAGACCACAGAGCTCCATCCGCTACCATTCATCGCAGCGAAACGGTGGTCCCGTTGGTCGTTTCTCGCCCTCGTGAGAATCAGGACGTGATGGGTGGCGAACCACGTCGCCGTTATTTTCAACAAATTAGATATATTAAATTCGTCTTAGTGAATCCCACGAACCGTAAGGGAGGATGGAGGTCAGCCCCAGCAGAGCCCTGCATGCTGAGGTAAGGCACCATAGTACCCGGGGGTGCCCGCACCCGGGACGGTCGGCGCGCTTGCGACTAGGCTCGCGCTTAGCCACGCATCCTTTGGCACGGTAGACCATAGAGTGGGGGAGAGGAAGGGAAAGGATAGAGAAGAAAGAAAAGGGCAGGAACGGAAATGTGGATGGGGGGGAGGTTACCAGACTCGAAATAATTATTTATAAATCCATACATATATTTATTCCGATGCGGGGATCGAACCCGCGACCATTGACTCCGCAGGCGGAGGAGGAGGAGGAGGAGGAGAGGCCCCACCACTGAGCCAATCGGCGTCTCATTTCTATAATCTGGCGTATTATGTGCAGTATAGTTCGATTAAGGCATATAAGTGAAGCGATAGGAAATAAATGCGTATATTTATTTCCCATCATTTCACTTATACTTATTAATGGAGTCAGGCGTTACTTTGCGGAAATACATCACTATATGGACAGTCAAAAGTTTTACTTAGCTATCGCGGATCTTAGCTAAGTAAAACTTTTGACTGTCCATATCACTTATACTTGACTGACTTTTTAAATTGACTGAAAAAGTCCATAGAAGGTTTTAGTAGAATAGCTACCATTTTATCAAGACGTAACGTGACAAGCTGACTATCAGATAAAATATAAGTTTGGGATAATTGATACATCAGTGACGTTGAGTTTTTATAATATTTTCATTATATTATGTTATTATAAGTTATGTTATTTAATTCCATTTCGTAATGAAATAAATATATGTATCGTCGACGATCGATTGGCTCAGTGGCGGGTCCCTCCGCCCGCTGAGTCAATGGTCACGGGTTCGATTCCCGCATCGGAATAAATATTTATATGGATTTATAAATGTTTATTCCGCGTCTGGTAACCCCCCCCCCCAATTCGCATTTCCTTTCCTGCCCTTTTCTTTCTTCTCTACT
The DNA here is from genome assembly GCA_031353405.1 of Baronia brevicornis. Lineage (NCBI taxonomy): Eukaryota > Metazoa > Arthropoda > Insecta > Lepidoptera > Papilionidae > Baronia > Baronia brevicornis. Next base: position 37,030 of record JASFAT010000246.1, read on the forward strand.
ATGGTGCCTTACCTCAGCATGCAGGGCTCTGCTGGGGCTGACCTTCATCCTCCCTTGCGGCTCGTGGGATTCACTAAGACGAATTTAATATACATAATTTGTTGAAAAATGACGGCGACGTGGTTCGCCACCCGTCACGTCTTGATTCTCACGAGGTCGAAAAGCGACCAATGAAGAGCCGTTTCGCTGCGATGAATGGCAGCGGATGGAGCTCTGTGGTCTCTGCCAACCCCTGCGGAGGATAGGCGTGAATATATATATAAAAAAAAATGTGTATCGTGATTTTTTTATTTAAATTGACTGCAAATGTTCTTAGAAGCTTTCGCTAAAATGTCCACTATTTTATCAAGACGTAACAAGCTGATTAGTAGATTTTTCGACACTGGCATAATAATTAAAGCGAAATGTTATTAAGAAACAATAAGTAAACTTTAAAACAAAATATCATCTCTGTTTATTTGCGTTTTGCGTTATTATTTACGTAAATATTTTCACGACACTATATTAATTAGTAAAAATCTAGTCTGATATACTCGTATAATCTAGGATAAATATGGGGTATACATATTTATTTATATATTCTTTTATCACGTAAGAAATTTAAAAACATATTTTAACGATAAAAATAATAGCTTAAAGATTACAGTAATAAATCTCATCAAAATATATTAAATATAATAAAGCAAATATTTACTTAATTTAAATGTAGTTAAAATTCCAATTGTATTTTTTTAATCAATATGTGAAATCTCTTAAAAAATACAGTATCAAATATATCATAAAACTTATATTACAGATTAAGAAAGTAAATGTTTACTCAATTTAAATGTAATAAAAATTCCAATTGCATTTTTTTAATCAATATGTAAAAAACTCTTAAAAAGTGCAGTATCAAATATATCATCCAAATTATACTAAACATTAATAAAGTAAATGTTTACTCAATTTAAATGTAATTAAAATTCCAATTGTATTTTTTTAAATCAATATATAAAAAACTCTTAAAAAGTACAGTATCAAATATGTCATCTAAATTATATTAAACATTAATAAAGTAAAGTTTACTCAATTGAAATGTAATTAAAATTCCAATTGTATTTTTTTAATCAATACATAAAAAACTCTTAAAAAGTACAGTATTAAATATGTCATCTAAATTATATTAAACATTAATAAAGTAAAGTTTACTCAATTGAAATGTAATTAAAATTCCAATTGTATTTTTTTAAATCAATATATAAAAAACTCTTAAAAAGTACAGTATCAAATATGTCATCTAAATTATATTAAACATTAATAAAGTAAAGTTTACTCAATTGAAATGTAATTAAAATTCCAATTGAATTTTTTTAATCAATATATAAAAAACTCTTAAAAAGTACAGTATCAAATATGTCATCTAAATTATATTTAACATTAATAAAGTAAAATTTACTCAATTGAAATGTAATTAAAATTCCAATTGTATTTTTTTAAATCAATATATAAAAAACTCTTAAAAAGTACAGTATCAAATATGTCATCTAAATTATATTTAACATTAATAAAGTAAAATTTACTCAATTGAAATGTAATTAAAATTCCAATTGTATTTTTTTAATCAATATATAAAAAACTCTTAAAAAGTACAGTATCAAATATGTCATCTAAATTATATTAAACATTAATAAAGTAAATGTTTACTCAATTTAAATGTAATTAAAATTCCACTTGTATTTTTTGATTCATCAATCAATTTGCGAATGAAAAGTTTTAAACTTGTTTTTTTAAACTCGCTTTTTTGCCTGACATAAACTTTAAACAAATTCAAGAACGAAGGAAATAAAAATGAAAATATGTTTTATTGCAAATTTGCAACAATATTTTAAAAAAGATAATCATAGTTTTTAATTTATAATAAAGGTGGATTTATCATCCTATGATCACATCGTAATGTCATCCCCATATGTTTTGCCTTAGCATTAAAACTCATAATTTTTTTATGATGACATATGACTTTTCCCGCCAACTTACATCAGTGACGTAAGGTTATGTTTTTATTTCATTTTCATAATCTTATATTATTATTAGATATATGTTATATGTTTAATTATGGTGGCGTATTATAATATAGTTTGATTGAGGCGTATAAGTGAAGTGATATGAAATAATGCGTGTATCGTGACCTTTTATGTTGACTTAAAAAGTCCATAGAAGGTTTTGGTAGGATATTTACCATTTTAACAAGACGTAACGTTACAAGTTGACTAGTTACAGTACATTTTAAGTTACAGTACATTTATTGTATTTTACTTGACACTGGCATTATAAATTATAACTAATTGTCAAAAAAGAAAAGACAATTTGACATACGTGTTCATCAATTATAAATTCATTAAAAAGTAAAAATCGCATTAATAATTATTTAAATTAGAAAACTTCCAACACGTGTTCCAAATTTAAGTGTTCCAAAATGTTAATGGTATCGTATCAATGTAGCAACGAAAATTCAGTTTGAAGCGGATATAGACCATATTTGCTCTATATTCAAGTTATCAAAATCCAATAAAGAAAAAACCTCGTTTTTCTGCAGAGCATGTTTACTGATGAAAGTTATATTGACTTTGAGGATTTGAGATTACAATATTTTTTTAAGTTTACTATTAAAATAACGAAGGCATATGAATTTGGCCAGTCCGTAATTGAATACACCTAATGTGCTATACCAATAAATTATTATTTCATAATAACTGATATATTTTATCAACGATTGATATCCTCAAATAAATAAATAACAAATATATATTCTTCTTCTTCTACTTCTGTAGCCCATATATGTCCCACTGCTGAGCACGGGCCTCTCCATTCCTGAAGGAACGGACAATAACCCACCACGCTTGTCCAATGCGGATTGGCGGGGTTACCAAACTCGGAATAAATATCTGTAGGCCGTACATATTTATTCAGATGCGGGGATCGAACCCGCGACTGTGGGCTCTGTGTTTTCTGTGGGCGGTGGTCTCCGCCACTGAGCCAATTGGTCGCCGTGGTAGAAAAAAAGAAATGATGATTTATTTTTAATTAATATCTTTGACAAGTATTAATTATTAAAAAGTGAAAACTATATATATATATATATATATATATATATATATATATATATATATATATATATATATATATATATATATATATATATATATATATATATATATATATATATATATATATATATATATATATATATATATATATAAATGTAGTTTTTTAGTTTTCACTTTTTAATAATTAATACTTGTCAAAGATATTAATTAAAAATAAATCACCCAATACTCACCGTCAAAATACTCCATATTGCAAGCCACAAGAGTTGAAAGAAGAAAGACACCTTTATTCATGTCTCAACTCTTAATCTTTACAAAATATAAATACAGCTACTAATTATCATCCAATTTTAAATGTACACAAATATTATTCACACTGTATTACATTAAAAATGAATTATATTAAACAATAAAAACAATTATTACGTAAGAACAATTTGACATTGATATTAATTTTATTTAGAAAGCTAGCAACGCTTGTGGTGGTTGTTTTCAAAATAGATAGATAAATGTTTTCACACTTGCATCTTTGAGAGGAAGGGGATAGGGGGGGAGGAACATCCGCCCCTGGCTAGTTTTGGAAACATGTAAAAGCTAGTTCATTTATTTTCGGATTGTGGTTTTGCATAAAAACGAATGTATATTTCCGATTACGTAAAATACCAAATAAGCTTGCCCGACGACCGATTGGCTCAGTGGCGTCGCTGCTGTCTACGGAGTCGATGGGCTGGTTCGATCCCAGCATCAGGGTGGTGGATTAATGCCCGTTCGTCCAGAAATGGCGAGGCCCGTGCCGAGCGGTGGGACATATATGGTATTAGGTGTGTTCGGGAGATGAAGAATACGACCGTGTCCATTGGAATAACATAATTATGACTCAAGATCTAATTAATATGGGTTATATAGGTAGATAACTACTTAGGTATAAGGGATACAAAGATGAGCTTACATACAATGTACACACACTATACGCCTAGCGGATAAAAAAAATGTGAATTTGTTCTTTAAAAAAAAACTCACGCCAGTGAAAGTTCGCTGACAGGCAGAAGAGATTCGCAGCATTTGCGTTGCCTGTCTGTTCTGAGATTTAATTTACGTAGATTTCCTTCGTCGATACATCTGTTTCCGGGAATCCTGCCCATCACAAACTTTCTATAGGGTATTGACACGGCAGACCGTGGGTTGGTGGAGAGGAATGGAAAAGGTGAGAACAAATGAAAGGGCAGGGGAAAGGGAAGATTGATTTAGACAGGCTGATAGGGATATGATACTACCGCAACGGAAGGCGAGGAATGATACCGTACGAATGATACCGGAATACTACCGTATCGGAAGGCCGGGGTGACGTACCCGTGTACCAATACCATAACTACCGGACAGATAGCTAGGCATATTTACTCCCTGACACTAGGATTACATTTAAGTTTATATCTTTTGTTATCGCCATACGGATCATATTACAGTGTGTTGTAAAAGCGTAATTTATTCATCTAATTTTAATGTAGCTTCTTAACAAATTACAATGAGCAGACCAGATTTAGGATGGACTATAGAATCTAACATTCAATATATTTATTAAATTATTTTAATAAAGTTTGGTTTTCTGTGAATGTATATCTGACGGTATATGGTATATAATATAGCAGTAGTAAAATGAAAAATTTAATCGCGTTTCTTGTTCATAATCACTTATAAAGGCAAATAAGGTGTTCGTGAAATAAAATTAACCAAATATATCCAAACTGTAATATTAAATATAATTTCAAACAAAGGATATACTTATAAGAAATAGATTATGCTATAAAGTTATATATATTCACGCCTATCCCCCGCAGGGGTTGGCAGAGACCACAGAGCTCCATCCGCTGCCATTCATCGCAGCGAAACGGCTCGTCATTGGTCGCTTTTCGCCCTCGTGAGAATCAGGACGTGACGGGTGGCGAACCACGTCGCCGTCATTTTCGACAAATTAGGTATATTAAATATAAAGTTATGAAAAATTAAAATATCGATAGTGACATTTAAAAGTGTATATAATGAAAAATGACTTTTCTTACATCAGTGACGTTGAGTTTATATTTCATTTTTATAATCTCATGTTATGTCAGTTATTTTGTTTATTTTCTGGTGGCGTATTACTCAATTTATAACAAAGTTTGATTAAGGCGTATAAGGTAATTGAAATTAAATAAATGCGTGTATCGTCTTTCTTTCTTTCTTTTTAACTTGACTTCAAAAGTACATGTAGGTTTTTATAGACGGCCACCATTTAATCAATATGTATTGCAACAAGCTGAATAATTGTTATCATTTTACTTTACACTAGCGTAATAGTTCTATGAAAAATAAGCTAATGTATGTAGTAACAGTATGTTGAGTTTTATGTTACTGTACATTGGTGAATATGAGGAATATTATATATTTGTAATAAATTGTTTTATAATTTGTTTTACTAATTTTTTTAATCCCCCCTTGTGCGTGTGTATAAGTTCACACCCAACACTTAATGGTGATATTTGTAGGTATGGTATAATTTAAAAATGAAAAGGTTTATGATATTTTTGATACAAACAAAAATTATTCATAATTTAACATGATGGAATATTTTTAATTTTACAAAATTTTTAATTATTATTAAATATGGTAGCTAATTTAATAAATATTGCATAACATTATGTAAATAAAATAATTAAACATAGGAGACATTGAATAATGATATCTTGAATACATCTTTAGCCGTGGCAAAACACATGTCAATGTGACGTTTGATTAGTCAACGAATGAAACATATTAATTAGTAGACAGCTGTATATCAATAGTATAATTTTCAAAAATTTTGAGGAATATTAACATAACAATTTAAAAATGGCATCTGTAGAAGAACTGCAAAAGAAGGTGCGTGAGTTGGAGGCTAAGTTGGCAGCAGCCCAAGGCAATGCAGGTCCTGTGAGGAAGAAAATTGATGTCATGTCTAGTGAGGTGGTTGATTCAAACCCATACAGGTATTTGTGCTAAAACACTCTATCTAATATATAAAAAACTATGTAGCATAGCAATATTTGTATCATATATTCTATTAAAATGTCTTAGACACTTACAGATGTTGAAATAAGCGTGAAAAATATATCAATATGTTACACGTAGACTTTTAATTTCATGATAAAATGATCAAAGTTTTGAAGAAAGTATTTTAAACTATCACCACTACTATTTGTGAATTTACCATAATGCAATCCAATTATTTGACTAATCATTTAATATTTCAGATGTTGGTTTTTTAAATAGCTAGTATATTTGCCTGGGTATAGCATTATATGTGGAAGATTCTTCTGTTCTGTTGTAAAGAAAAGCACCAAGATTTGCCACATCTGCTAAGTATAGCTTATAGTAATATCTGTGGGTAGTAACCCACAGATATTACTATAAGTTATGTGTACAATGGGGAAAAAGAGTTTGTGAATAATGGGTGAAAGATGAAACTAAAGGGAAAAGGGCTCAACTCCCTTATTATTATGGGAGTTGAGCCTCAGGCTCCCAACTGACACTTAAAGAGCAATAGAAAAGCTATTCTTAAGAATTTGTTTTTCTGTGAAAGTGTGGAACTTCTCAGGATGAGATTTTCAATATTTTTTGAAGATAATTGTTTACAGCATAGCTCCACACATATAAGAAAGCCCTGTAGTAATGTTAAATATGTTTATTGTCTATTAATATACCTTTCCTCAGAAATTCAAAACTTTAAATTCTTTATTTTCGACATAAGAAAGTTGAATGTCAGTCCGCTAACAAGCTTTTACCACCATTTCAAAGTGAGATTTTTTTATTTATTTATTAGGCACAAAAACAAGTTACAAGTTACAGTCTTAAAGAATACAATATAATATAAATTTAACAACGCCCAGACTATAACTCTTTAAATTTGCACACAGAATAGATACATTTTAACAATAGGGTTACTTGTGTAATAATGAAATACTATAAAATTGAATAGATAAAATTAAATAAAAAACAATAAGAAATATAAAAAGAAGGATAACAATAATTATTTTGTGATCTATCAGCTGCCAAAGATATCACAAGTTCAAATGTAGTAGTGCAAGTATCAAATGTTTCTGTACCGTGGTCAATAAATATATTATTGTATAGGTTTGCTTCTGAATGGAGAATAAATGGTAAAAAAAAACACCATAGTTATCATCCTTTTTTAATCTTTTGACAATGGGGCAATGTGTGCAGATCAAACCTTACAGTCTCACAGATAGCCAGGAGAACATTTGGTTATGTATAATTAAGCTATATTCAAGTTACAAAGTTAACAAGTTTTAGTAACATTCAATTTAATAGAATTTAGAATATTTCACTTGTGGTTTACAGTCGTCTAATGGCGCTGAAAAGGATGGGTATAGTGGATAATTATGAGAAGATTCGTGAACTGTCAGTGGCAGTGGTTGGTGTGGGAGGGGTGGGCAGTGTTACTGCTGAAATGTTAACCAGGTGTGGTATTGGAAAGGTATGATTTTTGATTGCCGTTGACTTTTTATAGAACTTTTTCTAAAATAAAGAATAATTGTGTAAATATTCTTTGTGATCCTTCACTATGATAAATGAAATATCACAGCTGCCAAGAAATAAAGATGGTGCAAATGTATCATGATGACCCGGACAACAATGAATTGCCTCACTGCCCTGCCATTGAAGTCAGTGGTCACAGATTCGATCCCCACGTCGGAATAAAAATATAATGGCCTACGCGTGGTGGGTTAATATACATTCCTCCAGAAATAGGGACGCCCATGCTCAGCAGTGGGACATATATGGACTTTGGAAGAAATGTATCTTGCCAACTAACTAGAACATTATCCCGAGCCAGTGAAAGCAGTGTTACCGATGCAAAAAATCGGGTTCTATGATCACTGGTCCATTTGCTCCCTCTGATTAATGGTACAATGTACATGTACATTTTTCTTACATGTCTAACAGCTGACTATTATAGCGTTTTGTTGAATTGTTAACTATTTTGCCAGTTGATCCTGTTCGACTATGATAAAGTGGAGTTGGCAAATATGAACCGGCTTTTCTTTCAACCGCATCAAGCTGGGCTCAGCAAGGTAGATGCAGCGGCAGCCACTCTGCAGGCAATCAACCCCGATGTGATCATCGATGCGCACAACTACAATATCACTACAGTGGATAACTTTCAGAAGTTTTGTGACACAATTAGGTATAGTACAATTAAATGTATTAGAGACTTTGATTGAAAATGAACTTTGTAGGAATGGAATAACAATTCTTAAAAATTATCTTAAATTAATTTCTGCATTATGCAGCTTGTTGTTCACACCCGGAAGAACAAGCCCAACAATGTACTAGTGGTAGAACCACGCTGCAGACGAATACTTGTCAAAAATGGCATAATATTTGTCTGTAGTATGAATGGGCCGGCTCGCCCGGGGAAGTACCACAATCCCGCAGAAAACCGGCGTCTGCGTGGCAGCTTAGCTACCGCGCTTGCTCAACTCCCAACTCCCTTCCCTCTACCTCTCTTCCATAATGATAGTTTCCTTACAGGCTAGCAACGCTTTTGCACTGCCTATGGTACTGCAGATTGTTGATTGGTTTTATATCTTTTACTAAAATTTATTTGTATCAATCGTCCCCAGCACGGGTAGTCTGACGAGTGGCCCTGTGGACCTCGTGTTGAGTTGTGTGGACAACTTCGAGGCTCGCATGGCCATCAACACGGCGTGCAACGAGCTGTCCCAGCGTTGGTTCGAATCCGGTGTCAGCGAGAACGCTGTCTCTGGACACATACAGTTCATAGTGCCCGGGGAAACGGCCTGTTTTGCGGTTAGTTGCATTTCTGTTTCTTTTTTTATTAATTATATGATAGGAAGGCAACCCAGCAAGTATGTTGCCTAATGCAAAGCAATTAATTATACTCATAGATATCTGCAACATCATCAGAATTGCAGTACCATCGCCTGCATATGTGGAATGGATATATATATATATATATATATATATATATATATATATATATATATATATATATATATATATATATATATATATATTTATATATATATATATATATATATATATATATATATATATTTTACTATTGGTAGAGCCAAGCTGCAGACGAACTGCTTTGTCAATGGGATAATATTTGTTTGTAGCATGAATGGACCGGCTCGTCCAGGTGATTGCTTAGCTATTGCGCTTGGTATGGTGAGCGCTTAAGTTTGTTAAGCCAACTTTTGTATTATTGAAGACTTTTGATATTTGCAGTGCGCTCCCCCGTTGGTGGTGGCTTCCAATATTGACGAGAAGACGCTAAAGAGGGAAGGAGTGTGTGCGGCCAGTCTCCCCACAACCATGGGAATCGTGGCTGGGTTTTTAGGTATGTTTTTCGGCTGTCAACCTAACCTGTAGAACTAGCTATTCTCATTATCTATATATATATATATATATATATATATATATATATATATATATATACATACATACATATATATATTTTTTTTTTTTTTTCAAATTATTATCCATGACCGTATTGTTTCCAGTTCAAAACACCCTAAAATACCTCCTGGGATTTGGCACTGTCACCCACTACCTGGGATACAGTGCATTGACTGACTTCTTCCCAACGATGAGTTTAAAGGTAAAATGCGACTGATGTTCATCATGACACCCATACATGGTGGTCATACAAAATATACACACCTACACAACTTATACCATGTATAAAAACATACTTAATATAGTATTACAAAAGACTGAACAAAAAATTAAAAAACCATAAACTATTGTAAATTACGACCGATTGGCTCAGTGGCGGGGCTCTCCGCCCGCGGAGTCAATGGTCGCGGGTTTGATTCCCGCATCGGAATAAATATTTATATGGATTTATAAAAGTTTATTCCGCGTCTGGTAACCCCCCCAATCCACATTTCCTTTCCTGCCCCTTCCTTTCTTCTCTATCCTTTCCCTTCCTCTCCGCCAATCCAATCGGTATGCCGTGCCAAGGGATGCGTGGCTAGGGGCGAGCCTAGTCGAAAGCGTGCCGATCGTCCCGGGGTCGGGCTCCCCCGGGGACTATGATGCTTTACCTCAGCATGCAGGGCTCTACTGGGGCTGACCTCCATCCTCCCTTGCGGCTCGTGGGATTCACTAAAGACGAATTTAATATACCTAATTTGTCGAAAAATTACGGCGACGTGGTTCGCCACCCGTCACGTCCTGATTCTCACGAGGGCGAAAAGCGACCAATGACGAGCCGTTTCGCTGCAATGAATGGCAGCGGATGGAGCTATGTGGTCTCTGCCAACCCCTGCGGGGGATAGACGTGAAAATATATATATAAAAAAATATTGTAAATTATACCAGCGCCAGGTGCTCCAATAGAACGCCCGGCATATGCTGAGCAAGAACCGTTTTATGACGCTTCTTAGATTAATATTATTTAATTTTGTTGTGTTTGGTTATTTGTATATTATATTGTAATTGAGGTTATAATTTTTATTATTGTAAAAAAAAGAGCCGAACGTCATCAAAACCATTAAGATCGCCTTCGCTGTGCTGGGCACGTGATACGGATGGACGAGGCTAGAGTACCCAAACGCCTACTGGACGGCAAACTAAATGGTCGTAGAAGCCGCAGAAGGCCTAAGATCAGATTGCTAGATGGAGTCGAGGACGACTTAAGGACAATCGGTGTGAGGGGCTGGAGGGAATAGGCTAAACGAAGATCCGACTGGAAAACTTTACTGAACCAGGCCAAGGCCCACCCGCGGCTGTAATGACTTGATGATGATGAAAAATAGGTGTCATAAGTAAAGATTTTTCTATATTATACAAAAAAAAAGTTTTTTTAAAAATATTTATAGTATGCAAGTCACGAAGGTGGTGGCGAATTGTTCCAATACTTAGTTGCAACTGTCGTTGTCTCTCTTATGTTATGTTTTTGCTCTTCGATAGCCCAACCCGCAATGTTCAGATGGCCAGTGCCGTGCTAGGCAGGTGGAGGCAAGAGCACGCCCCCCACCCGTGGAGCTGGCGGCCGAGGTCCAGGAGGACACGGAGCCGATACACAAGGACAACGAGTGGGGTGAGTTGCCCGATCCATGCAAGATGTTTCAATGACATATTTTAGAATTTAACCAAACAATTGTTGGCAGGCATATGTCTCATTGATGAAAATGTCACTGAAGAGGAAGACACATCTGCCCTGAAACTTGTTGACGGAGTTCAGGTAATCACTGTAATATATTATTAAATATATGTACAATAAATCACAAAGAATGTTGCTAGGACCACTCTAGGGGGAACTTTACGACGAGATGAAAGAATGATTGGGTCTTTAAAGACCCAATGAGCATGGATGAGAGATGATTGGCAAAAGAAATTGACGTTGCAAATGTGGATGAAAGGGTCGGTGGGGGAAGACCACAAAAAACATACCTTGACCAAATTGGTAAAAATTTTAAGAAAGGTCAGGTCAAGAGTACCCTTAACCGGGGGGTGTGCATGAGGAGAGTAATATTGAGGTGAGAATAGAGTGTGTGAGAAGAAGGGAAAGTATACCAAGATCGTATTAGACGGAGATCTGGAGTCTCTGCCTACCCCTACGGGAAACGTATAATATCCCCAGAATGAATGGGTCTTTTGACACTCCTATAGGATATTTATAGAGTAGAATTAATGGGTCTTGACACTCCTATAGTAGTGTATCATCACTTCTATCATTTTATGGTTAAATGTATCGATTTATGTGATACAGGTGGCGTACAGCGTGCCTGTAGATAACAGTACTCCAGAGTCGAGCACGGGGGCCGCAGTCGCAGCATCCGAGCTGTCACTGGAAGAGCTCATGCAGCAGATGAAGTCAATGTAGACGCTCAGCCTATACCTTCCACTATGTTCATACGATTAAACCGCAATTAGACGGCGAAGGGATAATGCCTCATAGAAATTAGTGACTAAATAGTGTGTGTACATTCCACGTCCCTGTCACTCGTCTATATATATATATATATATATATATATATATATATATATATATATATATATATATATATATATATATATATATATATATATATATATATACAATTTCTCAGAATTATGTGGCTTTGCATACAGTTGTATGTTAGTACAACTATGCTGTCTCAAAATACTAAGACATTTTTTTTAACACCCTGTATATGTCCCACTGCTGAGCACGGGCCTCTCCATGTCTGACTAAGACATTACATCAGTATAAATATAGTTCTTTTCTAAATACATTTAAAATGTAGTCAAAATGGCTTCTCGGACAATTTAGTGTCAATCTGGCTATATATGGAATATTCGATCAAAAAATTACCAAATTAGTAAATTATATTTTTAACCTGGTAACTTTGGAACATAGATACTATAAACAACTTTGATGTTTCCCTAATATATGTGTGTATTTACATGCCATATTTCAATGTTTGCTATTTGAGGCCTAAAATATGGTTGTTATATTATCCAATCACCAATTACTTAGTTCTATATTTGCCTAATTGCATACATACATACATCGTCACGCCTGTATCCCGTAGGGGTAGTCAGACACCACAGATCTCCATCCGCTACGATCCTGGCACATCTTCCTTGCTTCCTCGACACTCATATCTTCATCCATTCGTCCTCTCACATTCGTCGTAGCGAAACTGCTCCCCGTCAGTCACTTCTCGCCCTCGTGGGAATCAGGACGTGACGTGTGGCGAACCACGTTGCCGTCATTCGTTAACAAATTAGGTGTATTAAAATTCTTCATAGTGAATCCCACGAGTCACAAGGGAGGATGGAGGTTAGCCCCAGCAGAGCCCCGCATGCTGAGGTAAGGCACCATAGTACCCGGAGGAGCCCGATCCCGGGACGGTCGGCACGCATTGTATTGCATATTACATTAAATTAGTGCCATTAAGTGACTATACTTTGAAGAATAAGTTCCAAGAAGTCAGAATGTATGTAAACACTGTTTTTTTGAGAGTGAAAGAGACAGATATGTATAATTTTTTGGTGTTAATAAACGGAGTGTTTTATAAAAAATGTAATATATTTACAAGAATCCATATAATCCATATATACATACATATCTTATTCTGATAGATAATGAAAATAAAAATATATCAAGAATGAAACATTAAATACTCACATCAATATAATTACAACGCGAATAAGCTAACAATTAAAACGCAATGTGCCTCAAATGTTTATGAGAAAGGGCGTTTGTCAGTGTTGCCAGGTGCGGTGTTAAAAAAGCTTTCAAAATATTTTTTGTTTGGTAATATAATTATGAAAATATTAGAAAATAAATTTGCATGTATTCTATAGAAGCTGTAATCTTTTTTAATTTATTAATACCATTACCGTATCGGTTATTTAAATTATACGATGGGTTTTCGTTGTATGATTGAAATATATATATATATAAGCAATGAATAATTTTTGTATACGTCATTTTCTGCAATCATCTTATTGGCTTATCTCTATATATCAATATGTTAAATTCTACTAAATTAGGTAGTATTAAGTTGAAGTTGGCAATTAAATCTTATATTAAATTTTTGTATAAATATATTCAGACGAGATTACTTTGTTAAAAAACCTCAAGAATACGTTTCTTCGAAAAATCTGTTTGATATTACTTTGATTGGCTATAATATTTTTTTATTTATTTTTTTTGTATAAATATATATCTTCTAGTGTTGCTATCGCTCTCTTGTATATATGTAACTTTTGTTGTATGTTACAAATATATAATTGTTTTTTATATTATAACGGTAAATGTAAATAAATTTAAATTATCACAATGTATGGCTAAGAAAATTTTTTAATGTGGCATAAAAACCTTTTTTAAAAAAACATTCCGTGCCACGTAATTTTTTATTATTTAATGTTTTTTTTATTTAATAAATTTTATAAATGTTAAGGCAAGATGTGATTATTTTGTAATGTTTTTAAAAATACATTATATTTATTGAAATATTAATTGTTAATGCTAAGCTGAGCTATATGTATATTGTGTAATACGAATTTTATATAATATTAAATATCTTCGGCGAGAATATTTGTTTTCATCATTTCTGTGGCCGATCTTATTTTGGCTAGTATCCTTTTGTCAGGCGGAGGTAGGGTATTGTTCTGAAAAAGAAAAATAAATTGCTTTAATATAACTGACCAAAATGGTGAATATTGTATGATTACGCCATTACGGTGAGAATTAGAGAAAATTGGTGGTGAATATTAAGCGAAGCTATTACGGTAAGAAATAGAGAATATTGGCTCTACGGTGAATATTAAGCGAAGTTACTACGGTAAGAAATAGAGAATATTCGCTCTACGGCGAATATTAAGCGAAGCTATTACGGTAAGAAATAGAGAATATTCGCTCTACGGCGAATATTAAGCGAAGCTATTACAGTGAGATTTAGACGAAATAGATTGTACGGTGAATATGAAGCGAAGCCCCTGTAGTCAGTAGGTAGTGTTTATGGAAGAAATATATCACATTCTGTCTTCTTTGTTCTGTCTGTTAAAATATTATTTTATAAAGCCTTAAGGAAACCAGAGTTTATTAATTCTTTCGTTACGAGTATCGCCTATAGGCGACATCCGCGTGACGAAATGTGTGGATGTGCGTCGCCTATAGACTACATTCGCGTGACGATGGGTGTGTACGAGTATCGCTTATAGGCGACATCCGCGTGGCGATCAGTGTGTACAACAGTCGCCTATAGACGACATCCGCAATAGTTGAGGATAGTACCTTAGCGCAGTCAGAGACGACATGCGCTCGGGGCGTCAGCCTTTCCAGTCCAGCGGCGGCCGCCACTTGCAGCGCGAAGCTGCTGGTGGCGCTGCCTTCCACCACGCGGAACACGAACACCGGACCCTCTGCACGCGACACGTACTCCAACCTCTGCACGTAGACGATTATACCCTCGCAAATATATTAGCTTAGAAAAAAGGGAAACGTAAATAAGTAGTAGTAATAAGTAATAAATTTTCTTAGTGGTAGCGCCATGCTGCAAATGAATACTTTGTCAAGAATGGCATATTATTTGTCTGTAGCATGAATGGGCTGGTTCGCTCGGCGAAGGACCACAGTACTCCCGCAGAAAACTTACGTCTGAGTGGTAGCATAGCTACCGCACTTCGACCGGTGAGCGGCTGAGTTCCGGAAGTCCATACCCCTTCTCCCTCCCCTTCGTCCCTCCTATAATGACAGTTTCCTTAAAGGCCAGCTACGCTTCTGCACTGCCTTATATACTGCAATAAACGTCGCCCGTAAACATATGGGCGACGTTGATTGCTTAACATCAGGTGACACGCCTGCTCGTTTGCCTTCCTAGCCCATAAAAGAAGTAGATCGGCCTGCTCTACCACTCGTTCTACTTCTTTTCGAGTCAGTGGTTAGAATTATATTTTACTACTCTTTTAGTGTTTACATGTGGGGACCATCGTCTCCTCAATTTTGGTTTGGGCCAATCGGAAAAAGTAAGTTATCACAGTTAGTGGACATCCACAACATTATGGGCAATATGTTAGTAATGAGCTGGAAGAGGAAAGTAATATAAAAGGAGGGGAATGGAGTTAGGAAAACGCTACCACTTAGCTACCAGTGTTCCACAAGTTCACTTTCGTGCGAGATCGATTGCTATCCGCTGTTGGGCAAACGAAATATGTTCTGTTTTTGTGGCAAACCACTGTCCGTGTATGATATGAAAACGAGACCAGTAAGGTCACCTTGGCGGAGGACGCTGGTTGCCAACGCGCTGATTCGCGCTGCAGTAAGACTGGATAGTCTTCTCTAGTCTGATGTCACTCTTGGGAAATGGTTGGTGGTTTCCCGTAGCCTACTGCTCCCCAAGGCTCGCTGAAGCCTCTACCCACCGGTCGCCCGGTCTAGTGTATGGTTATACCTTCATTGCTCGGTGGAAATAATAAACTCCAGATGTGGACATAATGATGATCCCGATCCTGAGATATAAGGAAACGACTACACAGAGAGAAAACTCTGTCCCTATGAATGTTAAAACTTACTAGAAACTTGACGATGGGGGTGTCTAGGATGTATTGCTTGATGTTGAGAAAATGCGTGGAGAGAAGCACGTGCGGACACCGCTCTTCTCGGAACAATAGCGAGTTAAGGCACGCAGCCAGCAAGGAGAGCCCGTCAGTCTCCGAGGTGCCTTTACCGAACTCGTCAACTATTAGCAGCGAGTTCGGAGTGGCCTCTTGCAGTGCTAGCGACATCTGGACGATTTAGAACTCGTTACACACATTACATTACACGCGACACCTCCAAGTTATACTACGCCAACTTAATTTTAGGTATTTCCTGTTTTTAAGGGAAATCCCCTCATTAATGTCTTCATATTATGTTCCCAAAATTTCATCAATTTAAGAAACTATAAAGTTTTGAGATTTAAATAGCGCCAAGTAAACGTACTTTTTTACCAAAAAGTCTGAAGACAAAAGTCTTCAACCAGTGCGTCCTGCCCGTACTCTCTTACGGTGCCGAGACGTGGACACTGACAGTCCGTCTCCTCGCCAAGCTCAAAGTCGCTCAGAGGGCTATGGAGAGAGCTATGCTCGGGGTTTCTCTGGTGGACAGAATTCGAAATGAAGAAATTCGCCGGAGAACCAGAGTTACCGACATTGCTCTTCAAGTTAGCAGACTGAAGTGGCAATGGGCTGGACACGTTTGTCGGAGAACAGACAATCGTTGGAGTAGACGAGTGCTGGAGTGGAGACCGCGACTCGGCAAACGTAGTGTGGGACGCCCTCCTGCTAGATGGAGCGACGATCTGCGCAAGGCGGCTGGCAGAGACTGGATGCGTGTAGCTGAAGATCGGGCTAGGTGGCGCGCCTTGGGTGAGGCCTATGTCCAGCAGTGGACTGCCGCGGGCTGATATTGATATTGATATATTGAAACGTACTTTTTAAAATCGTGAGACATATGGGCCGATGAATATGATTATTATTTTTTTTTGATTTACCGAATACCCCGCTAACTAAAGCTAAATTGAAAACGAACAAATAAAAATACTGGAGGCAGTCATGAGGACTGCCGACAGAAGTGAAAACTTAATAGATACTATAATTAGAAAATTTTAAAAAAATCTATAAAATTTTAATAAATATTATTAATGTCGTTTTTTTATGGGATAGGAGGGCAAACGATCAAGAGTGTCGCCTGATGGAAAGCAATCAACGCCGGCCATAGACAACCACGATACCGCAGGAGTCGCGGAAGCGTTGCCGGCCTTTTAGGTATGTATAGGTTTGTTTTTGAAGGTTGCAATGTCGTATCGGTTCGGAAAGACCACCGAGGGTAGCTGGTTCCATAAACTGGTGGTGCGTGGAAAGAAGTTACGAGAGAAACGCACCGTGTTTGATCGCCACTCATCGAGATGGTGGGGATGAAATTTTCCTTTACGGTGAGTTGTGCGGTTGTGGAATTCGGCGGCGGGAATTATTCCATACAATTCCTCGGAGCACTCCTCATGATAGAAGCGGTAAAAAATGGTGAGAGATGATGATGAATGATGTCTGTGTGTACATGACCTAAAGTTATTCAGATGTTACATGAAAGGAAGCTACTAAGAACGTATTTTAGTTTGTTAATGAAATGAGAAGGGACTATAATTACTTGTCGTAAGTCGATGAGGAAGGCGGACATGTGTGTGGCGACACACTCGGTAGACTGGATCCGCGAGTATATGTGGCTCATGAGGCCTATGGTTGCCGATTCGGCCGGCACGTAGCTGCCAATATGGGCCAGGTACACTATCACACCTACAATTATCACACATTATATCAACATGCGGTAGTCCATTATAAATATATAATATATAAAGGGACTAAATGAATTTACCAAGACATTTTTAAATTTATTTATAGTAGATATAGTAGATTATCCGGCTCGAAGGACCAAAAAATATAACTGGTAAAATAAATAATATAAAAATAAATATAAAAAATATATCCAATATCAAAAATCACTATCTTTATAAATATCTATATATCTTTTGATTTATTCTTTTATTATAAAAGATCAACTCATATTTATATTATATATACTTTTATTTTTGCTTATGGCTTAACTTTGTTCATTAATATTTTATTTTTCTATCATTCTGACTATATTTTATCAGCTACCTTTACCATAATATCTTTTTAACACTGTATCAATTCTACGGTTGTCTGGAAGAAATCGTTATTAGCGATAAGTTCGCCATTTGTATATAAATACTACAATTAATAATTGTATAACTTTGTTTTTGGTGTACAACAAAGAATACATCTAACTAGAGAAATTGTGTTGCTGTTTAAAAAAACGAGCTTACATTTTTTTAAAATGCTGGCAACCCCTGAAACGTATTTGTGGGCAACGGTGATTATTTGCTATTTATTTTGTCAAAATATATAAAACAAACTTTGATCTCAGTACTTTAACTCAAATATATGCGGTGCATCATGACTACGAAGTATACGAGGTTCTTTCAATTAAATCAGTATACAAAATTACCCGTTTGCTTTAAATAGACTGACTTCCCGCTGGAATTGGGGCCTGTCAAAATTTTGACATATCCCGCCTCTTTGCTGCACTCCGTGTCGTTGGGTATGAAATTGTCACACGTCATAATGTACAACGGATGTCTGCCTTGCTTTATATCGATTACTTTGTCTGTGGTCAACGTCGGACGAACGAAATTGAACTCTTTGCACACTTTTGATATTGCTATTAAACTGAAAAAATGGTGGAATTTAATTGAAATGACATGGAATTTCTTATATATTTATTTATTCTTTATTCCGAAACTTCTGTTTGTTTTCTTGTTTATTGTTATAGTTTTATAGAATTGTCAAGGAAGAAACGATTATCGATTCAATCGATGTGATGCACTTTATGATAATCGGCGTTAAAAATTAGCGATTGCGAATACTGAATAACATAGATATATTTTTACAATCATACATACATACACATTGTCACGCCTGTCTCTAGTAGGGGTAGGCAGAGACCACAGATCTCCATCTGCTACGATCTCGGCATATTTCCTTGCTTCCTCCACACTCATTATTCTCCTTCTGCAAGCCCGCCAGTTAAGGATACTCTTGACCTGGCCTTTCTTAAAAACTTCAGCAATTTGGACAAGGTATGTGTTCCGTGGTCTTCCCTTACCGACCCTTCCATCCATATTCGCAACGTAAATTTCTTTTGCCAGTCGTCTTTCATCCATTCTCTCTATATGTCCAAAGCATCTAAGCATCCTTTTCTCAACTTTTGTCACACACCTTCTGTTAATCCTCACCTTATTTTACAATCAATAGGAGATAATATGATAAATGCCTAGCGCGGTTGTATGTTTTCATTTTTTTATTGGAAGCGATAGGCAAACGAGATAGCGGTTAACCTGACAGCAGTAGTTTAAACGTATGTTGTTACCTTACGAGCAGTATAGATGTACTGCTAAATTTAATATCAGAATGTGATTTATGGATGGATAATGGATGGGGAATAAAGACACAATGAGAAAGAGGAAAGAATTGGGCCAGTATTTAATACGGCGGTGGAAACACTTCAATGAAAATAATATAGAGATCTCACCAGTCCAGCTCAGCGCACTTGTCGATGACAGAAGCCAACGTGTGAAGGTTTTCCAGAACAATGGCCGTCAACCGCATCATGATGCGGGTCTCGTGCGCCACTATTTCTGGATACGTGTCGCCTATCATCACATCCAATTCTGGATGCAGAAGGATACGATAGAACATAAAGATTTAATAGATGCGGCGTAAGGAACGATTTTATGGTGAATATTTTTAACCTTTATGAGGTTATTTTTATTTATGAGATAAGAAGGCAAACGAGCAAGCGTGTCATCTGATGGAGTACAAACGACGCCCATAGACAATTGAGACCTATGGCGTTGCAGATGTCTATGGGCGTTCAAGCGTTGCGAACCTTTGAGATATATTTCAATTATTTTTTTAAAAGTTCTAAGGTTTTATCGATTCATAAATACCACTGGAGGTAATCGATTTTACTATTGATAGATTTTCATAGCGATAGAGCCACGCTGCAGATGAATATTTTGTCAAGAATGGCATGATATTTGTCTGAAGCAAAGTGGGTGGAGAATTGATGGCCGATTTTCGGTAAGTTTTTGGTTTAAGTCCCAAATAAATCCACTTATTTCAGTATAAAAACACACATTACTAATTTTCTGTTTTTGTTTTGCTTGTCGCGGATCTTAGCTAAGTAAAACTTTTGACTGTCCACATAGTGATGGATTTCCGCAAAGTAACGCCTGACTCCATTAATAATCATTGAAGATTAGCTAACCTTCACATCCTTTACTTTTGTAGTGTATGTAGTCGTTGTTTTGGAACTGTGAACGAAACAAAAATTAATGGAAATTATAAATTGTGGAACTCATGTACGGTAAAATTTTTATATATATTATAATTTAATATTATTTTTTTTATAGTGATAGAGCCACGCTCTAGACGAATACATGTGAAGAATGGCGTATTATTTGTCTGTAGCATGAATGGGCCGGGTCGCCCGGGGAAGTACCACACTCCCGCAGAAAACCGGCGTCTCAGTGGTAGATAAGTCCGGTGAGCGATTGAGTGCCAGAGCCCCAGCTCTCCCCCCTCCCCCTTCCCCCTTCCCCCCTCCCATTTTAGATTCGCCCTATCTGTAGCATCTGCAACGATCTCGGCATACTTTCCTTGTTTCTCCCACACTCATCAGGAGGGTTCCTAATGCAAGCTCGTCGCTTAAGGTACTCGTGATCTGGCCTTTCCTAAAAACTTCGGCAGTTTGGTATGTTTTCCTTGGTTTCCCTACCGACTCTTCAGTCCACGCCAATTTTTTTTGCCATTGCCATGATGATTGCTTTTCATCAGGTAAACCGCATGCTCATTTGATTACTTATTCCATAAAAAAACCATTATCTAGATGTGTACGTCTATGAGTTGCAGATGATAACTAACCATGAACTTCATGTTGGGCAGATTCTTCTGTTCCATGGTGAGGTTGTCCGCCCAGGCCTTCACTCCCAGTAGGTATCCAAGGTGCGGCATATACACCATGGTGCATTCCTCCACGAAGTCCGGCAAGCGACCCATTTCCACCTTGGCTGTTTCCGACATCAACCCGTGGAGGCTTGCCATTGTCTGTTTCTCTACTCGCAATAAATAAACCCAATCAATCAACAGCCTGCGGCAGTCCACTGTTGGACATACGCCCCCATGAAGCGTCACCTAGCCCGATCTTCGGCTTCACGCATCCAGTTTCTGTCAGCCGCCCTGCGCAGGTCGTTGTACCATCTAGTCAGGGGGCGTCCCACACTACGTTTATCGAGACGCGGTCTCCACTCCAGCACTCGTCTGCTCCAACGATCGTCGGATCTCCGACAAACGTGACCGGCCCGTTGCCACTTTAGTTTGCTAATTCGAAAGGCTATGTCGGTGACTTTAGTTCTCTGACTAATAAATAACTCCAAAATTATCAATTCAAAAGAGTTCCATTGCATTTGTGAACAAAAGTAATATTGTTTTTCAATGGGATACGAAGGCAAACGAGCACGCGTGTCACCTGATGGAAAGCATTCAAAGCCGCCTATAGGCAGTGAGGAAACGTTGACGGCCTTTGAGAAATATGTAAGCTTGATTCCAATATGTAATCAGTTTGGAAATAATATTAAACATTTATTGCTATCCAATTTGTATCCAAATTAAAATAGTGGTTTTCAATTCTATTTGAACATGAATGATAAAAAAAAATTATGGTAAAATAATCGTACACCATAAGAATACAACAATTTCTTTATTCCCACATCTTTTTCTTTCCATTCTCCATTTTTTCTCATCCCCATTCTTTTTTTCCATAAATATGTATATGTCCCACAGCTAAGCACAAGTTCATTTCTGAAGGAATACAACTACAAAATATTAAACCACCACGCTAATCCATGGTTTTGAGGTGGGACACCAAGACAGAGTCCACACATATATGTATATGTATCTTTTACAAGCGGAAATAGAACCCATGACCCAACTCCGTAAGCAGCAGCTCCGTCACTTAGCACATTGATCTTCGTTTTTCTTCTTAAATATTGACTATGCACATCCTAGACATAGTACAAAATGCTAAATCTTGAAGACCAGGAAATATTATGATGACAAAGAAATTTGATATTTCACTATTTTTATACTGGTAGAGCCACGCTGCAGGCGAATAATGTGTCAAGAATGGCACAATATTTGTCTGTAGCATGAATGGGCCGGCACGCCCGGGGAAGTACAACACTCCCGCAGAAAACCGGCGTCTGAGTGGTAGCTTAGCTACCGCGCTTCGTCCGGTGAGCGGCTGAGTTCTGGAGGCCCAAACACCCAATTGCAACCTTTATGGTAAGTAGAGTGAGGAGATGTCAGGACAAAAAAATGGAATAATCAGTTACTTGTAATCGTAGTAGCAATGTACTCACTCATATCGAGGTCTGGATCGACTCCCGCTTTCACGGTGAATTTCTCCTCACTTCTGGACAGATCGAAATCTATTATTCTGTTCATGCACAACGCCATCTGGTAGCGGAAATAAATCATCGGCGATTTATCAAACATTTCAAAACCTAAATCCATACGCTTCCTTATCACTTAAAAGCGTAAGACTTCAACCGGTGGAGTTTAATCTTCTGTTTACACCACAAGCTCACAGATAATAAGAGAGCTTTGAAGAGGATAGCACTTCGGATATATGACGTTAAAAGACTGACAATAATAACATAGAAAAACGGTATACAGAACAACTTAGTTAAGTTCGTGTATGCCTTAGCAAATAAGTGTAAAATATTTAAAAAAATATAATGACTACCAGTCGGCTAAAAGGCGAAACTACCACTTTTAGAATCAGTGCTCGCAGGTTCGATTCCCGTATCGGAATAAATATATGTATGGCCTACAAATATTTATTCCGCGTCTGGGTACTTACACCAATCCGTTTTGGACAGGCATGGTTTGCCCGCGAATAGTTTAATGCTGGTAGCCTATTTGGCTTTTACAGCCAAATAGGCTACCAGCATTAATATCTTCGAATCACACGAGCGTGGTGGGCTTCAGAAACAGGAAAGCCCGTGTCGATACATAGCTCCACTAGTAGAAATGAAGGATCATTGACCTTTTTGAAAGGAAAAAGTTCATTGACATCTATCTATGTCAGACAGATTGTCCACATTTTCGTAATTATATGGGACAATTATTATATTTTTGTTTGAAAAGTTTTTTTTGAAAAGATATATCCTTTTGGTAAAATAAAAGATATCGCTTTTGAAATAAACTACAAGGGGGTAATTTTTTATACTAAAAGGAGGTTTCTATAGAATGTCCGGTAGGAAACTTAGTTTATAAATCGAATGATCAGTAAACGCATGCTTACTGATTATTTTCTGCCAATATTGAGAGAACATCCTGCCTTCATTTCATGCACATGGTCTCGACAAGACAGTGTGTCACATCTCTTACTGCTAGAGATTCAATGGAGCTTCTTCGTGATTTCTTCTCTAGCAAATTGATAAGCCTTTTCGGCGATATCCCCTGGCTACCCAGGTCGCTGGATCTCCTCCTATAGAGATTTTTCTATGGAAGCAACTCAAGAGTAAGGTCTACGACCATCCCAGCCAAACCGGACTACGGCATCCTGACGTCACTACTACAGCGAGTGACACAGAATAATGTGGCTAGATTCCAAGAGTGTGCCCGACTTTGCGGTCGATATATGTATAGACGAAATAATTTTTAAAAATAAATCCTTCACTTGTCTACTTCTTAACATTTACGAAAATTGCATTTTATTTATATCCTTTGTAGTTTTTTTATTATTTATATTTGAAATTCCACTTATACCATCGAATACCTATATTTATTTATTGAATATCACGTTATCCAATTAGCTCCCTGACCAAGACCATCCCCCGAATCCAGCCATCCCAGCCATGGATCGAATTGAAGTGTATGGCCTCCAGAGAAGAGAGAGAGAAGCGTCGTGTTTGCCCTACCCACCAGGGCGACTTAAGACTCAGAGAGAGAGAGAGAGAGATATCACCTTATCAGGAGAAGTGGTACTTGATTATTATTGAGAAAAATGTATCACCTCGTAAAGTTTATTGTTGTCACAGGAAGCCAGTTCTAGCAGGAGTTCGCTGTGGGTCTGTGCCCCTTCGCATAGTTCGCATATCAGAACCGCGTTGTACAAAGTCTGTGTACATAATATATTTTTGGTTCGTCTTAAAATTGTTTGGGTAATATTATAGGTTATCTATACTTTAATAGTGGTAGGGCCACGCTGCAGACGAATACTTTGTCAAAAATGGCATATTATTTGTCTGTAGCACGAATGGGCCGGCACGCCCGGGGAAGTACCACACTCACGCAGAAAACCGGTGTCTGAGTGGTAGCTTAGCTACCGCGCTTCGTCCGGTGAGCGGTTGAGTTCCGGACTGTATTAATATCAAGTATCATCCACTGTGAGTTTAAAACATTGTATCTGAACTTGACTGGATGAGTGAAAAGTATTTTATTTGAAAATTTGAACAAGATATCGATTTATATATATATATATACATATATAGGGTGTGAGCTAATAGTAAATCACTCACACTAGTAAGGTTTGAGCCACTTCATTGTGTATATATTCCTTGCTATTTGGCTTCTGGTTAAAAGTAAGGTCACCCCCATTGCTCTCATCAGTCTGTGATTGCCAACAGACAGGCCAGGCGTGGGGATAACGACTACAGGCCTCAATTAGAAATATAAATAGAAAAACTTTATTTATGACACCTATTTATTACAATAACTAAAATTAAATCCTTAATAATATTATATATACAAATAAACATAAAACAAAAAGAATATTATTAATAATTTTAATCTAACGAGTGTCATAAAATGGTTCTTGCTCAGCATATGCCAATTCTGAGTGCTTCCAATGTTTACAAATAGAGTTATGACGATGACTATACACGATCACATATTAAAAGGCTTTAGTAAAATGTACTTACGTTGTACAGCGACTTCCATTGGTAGGCCTTAGCGGAAAGCGCTTTGATTTTTGCTAGAATACCCTGTAAATATATATAAAAGCTAGTACAAGCGTATGGAGCTTTGTTGGCTCGGCCCTGGCGAGGATGGGAGAGGTTCCGAGAGAAAGAGAGAGATGGGAGAGTTTCCGGTCGTTCGCCATAGATACAGATGGAGCGACGCAGTGATCGCTGACCTGAACGAGCTTCGAGCAGGCAATCGGCGAGAGACAGCCCAACATCATGGCGAGTTTTTTATATCGGAGGCCATTAAACGAAATGGCGCTGGCGATACCAGAGCGCCTAGGTCATTGCTGGTTGTTCCTCGCCACTGCTCAGCTGCGTTTCGTGGTAGCTTTAAATACGCCGCAACCAAATGTTGGAACAACTTGCCACCACCTCTTCGTGACTTGCATACAATAAATATATTTAAAAAAAAATACAAAAATCTAATTTTAAGTATGCAGTCAGGAACTTGTTCTTTTGGACGCGGTGAATTTAGTACATGACTTTGTGTTTTTTAATTCCATTGTACTGTACGTGTATTTATGTGTATGTGTATATGAGTATGAGTAGTTATATATATGGATGTATTTGTATGTACGAGTGTGGCTGTATGAATGTCGTCACTGTGGTCCGCGATCTGACCACGTTGGTTCTTGCTGAAAACCAGCGCCGGGTGCTCCAATAGTGCGCCCGGCATATGCTGAGCAAGAACCATTTTATGACACTCGTTAGATTAAAATTATTTTCTTTTTGTTTTGTGTTTTTATTTGTATATAGAATATTATTAAGGATTTAATTTTGGTAATTGTAAAAAAAATGGTGTCATAAATAAAGTTTTTCTATTTCTCTCTTCTCTCTCTCTCACTCTCTCTATTTCTATTATATGTCACCAACATCCACCTACATCCAATTATCCTCAGTACACAAAGTTCTCATGGTGAGAGCGATAAAACATGTTGAGGAATGAGACAACCCTCGGCAATGCCAGAGTATCAAGCCGTAGGTTGAGATCCAAAGACGCACTTTTTAATATGTCCCCGCTCATCTAGACGGTGGAGATGAGAGCTTGCTATATGACGAGTTATACGCCAGTGGAATTGAGACAGAAATTATTCGGAAATTATAGACAAGTAGATTGGACATATAAGCTACGTACGGTGAGCGGCCTGAGTTCCGGAGGCCCAACACCCTCCCTCTCCCACTCACATAATGTCGCTTTCCTTAAAGGTCGGCAGAGCTTCCGCACTGCCTATGGCGCTGCGGAGGTCTATGGGCCGGCGTTGATTGCTTTCCATCAAGTGACACGCGTACTCGTTTGCCTTCCTAATCCATAAAAAAAGGGCGAAAAGTATTAAAGTCACTCACATTGACATTCTTTATGTACCGCAGTGATGAGCAGATGTTTCTAATGAGGGGTTCGTTCTGAGGGCGCTGGACGAAATGAATCACGTCAAGCCGCCGCGTCAGCACCCGCATGTCTTTTGTGGGGTGACGAAGGAGCACCCTAAAAAGAGACGGGGAAATAGGTTCCCAAAGGTAGATGATCTCACCAAAGCAATTACAATAACTACGCGCGCCCGAAAAGACGACGCCCGCGTAACGTGTTGCACGATCCGGACGACGAAACAGCGTCGTTCGGATCCACTCACGACACCAACACTCACACGCACCCCGGCCCTAGCCGAGCACGTAGAGTAGGGAACACTTCTACACCGGCCGCTTACACGAGATTCTCTCACGTACCCGGTCGGTTCTCACCCCCTAGACCTTAGGGTCTATGGGACTAATAGGGACTATAGTTACTAAAGTTCAATCCTCCCCTACATGTTTAACGTAGAATCATGACGAGTTTAAAATCAGCACACACACATATGTGTACCTCCGACACGGCGTCAGGCCGATGGAGTCTGCGATTTGTGCAGATTCCCAATTATATTTTACTTGGACTAGGGCTTTCAGCCCGCGGGCCCTGAATACGATAAAGCTGTTAAAGCCAATAGGCTACCAGCATTAACATCTTCGAATCCAATAATTACAATAATGTTTCCGTAGAGTCTACTGATGAGGCCTCGTGTTGGGGCAAAACACGTGTCGTGTACATTGTGCAAGAGTGGTGGTGTGTTTGGTGTTCGTGTTGCTGATAGTGGTTGGGAAGTGGAGAGTTGCTGACGGCCGTTTAACGGTAAGATTCAGTTAAGTAATTTGGAGACCACAGATCTCCATCTACTACGATCCTGGCACACCTTCCTTGCTTCCAACACACTCAGCCATCCCTCCTCTCACATTCATCATAGCGAAACGGCCCTCCATTAGTCGCTTTTCGCCTTCGTGAAAAATGTGACTAAAGGTTCTTTAATTTTAAACTCACCGCAAACGGCTGTGTCCTACTCTAGAAGAGCACTTGCTAAAGAGTTGGAAGAGGCTCAGACCCTCCTTGTTGCTGCCTTGAACACCTTTCTTGAAGTTGCTTGGATGCGACACCGAACTGAACACCTGCAGACCTCTGTATGTATCCTCATCTATTGTCACTATGTCCGATCTGATGGAAAAATCATTAGATTAATGGAGTCAGGTGTTACTTTGTGGAAGTCCATTACTATGTGGACAGTTAGAATTTTTACTTAGCTATGATCCGCGACAAGACAAGAAACCGATAAAAGGATTCAATTAGGCTGGGCAGCATTTAGGAAACTCCGTCCGGTCTTCTCGTCGCCCATATCTCAAAGCCTGATGACGAAAGTCTTCGATCAGTGTCCTACCCGTACTCTCCTACGGCGCCGAAACGTGGACGCTGACAGTTCGTCTGCTTCATAAGCTCAGAGTCGCTCAGAGAGCTATGGAGAGAGCTATGCTCGGGGTTTCTCTGGTAGATATGTTTCGGAATGAACAAATCCGCCAGAGAACTAAAGTCACCGACATAGCCTCTCGAAATAGCAAACGTAAGTGGCAATGAGCTGGTCACGTCTGTCAGAGATCCGACGAGCGTTGGAGCAGACGAGTGCTGGAGTGGCGACCGCGTCTCGGTAAACGTAGTGTGGGACGCCCCCCGGCTAAATGGTGCGACGATCTGCGCAGGGCGACTGGTAGAAACTGGATGCGTGTAGCCGAAGATCGGGCTAAGTGGCGCTCCATGGGGGAGGCCTATGTCCAGCAGTGGACTGCCGCAGGCTGCTGATGATGATGATCCGCGACGAAGAAGTGGATTAACGGGAAACTTAGACTAAATCTTACCGAAAAAACGGCCGTCTCAGCAACTCTCCACTTTCCAACCACTATCAGCAACACCAAACCCACACCATCACTTTTCCACATTGCACACGACTCGTGTTGGGCCTCAACACGAGTCTACCATACTCGATGGGTATAGTAGACTCTACGGAAGACAACCGTAAAGTAAACGGCTGTCTTCTGTAGGATATAATAGTTAAGTGGAGAGTTGCTGACGGCCGTTTTTCGATAAGATTTAGTTCAAGTTCCCCGTAAATCCACTTCTTCCATTAAAAAACACACATTATTATTTTTATATTTTTGTTTGCATGACGCAGATCTAAGTTAAGTGAAAATTCTGACTGTCCACATGGGAAAATATTTGACAAAAGAAGAGGATTTTTCCAATACATGAAAGCTTCTTTTCACTAACTGAAAAAGAATATTTTTTTAACGTCAATATTAAAATAAATAAACTACTACCGCTTCTAAGTTGCTAGAGCATTGATTGACGGATAAACTACAGCATGTTCGTTGGGCGAATTAGATAATAGGTCGAATAATCAGTAATCGCATGCTGATTTTCTGCCAATACTCAAAGAACATCCTGTATTTACTGTACACGCGTGGTTTGAACAAGATGGCGCCTCGCCTCATATTGCTAGAGAGACTATAGCTTCTAGTAATAATTCCTACCCTTAAAAACTAATAAGCCGTTTCGGCGATACACCCTGACCACCCAGATCAGCGGATCTCACGTCTATGGACTTCTTTCTGCGAGGGGTACTCCAGAAGAGAAGTCTACGAAACAAACATGACGACCATCTCAGAACTAAAACAAAATATCGTCAACAAGGTTAACGGCATCCCGACCTACCACTTTAGCAAGTGGTACGGAATACTGTGGTTAGATTCCAAGCGTTCCCGGCATGAAGATTAACATTTTATCACAAAACTCGCACTTCTCTTCTTCGTAAAGGTTATTAAATTTGTAGACTTTTTGCTATTTATGTTTGAAAATTTAACTGTAGCACCGGACACCTGTATATCAAGACACTATAACACTAATTCGACAATTAAATACTTAAACTTACAAGGAAACTCTCTTCAAACTGAAGAACTGCGGTCTACCGTGCATATCCTGGTTGAGATTGGACGAGTTCAGGTCGAGGAAGCGGAGTAGAGCGCCCAAAGCATGTACGGTCTGTATCTGGCTGAAGTCGATTACTGTGCGGAGGAAAATCACGCGTTCCTCCTCTGTACAGTCGGGAGGCTCGTAAGGGAGGGAGAGGGAGAGGATTCGTCGCTTGCAAGCTTCATAATCTGTCATGAAATTAATTATTTGCAAATTTTCAAAATACAAACGTCTGTCATGACATTTGTTAGATTTAAATTATTATATTTTCTCTTTATTTTTTATATTTAGTTGTATATTATAATATTATTAAGATATTTATTTTAGCTATTTTAAAAAAAGGTCTCATAAACAAAGTTTTTACTATTTCTATTTCTCTTCTATTTCTGTCTGTATTGTACTTATTTGTACTCATATGTATTAATTACTGCAGAAGGAAATATTATAAACATATTATTATAGTCTAATTTTATTGTACTATTGAATAAAATTTTATGGTTGTATGTATGAATTACGTACTGTATTCTTTGGATGAGAGAAATATAAGTTGACATCGGCTGTCTTCGTTGGTTTCATTGCTGAAGACGATGGACTTCACGGCGCTCACGAAGGTGCTCTGGATCTTACCATCGATAAGCACTTTGACTGGCTCCACTTGGCGGAAGAGGCTCACGAAGATCTGATGCTCCGGCGCTCGGTCCACTATTTCGTCCAGTATGAACAGCTACATTTAAATATGCATTAAACAGAAAAGTTCAAAATTCTTTATTGTAGATGTAACGTGACTTAAAAGAATGTGTAATTTGATTCGGGCCAGGGCCGTCTTAAGCATATTCCGCGCCGGGGTGCGGGTAATCAGCCCGCGCCCCTGCTGTTGTAAAAAAACGCAATATAATTTTAATCTTTTATTTATTAATTCCTTAAAACTCTGTAATTTACAAAAAAAATGCACAAACAAAAATCAAGATTTTTAATACTCATATTAATTTTATATATTTAAATAAAATTTCCAATTTCTAGTATTCGGCGCCCCATAGGATCCTCGCATCCTCTAAGACTCCGCGCCCAGGTGCGGCTGCACCCCTTGAACCCCCGGTTAAAGACGGCCCTGATTTGGGCGAACAGGTGATATCACTGAAACGACTATTTATTTGTAAGGGAAGAAAGCACGGAGAAGATTTGGTCGCTCTAGCAGTGTGAGGCGTGGCTATATGTAGTGAAACGTGCGTGAAGTGAAGTCGGGATTACATACATACATGTTATCACGTCTGTTTCCCGTAGGGGTAGGCAGAGAGCACAGATCTTCATCTACGATCCTGGCACACCTTTCGTGCTTCCTCCACACTCATACATCTTTTCATCCATCCTTTCACTCACATTCATCGTAGCGAAACGGCTATCCGTTAGTCGCTTCTCGCCCTCGTGAAAATCAGAACGTGATGGGTGCCGAACCATGTCGCCGTCTTTTTTAATAAATTAAATTTATTACAATTCGTCATAGTGAAGAAGGCGGGATTTTCTCTCGATATTGGCAGAAAATAATCAGTAGGCATGCCTTATAATGATTATTCGGCCTATATATAAGTAATTCTGCCACCGAAAACTCTATAGTTCTCAGGCAAAGGCATCAACGCCATCTATTTCAGCGCGTTTTGATTCCTCAATTAGTAATACAAAGCGGACAATAGATGGCGCTGTCATAAATAGTAACAAATATCGATTTGACTTACCTCGCCCGTCTGCAAAGTGTAATACGCGGCGCCCAGTCTGCATGATCGACAATACACCACCATAATACGCTGTGTGACAAGGAATTATTTGACTTTATTGTAGGATGATTAATAGTCAGGCGTTCAATCAATATCAATATCAGCCCGCGGCAGTCCACTGCTGGACATAGGCCTCACCCAAGGCGCGCCACCTAGCCCGATCTTCGGCTACACGCATCCAGTCTCTGCCAGCCGCCTTGCGCAGATCGTCGCTCCATCTAGCAGGAGGGCGTCCAACACTACGTTTGCCGAGTCGCGGTCTCCACTCCAGCACTCGTCTACTCCAACGATTGTCGGTTCTCCGACAAACGTGTCCAGCCCATTGCCACTTCAGTCTGCTAACTTGAAGAGCAATGTCGGTGACTCTGGTTCTCCGGCGAATTTCTTAATTTCGAATTCTGTCCACCAGAGAAACCCCGAGCATAGCTCTCTCCATAGCCCTCTGAGCGACTTTGAGCTTGGCGAGGAGACGGACTGTCAGTGTCCACGTCTCGGCACCGTAAGAGAGTACGGGCAGGACGCACTGGTTGAAGACTTTTGTCTTCAGACTTTGTGGTATGGGCGACGAGAAGACTTGACGGAATTTCCTGAACGCTGCCCAGCCCAGCTGTATCCTTCTGTCGGCTTCTTTCTCGAAGTTGTCTCCGTCTAATCGCACTATTTGGCCTAGGTAGACATATTCCATTTATATTATTATTAGTCAGGCGTTACTTTGTGGAAATCCATTATTATGTGAACAGTCAGAATTGTTACTCGGGTAAAATTCACGATAAGATTCGGGATAAATCTGGCCGCCGAATTCGACTACCGCACGTCTCGCCACAAGTAAAAGTTTTATCCCCACCATATGGATGAGTGGCGATATAGTACGGTGACTTTTTCCAGAAACTTCTTTCCACGAACCACCACTCTATGGAACCAGGATCATGGTTTCGGTTCCCGAATTAGTATTTCCACATATATTCTGAATCTGCGTGTTTGTCCATATCTCATGTATGTTTAATTGCCATCGATAACACTCTTAGAACAAACTCTTAGCTTCGGAATTGGGGTGGGGGGGGGGGGCAAATAGTTTAATTTTATTTTGTAAATTCATATTTTTCACAAAACTTACTTCAAATGTTTTATCTCACTAATAATCTGAATTTTCGCGAAAAAAAATTGATTTAGAAGAGATAATTTTTATTTCGTTCAGAAATCCGAGGCAAATATTGATAATTTTGAAAATTATAAGCTTAGACAAAGTCGTACTAAAGCTTGTATGCTATAATATTTACCTCTTCTACTTCGCCATCGTCGCTCGTTTCTTGATTCTTGTTGGCATTTTCACTGAGCACTACTTCCTTGTTTCTGCATGCAAAATGCAAAAACACATTATTATTTATTTTCTTAGACAAAATAGAGTCTCCTATGCAAGAGCATATTATTACAAAAACCGTAAAAAGAAAAAGTGTATTATAAATAGGCCACTTTTATTTACGAAAAAAAAAAATAAAACGGTGGGAAGTGGTTTGGGCAGACCAAAGTCAGAGCTACTGCACAAAAGCCGGTTTTCTTCCCCTGCGTGACACTTCACGCAAGTCGACTTTTTCTTTTCTTTTATTTTATGGCAATTTGTTATAACTATTATGCCAGTGTCAAGTAAAATACGATAACATCAAATCTCTTGAAATATAAATGTCAATTTATCACGTTACGCCTTGATAAAATGGTGGCTATTCTACCAAAACCTTCTATGGACTTTTTCAGTCAAATTAAAAAGTCTTAATCAAACTATATTGTATAATACACCCCCATTATTAAACAATATAACTGATAATAATATAACAATATGAAAATGAAATAAAAACACAACGTCACTGATGTAAGTTGGCGGGAAAAGTCCAAGTTGACTTATTTCTATTGCCTATAAAAAACTATCAAAAAAAAAAATTAAAACCTTTCAATAATTTTCTTCTACAACGTAATTGCTAAAATATTTATATTAACAACAAGTGATGTTAATATAATATATATGTAATAACATATAATATGAATACAGAAACAGTATTTATAGCTTTATTGTATAATATGTAATGTCAGTAATTGTAAAACTATGGGTTCAAACCTTAGAAATATTTAAAATTGGTTTAACATACAAATAATACTTTTTATATTAATTAATGCATTGCGCTGTTGTGTTTATGGCATATTTCACAATATTCTACCGACGCATCGATTAAATTGATCCATTATCTATTTTCAAACTCTCAACAAAATTGCAAATAATTCATTAAAACATGTTACCTTCGACACCTTGCCAGAACAAAATGATTATCACTTGAGCTGCTTCCCACATTTTTCGACGCGCTATCTGGACTTTCTCGTATCGGAACCAATGTCTCTGAACTTTCCTCCATATTTATTTTAAACAGATTGAGAAATTGAGAAATGTTAACCAAAGTTACACCTGCAATAACAAAGTAACGGAAAAAGCGGCAGTTGCCGCCAAATTGTCGTCCAAATTAAAAAAAAAGAACATCGGCAAAGGTCAACAACTACGCGGTCCATATCATACATATTTAAGAGATGTTATATTTTAAAACGTTACATTATATATTTAATAAATAAAATATAAAAACATTATTTTGAATATTTTACTGCAGTTTTAGCTTAAAGGAACGGCTTAGATATTCCTTCGGATGGTACTGTGGTGTTTCCTTTTTTTAGGTTATGTTGACAACGATGAACGCTGTATAAAATAAAAATAGTTTACAACCGTAATTATGTATTTTATTTATAATAATAATTAGCATTTTATTATTTAAAGTAAACAAGAAACATTTTTTTTTATTATATATAATTTACGTAAACGTCTAATTTCAATAAATTCTAGCTTACACATAAGGATTCTATGTGTTTCACAAGCTTGTTTCTTCCGTTCCATTCTACAATATTTATAAATGATTTTATACGAAAGTCAGATAATACTTTTTTTTTAGTTTAAATTAGTAAAACTCAGAATTTAACTATATAACTTTGGTTGCTTTATATAGTATGTGTTGATAATGAAAATTAGTAATTGATTGTGATAACAACGAAAGTTTTAAATTTATATTTATAATCTATTTTACATATGTCCTTCATGGGTTTCCGGCTTATTTAGGTAAATACCGTATATTTGATTTCAGGTATGTTTAGTAAAAAGTACAACTTAATCTTATAAAAATGTATTATGATTAGGTTTAATTTCACTTAGTATTGATATGTGTGCTGATTTATACATTTTACTAAAATTTAAAAAATTTGTAAAACTAGGGATATAAAGATATAGTACATTTGAATATAGACTCATAAAATTTGTACTTCGAGTTTAAATGTAAAATTGATTTCATTAATAAAACTATTTATAATTTTGCAATATATTGAATACAATGATATATATGTAGACATATAATATGTTATAAACATATATTAAAATTTGAATACATTTATATTTTTAACATCTTATGCCTAAGAAATAACTTTTGATAAAATGGCTTCTATTTGATAAAATGGCGGCCGTTCTATTAAATCTTGATATCGACTCTTTGGAGTCAATTACTTTACGATATATTAATTCATTTCAGTTTACCTAACTTCAACGCATTAATCGAATTACATATATTAAACCAATTATACAATAAAACTGGCAATAAGTAGTGTATGCAATAAAGTTTATATAAAACGTCACAGATGTAAATTGGCGGGAAAAGGCTCGATGAAGCTGCGGCCACACTAAACGATGAGTAAATCGCGATCTTCAGGAGCGTCTTGACGATAATTGACTCGGATGTGGCGACAGATGTGACCGACCGCCTCCATCGCCGGTACGACGGTGGCTGCCATGCACGACTGCACCAGCGTGCGTAATGATGCGAAATAGACTTTCAGGCAGCGCAGGCACGGTGTTGTACACCATATTTGCTATAAGAAAATTACATGAATAATTTTTGACTAATAATCAGATTAAAGAAATCGATTTAAATTAAAGAATCGAGTCTGTATCAATTTTTTGATTCAAACACCGGGATATCTATATGTATAGCCTATACATTCTGAGTCTGGGTGTCCTCTAATTCTTTTTGGGCAAGCGTGGTGGGTTATTTAGTCCATTCCTCCTGAAATGGGGAGGCCCGTGCCCAGCAGTCGGACATATGCGAGTTGTGAAAAAAACCTATAACAATAAATGATGATCAAAGTGGTAAAGCCACGGAGAGAAACACTCCCATAAAATAACGTCGTAAAATGGTAGCATTTTCTTTCTTTACTTGCTTCTTATCTTCCCTTTATTTTTACCCTAGGGTAAGAATATCCTACCCTAGGGGATAACACGAATTTACAATATTCTTAGTATTCGAATGTTCATGAACAATAATAACCCCTTTGCTGGTCGAGTTACCTTGTAACGTTGATTGCTATGTAATGTTGTACTGGGTACATAGACAAGTGAAGCGAACAACTGCTCGATTAATTTTAAAGTTTATCATAAAAAATGCATTCATCTTCGTCTACTACTACAGTCTCTTGCATAAAAAATAATATATGTAGCCCGAGGAATGCTGCTCCTCTAGAAATGGCGAGACCCGTGCTCCTAGGATATATGGGCTGTAAAAAAACATATTTATCTATGGCTAGATCGTTCAGTAAGGGTATGCGTCAGTATCTATGTAGTTTATGGTACTACTGATGCTTTATGTAATTTAGCTGTTTAGTTTTTACCCTAAAATAGCCAAAAGTACCCTTAACCGACGAGTTCGTATTAAGAGAGTGATGAGTGTGCATGAAGCAAAGAAAGTGCGCCGGGATCGTAGCAGATGGAGGTCTGTGGTCTTTTCTCGAAGGCCGAATGTATATGTAAAGAATAGGATTACCCAATTTGTTTTGATTGATTTGATATCCTATGAGGTAATACATACATACATATACATATATTTACGCCTATCCCCCATAGGAGTTGGCAGAGACCACAAAACTTCCACCGATACGCTACGATACCGGCACACCCTACCCGCTTCCTCTACACTCATTCATCTTTTCATCCATCCTGCCTCTCACATTCGTCGTAGCGAAATTGCTCTCCATTAGTCGCTTCTCGCCCTCATGGGTATCAAGATGTGACGGGTGGCAAACCACATCGCCGTCATTTTTTAACAAATTAGGTTTTTTAAAATTAGTCATAGTGAATCCCACGAGCCGCAAGGGAGGATGGGGGTCAGCCCCAGCAGAGCCCCACTATTACTATGATTAATAAATAAATGTCAGTACTGATAGATTGACATTCATTCATATTTAAGTACCGTTTCATTATTTTAAAAGCAAAACTTTGTGCGTTTAGTGCTGTCCTTTCTTCTGAGGTTTCATGTGTTTTCGTTTTCGTGGACGTGGTTTATCGAGCTGATAAAATTCCACCAGTGAGACGTAAAAACTGACGAGGTGATGATCGGACAAATACGTGTAGACCGGCAGCAGAGTCTGCTATAGAAATAGGAAGAGTAATACCTCGAAAGCCAAACAAGCGAAGCCGCAGCCGAGCAGCACGGCGCAAGGCGGCGCCGCCAGCACGGAGAGCAGGGTGTAGCAGGCGTTGCGTGCGTGACGGTAGCACTCGTGGCTTAGCCTCCACGCACACTCTGGGCTTCGCGCACCCTCCGGCTCTCCAATTATGTCGTCCCACACTATCTGAAAAGTAAAGGGCGGATATATATGGGTCGAATAATCAGTAAACGCATGCGTATATATATATATATATATATATATATATATATATATATATATATATATATATATATATATATATATATATATATATATATATATATATATATATATATATATATATATATATATATATATATATATATATATATATATATATATATATATATATATATATATATATATGCAGAACGTGATGGGTGACGTGACGTTGCTACCCGTCACGTCCTGATTTCCACAAGGGCGAGAAGCGACGAACGGAGAGCCGTTTCGTTGCGATGAATGTAAGAGGAAGGATGGATAAAAAGATGAAGACGAGTGTGAAGGAAGCAAGAAAGGTGTGTCGGGATCGTATCGTAGCGGATGGAGATCTGTGGTCTCTGCCTAACCCTACAGGGAGACAGGCGTGACTATATGTATGCATGTATGTACCCAAACATCGTTTGTTACCTTAAAAGCTTTTGTTAGTGTTTATTATTTTTTTATAGGATAGAAGAGTAAGTAAGCGTGTCGCCTGATGGGAAGTTATCAACGCCGCCCATAGAAATAGGCCTTTAAGTGTGTAGGCTTGTTATATTTAGCTCAAGTTCCCCCAAACAAAAGCGAATATAGCTCCTTGGTTAGTTAAGCTGAACAAATAAATTTCGGTTATGAATATGCGGACCGGAAGACGTATACAAAGATAAAAGCGTTCACGTCAAAAATTCAATTCGGCCGGTGGCAAGCAATTTACCGTTCACACACCCTGCCATCATATTACAATACCGCCTCCCGTCGGTCACCAAGTCACGCGATTACCATTTCTTTGTTTTTTGCGTGACGTCTTGCGGTCACTTCTCGTGGCATAATGAAAGGGGGTTGTTTGTGAAAATTATTAAAACAACCGTCGCTGTTAGCCAGTGAAAAAAAAAACTGAATACATTATGAATATATTTGTAACCATAGACATAAAAAGGATAAGTTATCAGAAGTGGCATACAGGTCTTTTCCCGCCAACTTACATCAGTGACGTTGTGTTATTATTTCATTTTCATAATCTAATATTAATATCAGTTATATTGGTTAATTGTGGTGGCGTATTATACAATATAGTTCGATTAAGGTGTATAAGTGAAGTGATATGAAATAAATGCGTGTATCATAACGTTTTAAGGTGACAGAAAAGTCCATAGAAGGTTTTTGGTAAAATTGCCACCATTTTATCAAGACGTAACGCGATAAGCTGACAAGTTACATTTCAAGAGATTGGATATTATTGTATATTACCTGACACTGGCATAATAGTTGTAACTAATTGCCATAAAGAAAAGAAAAGAAAAGAATAAAAGTGGCATATAGGCTTGATCTTGTAGTCGTACATACGAAACGTACATATGTCGTAAGATTAATTTTATTAAACATTGATTTGCTTGTTTTCCTTTCATTTCTTATTGCGGAATCATTTCAGTAACTAATAATTATGTTGAAACAATAAATGCCCGGTTTTCATTCATGTCATTTGTAGGTTAGTTTCAACTTATAACGTCAACTGTCAAAATATTGTAATCACTCTGTTACAAACGAGACTTTGACAGCCGAAAGATGGCGGTAAAATACTATGGTGATACATTGATAAATGTATCACTAATGTATTAAATTTTTATTTGAATATACTAAAATTTTTATATTAATTCTTTTGAAACTCGTAATTTTAAAATTTTAAATAAAAAAGACATAAATCATTGTATAAACAAAAAACATTAGTTCGACTGAGGTCTTTCGATAGACATGTCACCTATCCGGCATAAGAAATTGAGATATGAAATGAATAAGATATAAATATACAGTGAATAGAAAAATAAATTAATTACATTTCAAAGAATTTCAATCACATCGAAGATAAAAACCGCCTAAAGATCCCATGTGTCGCCATAGTAATACGGATGGCACGCTATAATACCGTGAAATACTTTTCCCGCCAATTTGCATCAGTGACATTGTTTTTTGTTTATTGCATATTGCAAATAACAATATAATTGGTAATAACTATATATATTGTATATTAATACAATATACATAGTTGTATGTAAATTATATAATAATACAATATACATAGTTCTATTAAGGCGTATAAGTGAAGTAAAATGAACTGATTGTGCGTATCGTAACTTTTTAAATTGAATTCAAAAGTCCATGCAAGTATTGGTAAAACTGCCGCCATCTTATCAAAACGTATCGTAAAATTTATTTCACGATTCTTGTTATTATTTTACTTGACATTGGCATAATAGTTATAGCTAATTTCCATCAAAGACCAAAAAAAAACACTCCGATTTTAGTCTAAACATAAATAGTCAAGCTATTGATGGGCAAGACTATTACTATGTAACAATAATGAAAAATGTTATTATGTATATCAAATAGAAAAATTATTTCAAAGAAAGATTTGTTGGGGACAAACTGACATTAGGTATGAGTTTTTAAAAAAATATTGGAGGCCACTTCTATTGACTTAATATTTAGATTTCTATGTTCATAGCATACCTATTCACGACTAACCTTGAAATAACGTTAGGTTTTTGTGTTAACATTGTCGTGTACATTTTATTAGAGAATATTAGAATAAATGATTTACACGTATAAACGATAAAGCTGGTAAAATATACGTGAAACAATTTCAATTGAGCTTGATGAATTTAAATGAATTTCAAAAATATAAATTAGGTCAAACCACTAACAGTGGGTATTATGGAAAATTTTAGTAATTTTTTTATGATAGAGCAGCCCCGGATCTAAATAAACTTGAATAGAGGCAAATCGGGGCTTTTGCCTCTGGCGCCATATCAAAATGGCGTCAAATTTATGTTTGAAAAAGAAAATTTTTTAAAGTTCCTAGTATCTAGGGCAAGGATGAATCAGAGAGACAAAGATTTTATATATAGGAGTTAATATACAGTATAAACTGTTGGAAATTTCCATTTATTTAAATTCGAAGCTTGGCCATAACTGGGTAAGACCTGGGGTAAACGCGTAGCTCAAGATACCACGGTATCTGATGGCGGAGCATTGCGAAAGCCATATAAATGGGCCGTATAATATATATAATAGCCATATAATAGAAACCGAAATAAGTCATAGTATCAATCACAAAAAGGTTCTATATTCGACAAACGTAGGCAACGTTTGTACCTTGGGGTAAGATGTGAATATTGGGAGGGTAAGAGATAAATAAAGAAAGGAAGATAGATAAGGAGTTGGGCCGCCGATCCTTAAAAATGTTTTTTTTTATAGCACAGGCGGCAAACGAGTATGCATGTCACCCGATGGTAAGTGATCAACGTCGTCCATAGACATCCGCAATATCGTAGGCGTCTCAGATGCGTGCCGGCCTTTTGTGAAGACAAACGACCGATTGGCTCAGTGGCGGGGCCCTCCGCCCGCGGAGTCAATGGTCGCGGTTTCGATTCCCGCATCGCAATAAATATATGTATTCTTGCCTTTTCCTTTCTTATCTATACTTCTCCCTTCCTCTCCGCCAATCCACGGTCTGCCGTGCCAATGGATGCGTGGCTAGAGGCGAGCTCAGTCGCAAGCGTGCCGACCGTCCTGGGATCGGGCTCCCCGGGTACTATGGTGCCTTACCTCAGCATGCGGGGCTCTGCTAGGGCTGATACTATCCTCTCTTGCGGCTCGTAGGATTCACCAAGACGAATTTAAATATACCTAATTTGTTGAAAAATGACGGCGACGCGGTTCGCCACCCGTTACGTCCTGATTCCCACGAGGGCGAAAAGCAACTAATGGAGAACCGTTTCTCTGCGATGAATGTAAGAGGAAGAATGGATGAAAGGGTGGATGAGTGTGGAGGAAGCGGGAGTGGGAGTGTGTGTGTGTGTGTGTGTGTGTGGAGGATAGGCGTAAATATATATAATAAAAAAAAAATAATACGCTCGTCTCTTGAATGCCCCTATGCCGTATTTACGTGGGAAAACCGTACGTGGTAAATCGTTCCATATTTGTACTTAACGCCAGTATATCTTGTTTGGCTTTGTGGTCATCAATTCACTTGTCCAACATGGGAACTGCGGGGAAACCCCGTGTTTGGACGAGGCCAATGTTTACCAGTGACTGCTCGTGATTGTTGATAACGAAGAACATTAGTTTAAAAAATAGGACCCAAATATATAAAATTTACCTGTACATGCTGGTTCAAGCTATGTGGATCTCTATCTTCTAGCGTCTCACGCACACCACTGTTCGGCTTCCCTTCCGCCATCGTAAACTTGGGAGGCGAAACCACAATCCTCGGTGTAGATTGATACACCGCAGTTGGTACCAACACCGCCGGAGCTGATGCCGGCTCTGGTACCTCGTCCAGCAGATTGGATCTGAAGGTGTACGCTGGGTATTGCCGGGGAGGGTACCGTGGGGGGACGGCGCCTCCTTCAGACCCTGGCGGTGAGTCTTCAAACGCCACGGTTAAATGTTAGAAATTAATCAATTGGACAATTTCGATTTTTGTATACTTAGTTTTCCGTATTATTAAATTTAGAATACGTTTTCATTTTAATTATAAATCATTTTTTTTTATAATTATTTTAAAATATTTTTCTTTTCATGTCCAAACAGCTTAAAAAGTATTCTAAATTTAAATAATTAAATATCCATTTTGTTTTTAATCAGAAATACAGATAACATATTGTAAGCTTAAACGGTCATCTCTCTCTGACCACAGAATACAACTGAACTGGTTCCCTCCAAAACCCTCTACAATTTTTATTTATAATCATCTGTGCGCATGTCTACGACCTACGACAATGTTGAAGCCTTATTATAGTTCACTGACGCTTTGCTTTAACTTAAGCAATATACTAAGCGATGTAAAAACGTAATGTAAAATGTGTGAGTAGAGTTAGATTTCTTTTTTTATTATTTCATTATTCCAGGACGTTGCCCCACGATTAGTTAGAATGTAGGCCAGGCCATTTTTTTCTCAGTATTGAATACCAGTACACATGTAGACTAAAATTATTTTATTTATAAAATAATAGTTCAAATATGGCGGCTGTTTGGCTTTGAGTAACTGACTAAAGGTAGATCAATATTTTAATACTTTTTTTCTTTACTTTTTAAACTTAATTTCAATATTATTTGCTTATATTAAACTCGATTTCATGTAACAACGCAT
Organism: Baronia brevicornis; assembly: GCA_031353405.1. Lineage (NCBI taxonomy): Eukaryota > Metazoa > Arthropoda > Insecta > Lepidoptera > Papilionidae > Baronia > Baronia brevicornis. Next base: position 79,260 of record JASFAT010000246.1, read on the forward strand.
TACATTCGGATTCTGCAGTGAAATGAAAAAAAAATTCATAATATTTTTCTTCCCCGTAAGTCCACTTTTATTGGCTGTTCGTGGATCTTAGGTAAGTTAAAATTCTGACTGCCCAACGTAATATTCTCATAAAATGAAAGCAGTTCTACTAAAATACTCAATACGTCACGATATATCAATTTATTTCACTCTGTTATCGCTGTATATTGAATAAACGTGTGTTACACAAATTAAACAAAATAAATCATAACAATATGAGATAATAAGAACAAAATTAAAACCCAAAGTTACTAATAAACAACATTTTTTTAGGTTAGAATAATTTCTACACGAACAATTATTATAACCTAAAAATTATATCCTAGCAATAAAAATATGGTGGTAATAAAAAAAAATAGAACAAAAACACAGATATACGTAAATAAGAACATTTATTGTTTACAATTATGCACAAAATCTTATATATACTTTTAATATATTATACATATTCTGAAGAACAAAGTTCATTTGACGAATTACACTATAAGAGTATAACATAACCTTAAAACGTCTACTTGTGATATATTTTTACAACATCCTTACGTAAAACAGGCTGTTAATTGAGCGAATATTCATTTAAAAATATAGTAATCATATTATATTTATGTATAATAATAGATTTACAAAATAAAGTTTATTAATAAGTTGTGTATATTGCACCCTTCTTTACATTATAAGTCTATAGTAAGTAAAGTATGATATATCTCTATTACATTATATTTTATTTTAAATATTTACGTTGTGCTAGTTGTCGTATCTTCTTAATGTACCTAACGAAATAAAAAAATAACCTTTTTTAGTTTGACGACATATTTATACGTTCGGAAATTTTTAGTTGAAATTGTTTTTAAAATAATTCCGAATCGCCGTATCACAAATGTAAAATTAGCTATAGAATTTTTATTATTTCATTGAAATTAAGTTTCATTATAATAAAACAGAAACCTCAAAAAATATTTATAAAAAATATTAAATATTCAAGTGGAAAAGTGTGAAATACACATGTATCTTTCGAAAGTAACATCGAAATTTTTTTTTAAAATTATTTTATATAATCTGTTAAAATATTTGACGTATTTACTTGTGATGGTTTACGACATGGATATATTGCAAATGGACTCGATAACAGAAAAGATTCAAATATTATGCTTGTTTGAATTTTTTAAGATAAGTTTTACAACTGTTTCTTAAGACTTTGAGAATGGAAAGTTGGCACTTATTTTTTTACTTTATTGTTAATAATTGTTTTAAACTCATATATATATAAATGGTATAATCGTTGACAAAAAAAAATCAAAAACAAATAGTATTATATATATAGAAAGCAAATTATTAAAGATTAAAAAAAATAAACAATTTTCAAACAAAAACGAATTGTAACAAACAGAACGAAATTGGATATCAATCGATCAAAGGTAGTCATTAGGCTGTCGCGCTGCCACAACGGCATTAACCCACTTTCGGCGCACCCTGAACATTTTATACCACCACCTACACGACCGTGATTACAATCACATTGTTATATTATACGTAAGTTCACTCGCGTGCTTCAAATCGATTTTCTGTGGTACCTGTTCTTAAATAAATTGATTTATTTACTTTTCAAACATATCAAAAGCGGTTGTATTGATGATTTATATTCTAAAATTACAATTCCATGTTTTCAATTTTTGACAGCACACTAACGCCCTCCGCATCAAAAAATCTTTAAAAAAATAAAAAAGCCTTATTTTATATGACCACAGTGATTCACACTCAATAAACGTTTGGATGTCATGTATACTAATATATTTTTAATGGATTTTATGTGAATCCAATACCGCGCATGGTTTATTGCAATTAAAAAGTTTGGTATTATCTATGATATTGAGACTTGATAATCACACATTTCACAGTTTTCAACTCATATATAAAAATAAAAGTAGGTTTATTAAAAAGAATCAAACTCGAATCCACTGAAGGATAGAAGTTTTTCCAAAACAAGGATAGTTTATTTATATTCACTTAGTTAAGCAGAGTAGATTGATAAACGCAGAGACACGGGTGCGTATGCTGCTCTTTATTCTGTGTCTATTTGGTCGGAACTACCTTTCAGAATGGTTATTGCTATCGGAGTCGTCAGAGTATCGTTTGTTGAAGAAAGTGTCACTCGTGGAATGAAATTAACTGCTGAAGCGATAAGTGTATGATGTGTGGTGTGAGAGAGTCACCTAAGAACTATTACAATATTTTAAGTACCTTAATTAAAGGCATTTGTTAGTGCCAATACAGTTATAAACTACATTAAAGCTCCAGTGTTCGCTAACGAATGGAAGACGACAGCTATTGCATTTGTACAGTGCTTACAAATAATTCAATACAATAGGTAAAATTTAAAAAATATATTATAAAATGAGTTTTGGACAAAGTATTATCTACGTCTCTAAGAAAAAAAAAAATTCGCCAAATTTCATCATGACATTTTACACTTATTATATAGATGTTATTAACGAAAATCTTTATTGTGTATCGTAATCATAAATCTAATCGAATACGTTTCAAATCGATTCACATGTACAAAATCAACGTAAACAAGTATAATTCTGTAATTAAAACTAATATAATTTTTAAATTTTTGACATAGAAATTTTAATATAACCTAGAAAATAAGATACTTGTAGAATAGATAGCAAATTTTGAAAAACTACGTAAAATGTTATTTTAATAAATCGTTTAATTGGCTGAATAACCCTTGTTGACATAGTCAAAATCATTGCATAAAAAAAGTATTTTGTTTATCAATATATTTATAGATGCCTGCAGTTTTTAATATATTTTTTACATACAAATAATGAAATCAGTCTACACAGTGGATTTATTTGACCGAGATTTGTTGCGCACTTGTATACTTCTCGGCGTGTGATTAGCGAATGGCGGCAGAAGCGCGCGCGGGCCGCGTCGGTCTCAAAATGGGGACAATGGCGGGCTCTTCGACATCGTCCTTTGTAGATTCGCTGTTGGGAATAACAGGTGATTATTAAACACATAGCCTAACAAGCCATTTATGTTAGACTTGCCGCTCATGCCATTCGATGATTCGACTAAAGATTGACCCTATATGTCAATCTTATGTCAATGTCCGGTGGCTGAATTATCAGTTAACGTGTGCTTACTGATTTTTTTTTAATATTACGAGAACATCCTATCTTCGCTTCACGCATATGATTTCAACAAGATGGCGGCACGCCTTAAACTGCTAGAAATACCGTGGAGCTTTTTCGTGATTTCTTCCCTTACAAATTAATAAGCTATATGGACAGTCAAAAGTTTTAACTGTCCATATAGTGATGGATTTCCGCAAAGTAACGCCTGACTCCATTAATAAAATTAATAAGCGACTTCGGCAATACATCCTAGCCATCCGGGTTGCTGGATCTCACTCCTATGGACTTTTTCTGTTTTGGTAACTCAAAAGTGAAGTCCACGGAACAAACCAAACGACCATTTCACCACGTGCGCGAAGTTAACGGCATTTCGACGTCACTACTTCAGCGAGTGACAGAGAAAACTGTGTACGGATTTCCAAACCCGCACTTTTATGCTTTATAAAAGTAATTGAATTTTATTTATATCTTTTGTAGTTTTTTATTGTTTATCTTTACAAATCTAATTCTGCCACCGGGTATCCTGTATTATGACATAATATTCATTATATGATCAGTCATCAAATAAGTAACCTATTTTTTTTATAGGATAGGAAGGCAAAGAAGCAGGCGTGTCACCAGATGGAAAGCAATCAACGCCGGCCATAAACATCCGCAGAGCCGTAGGCAGTGCGGAAGCGTTGCCAGCCTTTGAGGATAGTCTCATTATGTGAGGGAGAGAGGGAAGGGTGTACTGGGCCTTCGGAACTCAACCGCTCACCGGACGAAGCGCCGTAGCTAAGTTACAACTCAGACGCCGGTTTTCTGCAGGAGTGTAGCACTGCCCCGGGCGAATCGGCCCATTCGTGCTACAGACAAATAATATGCCATTTTTGATAAAATATTCGTCTGCAGCGTGGCTCTACCACTACAAATATTAATATATATTTAATATTGATAAGTAGAAATATATATTTTTCCGGTTGGGAATTCAACTTTTTAACGGGTTCAGCTCTTCAAGGTTTGAATGTAATTCGTGTGCCTCGAGCCACATCCGGACATTTCTCTAGAACAAACTTACCCTCTATCTCTTACAGTCTCCCCAAATAACACGTCAGTCAGTGATCGATAATACAGCTTTATATAATATTCAATTGAATAATTGGTTTCTATTTTTTTTTAAAAGAAAATTAGCAATCTTTTTTTATTATTATAATTCTAATTAACCATTCCTACCTACTTTTACCAAGCCTACTTGCTTTTACCAAGAACATATAGTGTACATCAGTAGTCCAATAGCACAATCAAATCCACGATAATAAATCATAAACGCAGTCCTTACTAACTGAGATATTAAACCCAATTGTTTATATGTATGTTATAACTCTATATGTTTTTTCGGTACCAAGAAACGCATTTCCCTCACAAGCAGGTCCAAAGCACTCACCTCATATCCTGGCGTATGCAGTTAGTGGTTATTTAGCTCTACAACTCGATATCACATCACCACCTTAGGGACACAGGAAGACCATGTTATCTTACCAACAACATCTACTGATTACTTACAGACTAGTTTAGTGCAAGCTTCAAGTTCGTGCATACATAACTAATGCATTATATTATATAAAAGCAATTACACTACGAAATTTGAATATTTTCTCAACAATACAAAAGCACTAATTTTATAAGCGGGTATTTTTATATTCTGCTTTAAATAATTAGATATGCTTATAGTCAACGCGTCGATATATTTCCACGTGTAATGCGGGGATTCAGTCATTTTGAGTCGACAGCGATTGCACGAAAGAGCAATAAATAATGGAAATACTGATAAAGCGACGGCTTTATTTCCTCAGATTATATTCACGCAGTTACAAGGAAGTTCTGCGATTAATTGATCAGAAACGCAAGCTTGAAAACCGTCAAGAAAAGGAAAGTGGCTTATTCAGAACACCTGTTTAGGCATCCTAGAATATTAACTTTGCAACTCATAATCATAGAAAAAGTTGTCGGGAAAAGGAAAGTTGGTTGTGGAAAAATCGTGGTTGAGAAACATCCGAGAGTGGACCGGGATAGCGAGCGCTGCCCAACTTAGCCTCGCTAGAAATAGAGGAAAATATTCGGAGCTGACTCTCAACCTTCAATAGTTGGAGAGGCGCCCTAAGAAGAAGAATGTTAACGCACACGTTTAAGAAAACATATCTAACTATTTAAATCTTTGAACTAAAGTAAGCGTTGATTATTGCTCTTGCTTATATAGAGATATGGCGTACCTGATCCGGATGGGTTGACGCAGCGACAGTTCTGAGCCCGAGGTGGACGGAGAGCGCGGGGCGGGAAGCAAACGCGGGGCGCGCGGGGTGCGCGGAGATCGACCCCGCGCGAATTCCAGCCTGTAGTTATCTGACCGAGGGCTGCCGCTGAACGCCTCACCTTCCACACCTGTCGGCGACGAAATTCAGAAGAATGTATCAAAGCAAAAGACTATACGAAACTCTGGAGAATATACGAAACGCTGGAGAATATACGAAACGCTGGAGAATATACGAAACGCTGGAGAATATACGAAACTTTGGAGAATATGCGAAACTCAGTAAAATACACAAGAATCCGGAGAATATACGAAACTCCTAAGTATATACGAAACTCCTGAGAATATGCGAAACTATGGAATTTTACGATAATTGAGCAAAGTTAATCTCTTTTCGTATTTATTAAACTAGCTCCTCTTCCGGCAACGCTTCCATGACTCCTGCGGTGTCGCCGTTGCCTATGGGCTGTGTTGATTACTTTCCATCAGGCGACACGCTTGCTCGTTTGCCCTCCTATCCCATAAAAAAAACTAGAGATGGGAAAAATACGGCTATAAAAAATACATCTGCGCTATTAATGCTATTCATATTACGAAAGTGATTACATCTTCGAAAAAAGGGCTAATGGCTTTCACGAAAATTTATATGGCTGATATCCAAAGCATTAGTACAATGGAAACACAACTGGACGCACCCAAAGACCTATCGACCTTGCGGTGGTGCCGACTGACCAAACGTCCAATCAGATCACGCCACTGTACAGTACGCTCGACCCAGATTTCTCGCATACATGTCATGGAACAGATTTATTTAATAGATATATACATATACTAATTTTATCCTCTTGTTTTCGATATGTGTAAATAGAACTGAGGTAATTATGTATGGCCGCGGCAATAATTCTAAAAAAAAGAAATGTCATAGAACATTTCTTTTTTAAAAAAAAAAATTTCTAAGAAAAGTAACGTCATAGGACGTTTATTTTTTTTTAAAAAAAAAGAGTTCTAAAAAAAGAAACATCATAGGATATTTCTTTTTTTTTAAAAAAAGTTCTAAAAAACAAGAAACGTCATAGGAGGTTTTTTTTGTAACATTGAAAACGGCTCTTTATAGAGTCAGCCTGAATCGAGACGACGTCTCGGTCGACGATTTCACTCCCATACAAAGCGATAAGATGTTCCAAATCAAAAATTAAATAATAAAATAATTAATTAAAATATTACATTGAGTTACAATCCAAGATTATGTGGACAGTCAAAAATTTTACTTAGCTAAGATCCGCGACAAGCAAAACAATAACAGAAAATTAATAATGTGTGTTTTCCTGCCGGATGAAGTGGATTTATTTGGAACTTAAACCAAAAACTTACCAAAAAACGGAGGAGAGTTGATGGAACTCTCTACCCACCAACCACTATACACAACACCAAACACACGCTACCAGTTTTCCACCTTGTAAACGACACGTGTTTCGCCCCAACACGAGGCATCTTCAGGTATATTAGACTCTACTGAAGACAACCGAACAGTCGAAAAGTTGACTTTTCGGTTGTCTTCCGTAGAGTAAGAGTACGTTTTTGATTTAAGTTCCAAATAAATCGACTTCATCCAGCAGGAAAACGCACATTATTAATTTTCTGTTATTGTTTTGCTTGTCGCGGATCTTAGCTAAGTAAAACTTTTAACTGTCCACATAGTGATGGATTTCCGCAAAGTAACGCCTGACTCCATTAATAATCCAAGAGTGATTATATTCGACGATTAAACCAGAGTGATTTTGTAATTGGATATATGTTGAGCTGTCCCTGGTTATTCCTCGAAGACAGGGCCTAGTGATCATGGTACAATACCATCCCGAAGTTCCTTCCTTATGGGATAGTTTAACAATGTCTTCGTCTGTATTATTGAAATTTCCTTCATAGTTTATAATAGAGTATAAGCTTTACTTGCAGAAGTACGTTAAGTTGAAAAATAATGAAAAAAAAGTAGTCGCAAATCTTAGCAAAAGTTTTGACTTGCCATCTTTACAGCCTTTTGTAAGTTTTATTTATATTTGCGTATCCTTTGCAAATGGCTAATAAACAAAGGATTCTAATAAACTCTTACATACATACATATATATGTCAATATCTTGGAATTAATCAGAAAATACAACACAAAAAAGGAATCATGATGGAAAGGAGCGACCATGGCGCGATGCATGAGCTACCCAATCTGGTGAACAAAATGAGAAGACTTGTTACTGCACTTGTTAATATATGCGAGTGTGAGCGCTCAAGATCCGTGCCGGCAGTAATATCTACAGCGATATGGTGACACAATTAGTCCGCTATGGTGTCGGCAAGGTGTCGCGTGATCTGATTGATATCAAGCTATTCAGGTAGCGCGTAAACAATACTACAACCGGCAGTATTCATAAAAGGCTCGACCGTGTATATGGCACCAACCTTGGCATGGACGTGTGCTACTGAATTTTAATTACTATATACCTTATAAGCACTTGTTTCGAGCGCGCAATCGATCTATACAACCGTAACAGTTCCATTACTGGGTATTGGCCTCTTCAGCAATTATTGCCACGATGCCTTAATTCCCAGGCACGAGAAAGTGGATTTGAGGATCACATGTTGAATTTTTTGTGTACACCCGTTCACTAGTACTTGCTTGTATAATCGCCTTTAGCTGGTTGTGGGCTGAACAGCATTAACATCAGTAGGCCAGTCACATGATTCTATCAAGAAATATTTTGTCCTTTTTCATAATATTATTTCTATGAATATATTTTTATTTATTTATTTTATACTATAATTTGAGTAAGATATGAAAGACAATATCCCAAATGAAAACCAAGTGTACAATACATAAATATATTGCTATCCTTTTTTCGAACGCAAGTGTCACGTGACTACACGGCGAGGATCAGTTGATCCCAAACCGTCGTCCGAGTAGCACGTCTTGATAGTTATATTATACTAAGGCTCTTAGACGAGCTAAGCATATGGTGAAAAGCGTGGTGGTGGTGACGGTGTTTGGTACTCACCGTTGTAGTTTGCGGACATGGGCATGCGCGCGCAGGCGGGGGGGTGCGAGTGTGCCGAGTGCTGACCAGCCCAGTCACGGTACACGCGAGCCGGACTCGATGTCCTCCACTCGGAGAGCTCCACGCACCGGATCTGATAATCATTGACGCATAAATACAACTCAAGTCAGAAGATAAATTTTTTTATTTAAATATTGTAATAGCTCTCTTCCTCGCCTTGGCTGAACAACAGATGATCACAAAACATTTCAGTAACTTATAATAAAACAATAAATTGTCGGTTGACATTCATGTAACTTCTTTTCTTTGATGGCAATTAGTTACAACTATTATGCCAGTGTCAAGTAATATACAAAAATATCCAATCTCTTGAAATGTAACAACTTAGCTCATCACGTTAAGTGTTGATAAAATGGTGGCTATTCTACCATAAACCTTCTATGGACTTTTTCAGTTAACTTAAAAAATCACGATACACGCATTTATTTCATATCACTTCACTTATACACCTTAATCGAACTATATTGCATAATACGCCACCACAATTAAACAATACAACTGATAATAATATAAGATTATGAAAATGAAATAAAAACACAACGTCACTGATGTAAGTTGGCGGGAAAAGTCCATTCATGTAACTTGTAGGTTAGGAGTTTTCCCGCCAACTTACATCAGTGACGTTGTGTTTTTAATTTCATTTTAATCTATATATAAAAATCAATTGTTGTTCGCTAGTCTCGCTAAAACTCGAGAACGGCTGGACCGATTTGGCTAATTTTGGTTTTTGGAAGATTAATTATTTTTGGAAGTCCAGGGAAGGTTTAAAAGGGGAGTTAAATATGATAAAAATATTAGGAATATAGTAAAAGCGCCAATTTCCGTTTCCCTTAGAATCTATTCCTACCTGTCAAATATCTGATGTTCATCCCGTCGTTCAGAAATCAATTATATTAAAAAGTAGTTCAGAAATCATATTAAATTCAAAAGGGAAATTTTTTTTCATTTCTTTGGTTATGAATTTCGTTTTTTTTTATTGATTACGATTTCTCTTTGTTCCTGTTAAATTTTGACCACATTTTTTAAGATTCTGAGGCGGTACGAAGTTTGCCGAGTCAGCTAGTCTTATATAATATTATTATCAGTTATATTGTTTCATTTTGGTGGCGTATATATAGTTCGATTAAGGTGTACAAGTGAAGTGATATGAAATAAACAAATTAATAAGACGTTTCGGCTATATGCCCTGGCCATTACGTCACCGGATCTCATTGTTTTAAAGCACTTTTCTTTCTCGTAAAAATCATTAAATTTTATTTATATACTTTGTAGTTTTTTTTTTTATCATTTATGTTTGAAGACCCAATTTTGGCACCGGACAAGTACCAAGACCTTTACCGGTGTTGTACTTTTGCTCCTGGCGCTGGCGTCTGACGAAGCGTTGCTGTGTCTCTGGCGGTTGTCCCGCTGTCTGTCCACAGCGGGGGAGGCGCGGCAAGAACCGTCTGGCTCGTCTCTAGCCTGTAAAGCGAGAAACATTTTTAACCTATATACGTACATATATTTATTTAGTTTACTGTTTTCGTCGGACAATGGTAAATAGCTGTCATATTAAAGAACCTTACACCCTTGTTTAAAAGTTAATCAACAAAATGGCGGAACAGCTGTTTTTGTTCACAATGATACTAGCCAGCCTAGCAAAGCCTAGCAAACTCTTTAAGTTTAAGTTTTTAGTTTCGTAATTCAAACGTAATTCATTAAATTTCATTTTTATTAGTGTCCCTTTTTCAACTACTTCCCATATGAAGTTTAACTATGTCAAATGTTACTAGTGGATGAAACTAGGGGAAGCCCATATCAGAGGACAACCTGACAAAAAAAAATGGCACTAAATGGCATCCGGGGCAGGACAGAATTTCAACACTTTTTAACAAAGATCATTCGACCTACAACTAAATATAAATATGGTCCAATAAATCCTTCTTTGAAAACCTAATTCTACCACTGGCCACCCATAAATTTCTCCTTTTGTTACCGTTTAAGATACTTACATGAAAAAATAAAGTCCTATTTTATGTCAGAAACTACACACTACATCTTAGTCGCAAACGTCCCGGGATCGAGCCCCCACGGGTGCTATCGTGCCTTACCTCAGTTAGCGAGGCTCTGCTGGGGCTGACCTCCATCCTTCCTTGCGGCTTGTGGGATTCACTACAACGAATTCTAATATAGCTAATTTATTAAAAAATGACGGCGACGTGGTTCGCCACCCGTCACGCCGTGATTACAACGAGGGCGAGAAGCGACTAACGGAGAGCCGTCTCGCTACGATGAACGTGAGAGGAAGGATGGATGAGTGTGGAGCAAGGAAGGTGTGCCGGAATCGTAGCGGTTGATGATCTGTCGTGTTTGCCAACCCCTACGGGAAACAGGCGTGACGATATGTATGTATAACTACACACTATAGATTAGGGTTATCCCAGAGAGGAATTCAAATGATATGAACTCTCACCTTACTGCTATTGTTGGTGGTTGGCATGCTTGAAGCCCCGCTGCTCACCAGCCTCAATTGCTGTCTGATATTAGCTTTCTCCCTCGCACGCTTCCGCTGGAACTCTTCCTCGACCCTGCAACAATGTTTGTCGTAGAGCGTTGATCTTCTGAGCTGTGCGACATTCTATAAAAGCTTTATCGTTGGCGGGCTGATGTTTGACAAATTATATGTAATTTCTTATGTAGAAAATGTTTTTTTTTTATTTTTTTTATATATTCACGCCTATCTTCCGAAAGGGTTGGCAGAGACCACAGAGCTCCATTCGCTACCATTCATCGCAGCGTAACGGCTCTCCATTAGTCGCCCCTAGCCACGCAGCCATTGGCACGGCGGACCGTGGATTGGCGAAGAGGAAGGGAAAGGATAGAGAAGAAAAGAAAAGGCAGGACAAGAAATGCGGGGTTACCAGACTCGGAATAAATATTTATAAACCATACATATACTTATTCCGATGCGGGAATCGAACCCGCGACCATTGACTCCGCGGGCGGAGGTCTCCGCCACTCAGTGGCGTCGTATCGGTCGTATAAAATTTATGTATTAGAAAAGCATGAACTGATACTTTTTAGATGCTGTGTAAATCATCTTCAAATTATTTATTTGGACATAATAAATACTATTTCGTTTATCGAACATCAGTCTGCCAACAGTGAAGCATTGTGGTGGTGCAAATGCAAATGGTGGTATATTTAATGAAGAAGAAGATGCGAATCTCCGAAGGTATTTTTTTAAAGATTTGTCACCGTTACTAGATCAAAAAGTATAAAGTTATGATTGAAGATCACAAATATGCAATAAAACGTCTTAAACATTCTATATACAGAGCGGTAGAGTCACGCTGCAGACGAATACATTATCAAGAGTGGCATATTATTTGTCTGTAGCGTGAACGGGCTAGCTCGCTCGGGGAAGTACCACACTCCCGCAGGAAACCAGCGTCTGAGTGGTAGTTTAGCTACCGCGGTTCGTTCGGTGAGCGGTTGAGTTACGAAGGTCCAAACCCCTCCCCCTTCCGTAATGACACTTTCCTTAAAAGTCGGCAATGTTTCTGCCTTTGGCGCTGCGGATAAGTACGGGTGGTGTTGATTGCTTTCTATCAGGTGACACGCCTGCTCGTTTGCCTTCTTATCCCATAAAAAAAAACAAGCCCTTGAATGTAATCCACAGGGTAAAAGAAACTATGGGCGCCCAAAACAAACTTGGCAGCGTACTCTGACGGCGGAAGCGCAGTAGATGGGTCCATCCTGAAGCGAAGTCAAGCGTATGGTCTCCGACAGAACGAGATGGGGAGAGAAGAGATAAAAACGGTTAATAGTTTGCTTAACAACCTCCTCATGGCCTCCAGCTCGGTTCTACGCTGTTGCTCCTTTAGGTCAGCCTCCTTGGACAGTTTTTCAGCCAGACGCCGTCGCTCCAGCTGTCTGACTGTCGACTGGAATGTGAACCGCTTGCCGCGACCAGCTGCAGTAGTCACGTTGCGCTGTAACAAGAGATTGTGGCTCTCAGAACAACTTTTGTAGTGGTTGAGTCACGCTGCAGACGAATACTTTGTCAAGAATGCCATATTATGTGTCTGTAGCATGAATGGGCCGGCTCGCCCGGGGAAGTAGCACACTCCCGCAGAAAACCGGCGTGTGAGTGGTAGCTTAGCTACCGCGCTTCGTCCGGTGAGCGGTTGAGTTCCGGAGGCCAAACCTTCTACCCTCCTCCCTCCATCTCCTGTAGTGACGCTTCGCTTAAAAGCCGGCAACGCTTTTGCGCTGCCTATACTACTGCGGGTGTTTATAGGTGGCGTTGATTGCTTTCCATCAGGTGACACGCTTGCTCGTTTGCCTTACTATCCATTAAAAAAAAAACTCTCAAGAAAAAATACGACAAAGCATATTTTTTATTATAAATATATAAACGGATTACACAGCCTGCTAGTAAAATGGTTGATGTTGCTAGATTTAGAAAACCCTTTGACACTGATGGGATCGGATCGGTTTTTCTATCTGTTCGTTTACGTAACAAAAATTTTTTTCCGAGGTTGATAGCCTCCCTCCCACTACCCCCATATTGCTGGAGGACTACACCCTATTTTGGTAATCGAGCCCATCGAACTAGTAGGCTTGGCTGTACTAGCGATCACTCCCCCATCCGCCACCCGGGACGCTCTTCTACGCGAGGGTCGAGAACGAGAACGAATGGGCGAGGACCGGAGTGTGAACGGGGCGTATATGTATTGACCACGTGTTCGAAGGCCAGTTGTTCGACCCAGATATCGCTGCAGAGGTGAAGTGGATACGGACCTACGTGAACTTTAAGCCAGTAATTGGAGGGAATTGGCGCGGAGCAGGGAAAGATGCAGGACTCTCGTTTCGGAGGTCAAGATCCGCTTCCAGTCACTGATTGTCACATTGATGATAAATTCGGAGAATACACACACATAAAGGATTTCTGTAGTAGCGGAATTAGATTTTAAAAGTTTACAAATTCCGAACAAGTATTATTCGAGTCATAACCTATTATAAATATGATCGAATATTCCTATAAGTAGTCAAGGTTGGAAACCTGATTTTGTCATCGAACATTCTTTATATATTGATTTCCTATATCATAGTTATAGGAACGATCATCAGCAGCCTGCGGCAGTCCACTGCTGGACATAGGCTTCCCCCATGGAGCGCCACCTAGCCCGATCTTTGGCTACACGCATCCAATTTCTGCCAGCCGCCCTGCGCAGATCGTCGCACCATCTAGCCGGGGGGCGTCCCACACTACGCTTACCGAGACGTGGTCTCCACTCCAGCACTCGTCTGCTCCAACGATCGTCGGATCTCCGACAGACGTGACCAGCCCATTGCCACTTAAGTTTGCTAATTCGAAAGGCTAAGTCGGTGACTTTAGTTCTCTGGCGGATTTGTTCATTCCGAAACATATCTACCAGAGAAACTCCGAGCATAGCTCTCTCCATAGATCTCTGAGCGACTCTGAGCTTATGAAGCAGACGGACTGTCAGCGTCCACGTTTCGGCGCCGTAGGAGAGTACGGGTAGGACACACTGGTCGAAGACTATAGGAACGATACATGAATCGAATTAACAAACCTCACATTTGCCATATGGATCTAAAAGTGGTATCAGTTGTCAATCAGTTTACTTCCAAGTGGATAGAATATTATTATACCCTAAGAATATAAAAAATATTTAAAAAATAATCTTTAAATTTAATGGCAATACAATGAGCGGTCTGGACAGGTCGAGATGGAGAAACGTCGTGTCTGCCTTATGCCCCAACAGGGGGACTTAGGACTCAGAGAGGAGAGACAATGTGCGGTCTTATTGTTTAAAACGATTCGTTCTAGACACCTGTTATTAATAAGGAATTGCTAAATTGAACTTCTAATATGTAAAAAAAAAATATTTTGAGATGAAAAATAAAAAAAATTGGAAAGATAACTTAAAACGAAAAGAAGATGGAAAAGATCAAGACAACGAGAGAAGTAAAGTAGACTTACAATATCGACAAACGTATAATTCCCAAGTATATGTTGACAACTCATTTTAAAAATTACTGGTCCTTTCGGAATCGCTTCATCCAGTGCACTAACCTCTTTGAGTGTGTGAAGAAGAGCAACAGTACTATATACCTTTGGATAGATCCACCACCACACGATGATGTAAACACTTGTGAATCACTTAATCTATACAAAATATGGTCTATGAGAAAATTAAGAGCAATAGAAAGAATAAAATTCCTTTGAGATGTGGTTTAGGAAGTGAATAAAGATACATAGAAATCACTGATCCATTCACCGGTTGCTAACGGATTCGAAGGCAACATTTATGATGATTCATTCGACCCAAATGCAGGCGGGCGGACTGATTACGAGCATCCGAGAGTAAAAGCTGTTTAGAGCATTTCTTTTGTTGGCAACCGCGCATTTGAAAATGGCGGATTCAGAGCGTGTGACCACAGAGATGCCACGATAAGAAACGCTCGCATAATCAGATGAGTACATTTGGGTTAATGCAAATGAAATAAGTTAATTAATTCACTAGACGATTCACGAAGATGAGAATATATTTGGTAACAACACTATTGCAGTACATGTCTTCCGCGTGATAAGAAATAATTGGAGCAGTACCTACTCGTGTATTGTTACAATGGAGTCATGCGTAATTTTCTTTGTGAGTTTACAAAATCGTAATATCACATATAAATCGATAGACAGTCAAACATACTTTGCTAAAATCCAGGAACTCAAATCAATAAAATAATATTGTATTTGTAAAGTATATGGGGACATTTCCCGCTAACTGACATCAGTGACGTTGTGTTTTTATTTCATTTTCATAATCTTATATTATTGTCAGTTATATTGTTTAATTGTAGTGGTATATTATACAATATTCGATTAAGGCGTATAAGTGAAGTGATATGAAATGAATGCGTGTATTGTGACTTTTTAGATTGACTGAAAAAGTCCATAAATTGGAATCTCCAAGGCAAAATAGGCGTGGCCGCCCCAAGCAAACATGGCGACATACGGTGATAGCAGAAGCGGGTAGCATGGGAATGATCTGGAGCGAAATAAAGCGATAGATGGAACGCGATGGTGGAACACTGTGGTCGCCCTCTGCCCCTCATGGGGGACATAGGAACACAAGTCAAGTGTTTTTATTATTTATGTTTTAAAACCAAACTTTCCCATCGGACACCCTGTATCACATCACAAAAAAATTAAAAAGATAGATCTATTATTTGATGTACACACAAAACAAAGTTATACAATTATTGATTGTAATATTTATAGACAAATGGCGGTGTTATGGCGAATAGCGATTTTTTCCAGACAACCGTAGGATGGACACAATGTTTTATAACCGAATTCTCCCACCGGACAGCCTGTGACACATATCACATAAAAAAACATCGTCAGTTTAACAAATTGATCGATTCAATTGAGGGATTCACGACAGCACGAATCCAACAGCCGTGCCCTTCGAGCAGTCGTTCAACCTTCGCTTGTTGGCGACACTCACATAGACATACACGCCATCCTCAATGGCTCATGAATGCTTCGGAATGGGGTTTGCGTGCCCAATCTTGATGCACGTGACGCTGTACCTCCGCGTTGATAGCATCTGTTTGTTGTAAGTAGCTCGAGATTGTTCACACTCCTTCATCCATAGTCGAACACACTTGGACTCTGTTCAAACACAGCACGTGTGAAGTCGTTTAACTCGAAACACCTTATTGAAGTAGCGAAAAAGTCTATGGGTTCGCGTCAGCAACATGCTAATGCTTAAGGTATATATATATATATATATATATATATATATATATATATATATATATATACTTTATAAATTTCTTTTCAGATTCTCCATACTACTTAATCAGATTAATGTTAATAATTTTAATTCAACAATTATAACATTTTAATTTTTAATATAAATTGGTTTAAAATTTCTGTTTTCTGAAAGAACAATTGATTTAAGTTTTATACTTCTGTCGGCAGTCCTCACGACTGCCTTTGATTTTTTCTTTTTCAAATTCCTTTACTTACTTCCTGTGGCGCTAAAACCATTTATGGGTCTTGGTCTCTTCAATGATCTTCTTCCACCACACTCTGTCTCTGCCCTCCCTTCTTTAAGATTTTTTCTACCCAAGCATCTTCAAATCCTTCGCAACACAATCTATCCACCGCTTCCTCGATCTTTTCTTATTAGATTTAGATTTCTGTAATGACGCTGCTGATTTCTATGGGCGTAGATTACTTTCTATCAGGCAACATGCTTGTTCCAACCAAAAAGAAAGAAACCAAATCACGACCACCCATGGACGCGTGAATTTATCTTCTTACCCTTAGCTAGACAACGCATTTATTTGCATTTGATGTAACTTATGTTAATTGGGGCTTTACACAAGACAATATGATGTATTTGTGTAAAGTGAGAAGTTGGCAAATAACCTTCAAATTGCTAAATCACAAAACCTTACAGGTACCCCACATAATTCAAACTGGCGTGCGTTAAGTGGGATGTGGTGAAACGCAGTGTCGTCAGAGTCCAAACACATGTTAAAACGTATTAGACAATGGATTACAGCTGCCCCGGTGGAACATTATCTTCCGTGTCAAATGAAACTTCCACTTTCGACGTTTTAAGTGTCAAAGTACCGTGGCGTGCCAGCCGTTTATTTTACGGCGACCCGGGATCTTTAGGGGGTTTTTTATCTTCTAATAAAATTCTTCAAAATTATATTATTTTATTCTTCTTATTTCTTTTTACATTTATATCATATTCATTATTATTACTTTATTATATTTTATACTTTTAAATTTACATTTTATATATGTGCCGAACGGGTGACATATAGACATGTCACCCGTTCGGCATATAAAAACGTCAAACGAACTAATCACTTTGTTTTAATAGAATACTATTTCTTTTTAAGTTCAAAAACCGAATTTAAAAAGAAATAATACAAAAAGTTTTATTGCATTAGTGATACATTTAATAATATACAATTTAATAACTACAATACTGTAGTTGATACATTATTAAATGTATATTTTTATTTAAATATAATATATTAAAACCTTTTATATTATATCACTTGCTTTTTTATTTTCGTAATTTTAAAATTTAAAATATTTTAAAATTTTAATATTTTCACGCCTATCCCCCGCAGGGTTTGGCAGAGACCACAGAGTTCCATCCGCTACCATTCATCGCAGCGAAACGGCTCTCCATTAGTCACTTCTCGCCCTCGTGAGAATCAGGACGTGACGGGTGGCGAATCACGTCGCCGTCATTTTTCAATAAATTAGGTATATTAAAAAAGAAATGAATCGTTTTATAAACTTTTGCAGACCGTCATAGATAGAAAACTTGCTTACCTGGCTCATATCATGAGACATGACAGGTACAAGTTGCTGCAACTGATTATGACGGGAAAAATTGCGGGCAAGAGGCAAGTTGGTCGAAAAACAAAGTCTTGGCTACGTAAAATCAGGGAGTGGACAGGGATAGCGAGTGCCGCAGAAATGCTGCACCTCGCGAATGGGGAGGAGAGTTGTGTTGAATTGGCTGCCAACCTTCGCTAGATGGAGAGGCACTCTTAAGATAAAAACAAAAAGATTGGATCGAATGACATCTTTCGAAAGACATGTCACCCGTCAGACATGATAAATTGAGATTGAATATAATATATAAATAGATAAAGTGCAAATAAAGTATGAATAACATATAAATGTACAGTGAATAGAAAAATAAAGTAATTTCATTTGTAAGAATTTCATTTCTATCGAAGATAAAAACCCCTAAAGATCCCGTGTGTCACCGACTCATAGATACGGCTGGTACGCTTGGCATCCATTTGCTTTTACGGATTTCGTAATCGGCACTGTTTACAAGACGGACAAGCGAAATAGTTTGCCGACAACGCTTAGCACTTCATTAGCGAGTTTGTGTGCTAATGTTTACTTATAACGAAGCAAAAACTATTATAAGTATGTATACAATACTTCAGTATATATAATACTTGAGTGTATATAATACTTGAGTTTATATAATACTTGAGTGTATATAATACTTGAGTTTATATAATACTTGAGTGTATATAATACTTGAGTATATATAATACTTGAGTATATATAATACTTGAGTATATATAATACTTTAGTAGTGGTAGAGCCACGCCGCACACGAATATTTTGTCAAGAATGGCATATTATTTGTCTGTGGCATGAATAGACCGGCTCGCCCGGGAAAGTACCACACTCCCGCAGGAAACCGGCATCTGAGTGGTAGCTTAGCTACCGCGCTTTGTCTGGTGAGTCGATGCGGGGATCGAACCCGCGACCATTGACTCCGCGGGCGGAGAGCTCCGCCACTGAGCTAACTCAGGACGTCAACGACACTCCTTGCGGGTGCTCCTCTGATGCGGTTCGTGGTAGAAAATCACACGGTGGTGGAGCTGGGAGAGGATTTACACGTTAAACAACTCTCCAGAATATTCGCCGATTTTACTAGTATTCAGATAAAATAATAAATTCTACTTCCAATTGTGTGTTTGTTCGCGGAAAATATCCATCAAGTACACAACAGGTCGTGTGTGTAAAGAGATCATTAGCATCGGATATTAGTGCCACAGTTAATATTACTAGTCTTTGTATGGTTTTAATTTATTGTACTGGTAACAATGAGTGACGTACAGTTAGCCAAGGATAGATAACTGGATGTCGACTATAGTCGCTGTATATTTTGCTAAAGCTATGCAACTCAAAATCTTTAGTTTCTTCGAGTTTTCTATTCCACAAAAAATCGATTTTAATAATTACTTATTTATCCTTTCTTTTTTTTTGTTTGATGGCAATTAGTTATAACTAGCCAGTGTCAAATAAAATACAATAATATCAATTATTTTGGACTTTTCCCGCCAACTTACATCAGTGACGTTGTGTTTTTATTTCATTTTCATAATCTTATATTATCATCAGTTATATTATTTAATTATGGTGGCGTATTATACAATATAGTTCGATTAAGGCGTATAAGTGAAGTGATATGAAATAAATGCGTGTATCGTGATTTTTTAAGTTGACTGTAAAAGTCCATAGAAGGTTTTGGTGAAATGAGTACCATTTAATCAAGACGTAACGTGACAAGCTGACTAGTAACATTTTAAAACATTTTATTATTGAATTTTACTCGACACTGGCATAATAGTTATAGCTAATTACCGTCAAAGAAAAAAATAAAAACGTGGTGTTGTGAAGCAAGAATGTACATAATGACTGTTTGCGTAGATGGTCGCGTGTTTGGTTCCGGCAAACATTGTAAATGAATTGAGCAATGCTTGATATATATATATATATATATATATATATATATATATATATATATATATATATATGTAGAAAAGAAAGAAATTATAGTTCACATAATATAACCTATTGTTGAGAACGAGCCCTCCCGAGTTGTAGTGAGATAGACACGACACCCATCACGTTTCTCCAAGTGGATTGGCAAGCTATTCAGACTAGGAATACATAAATAGATTTAATAATGGCAGAGCTACGCTGCAGACGAATACTTTGTCAAGTATGGCATATTATTTGTTTGTGGCATGAATGGGCCGACTCGCCCGAGAAAGTAGGTCTTCAAAAACGAAATATTTTATTATAAAGTTAAAGTTAGGTTCTCAATATTCATCATTATTAATACAACTGAAACATATATATATATAATATATAGAATAATGTAATATAGAAAAATGTCATTATAGGAGTGGGAGGGAGGTTGGGCCTCCGGAACTTCACCGCTCACCGGACGAAGCGCGGTATCTAATTTCTTAAATGTCTTGGTCACCAAGACATTTAAGAAATTAGTTGGTGACCTTGAAACGGCCAGCTTAGGGAATAACTTGCATTAAAACAATATAAATAATAAAAAATAAAATATAATAAAAATAGAATATAATAAAAAATAGAATATAATAAAAAATAGAATATAATAAAAAATAGAATATAATAAAAAAATAAAATATAATAAAAAATAAAATAAAGACGTGCACCACACATACAATGGTTAGAAAAGTTTTCACAGTATTCAAAGGCATTGCCAACGTGGCAATGTTACAGCGAACAGAATAGCCAACTTAAACTACTGTTGCCAGGCGAAAATAATAGCATTCGCCGCAGTATTTATTCGCATAGGGGACATTACGGTAAAAAAGAGCCACAATCCTTGCTGGTAATCAGACCAGCTCTCTCTGGAGTGTGAAGACTTAATTATCAGGGTTACCACTGCGTGAAAGCGCTAATAGCTTCGAGCGGCCCGTTTCTACCAGGTGTCTACCGTTGTAACGGATTCAGGTATCTTGTGTCTATCAGGTGTTTGTTCTCGAGAGGCCAGGGTCGCGTACCCGTGTACCAATACCATAACTACCGGCTTTAGTACCATGAAATAAAAATAAATGAAAGAAATTACTCTAGCCAGTCGTGAATATTATGGACAAGATTTTTTCGATTTGATGGAAGCCTCTTTGAAACAGAGGTGTGTCACAGGTCGCTTTAGTATTAAAAAACTATTCATTCACCTTACATAATGCCTAATACATGAAATGTCCGTACTAAAAGCCCTTTAAGAACATCAAATGACATATTTCCATAACTTATTTCGTATTTCATAACTCGCGGCGGCGACAGGTGGGCCCTCCTGAGATATCTCAAAAATCGTCTCACGTACAGTTTCATCACGTATAGTCACGACTATGAATTTTAATAATAACACAACGTCTTTTGGTTATTAAGTAAAAATAGTAAGTTCGTGTAGCTATTTGGCTGTTTTGTATACCCATAAATAGTATTAAAAATAAAATTTTTCTTTAAAAAAAAAGGATTCGGACGAAAAATAAAGGAGGTTTGTTCGTGCCCAATCTTAGTGCGCGTAAATATATGTATGTATTTAAATATATATACGGTGGCGTAACCATACACCCGACCGCAAAACCGGTCGAAAGAGGCTACAGCGAGCCTTGGGGTCTAAATAACTCCAAAAAATGTCTGGTGCAGAAGACAACGGAAAACTACTGAACTAAATTCCCATGAAAATCACCATGAAACTCACCAACATTATACCAGGTTGTATGAAATGGAAGAGCCTAACAAATCGCTGGGTGAAGTCCGATGATCGCGATCTTCAGACATGAAGGATACGATTTCTACGATATTCTAGTGATTTCTTCCCTAAGAAGTTCCCTGAGAAGGTCGCCGGAACTCACCCCTTTGTACTTTTTTCCGTGGGGATACGTCAAAAATAAAGTCTATGAAACAAACCCGACGAGTGTCTAAGCGCTGAAAGAAATTATCGTCGCGAGGTTAACGGCATCCCGATGTCACTACTTCACCGAGTGGCGCAGAATACTGTGGCTAGATTCCAAGAGTCAATGGTTGCGGGTTTGATTCCCGCATCGGAATAAATATTTATATGGATTTATAAATGTTTATTGCGAGTCTGGTAACCCCCCCCCCAATCTGCATTTCCTTTCCTGCCCCTTCCTTTCTTCTCTATTCTTTCCCTTCCTCTTCGCCAATCCACGGTCAGCCGTGCCAATGTATGCGTAGCTAGGGGCGAGTCTAGTCGTAAGCGTGCCGATCGTCCCGGGGTCGGGCTCCCCTGGGGACTATGGTGCCTTACCTCAGCATGCAGGGCGCTGCTGGGGCTGACCTCCATCCTCCCTTGCGGCTCGTGGCATTCACTAAGACGAATTTAATATACCTAATTTGTCGAAAATGACGGCGACGTGGTTCGCCACCCGTCACGTCCTGATTCTCACGAGGGCGAAAAGCGACCAATGATGAGCCGTTTCGCTGCGATGAATGGCAGCAGATGGAGCTCTGTGGTCTCTGCCAACCCCTGCGGGGGATAGGCGTGAATATATATAGATTCCAAGAGTATGCCCGATATGGCGTGAACATTTAGACGAATCGATGTTTAAAAAAAAATAAAAACCCACTCTCCTCTACGACGTAAAAGTTATTGAATTTTATTTACATCCTTGGTGGTTTTTGAAGTAAAAACTCCTATAGCCGCGTTACACGACTCTGGGTAGGGAAAAAATCTATAGGTTCACATCAGCAACATACTAATGCTTAGAGTTTAATTATAGCTATGATTTAATCTATAGCTATAGCAATACTTTTAACACAGTTAATACGCGCGCATAACACCTTGTATATACCCGATTGTATGTGTGTGCGTTGGATGCTTCATAGATGGATAAAGTTTTGTGAGCCGCGTCAGCAACATGCTGTAGCAATAGCAGCATTTAATAACCGACATGGGTCGGTAGAATTTGCATTTTACTTAATGATAGTTATTAATAAAGATAAGAATAAGTACGCTATAAAACTTCTGCAACTCCATTACTGACCCTGACAAAGGTAAGGACAAAAATGGCCTTCCAACCGCAACCAATACACAATAATGTTTACGACAATTGTCATCGGTATAATATTAAAAGCGTGACATCAGAAAGAGATAAGATTGCACCAAGGTCGATCCCGACTTCATACGATCGGATTCGACAAAAATAAAAGAAATACTATAGCTCAGTTGAGATGGGTTTATTGCTTTTATGGCAAATATAATAATGATCCTTAAAAAAATCTTACGATGTTTACAGACATCTGAGAGGTAGCACGAATTAAAATAAAGTCGGAGGCAGTCTTGAGGTGCCGACTGCCGACATATGTGAAACCTTAAAACTGTATTATGAAATTTCAAACTATTTATGTTATTAATAATAATAATAATAATAATTCTTTATTTGTATAATGTGTGGTTATAACAAGATGAAAAAAAGAGACGTATAAAAGCTCCATCACATTGCCACTTACGGCGTACAAATTTCATTAATAATGACACACTATTAGAAATAACTAAAACAATTATTACAAATCTAAATACATAGCTATATTATTATAATATCAGTAAAATTATAATTTATTATTACATTTATATAAATAATAAAAAAATATATAAATTATTAATAATATTTGTAATAAATAAGTAATTTATAAATTATTTTATTTTAATAAATAAATAATATTTAATGGGTCGGTAAGGGAACTTCACGTAAAACATACCCTGACCAAATTGCTGAAGTTTTTAAGAAAGGCCAGGTCAAGAACACCCCTAACCGGCGGGCTTGCATGAGGAGAATAATGAGTGTGCAAGAAGCGAGGGAAATATGCCGAGATCGTAGCAGATGGAGATCTATTGTCTCTGCCTATCCCTACGGGAGACAGGCGTGACGATATGTATGTATGTATAAATTATTTTAATAATATATATCTTAAGCGTTAGCATGTTGCCGACGCGAAAAGATTTTTTCCCCACCCAGAGTCGTGTAACGCGGCCATAGAAGTTTTCACTTCAAAAAACCTAAGCGCATGTAAACAACACGCCAAGAAATTCGATGACATCACGCGCAAGGCCGATGCTGACCTGACTTATAAACAATGTCTCATTATGTAACTACAAGGCGTCTTATTAGTCCCGCATAATTATAACCTGCCAGTGGTAATTACATTCAATGAAATTATTTAATCTGTATTATTTACTTATACTATATTCTTTTTTTATTTCTTTTTCTTACGTGGCAAATAATTATAACTATTTTGTCAGTGGCAAGTAAAATATAATAACATAAAATATCGTGGACTTTTCCCGCCAACTTACATCAGTGACATTGTGTTTTTATTTCATTTTCATAATCTTATATTATTAACAGTTATATTGTTTAATTGTGGTGGCGTATTATGCAATATAGTTCGATTAATGTGTATAAGTGAAGTGATATGATATAAATACATGTATCGTAACTTTTTAAGTTGACTGAAAAAGTCCATTAAAGGTTTTGGTAAAATGGCCACTATTTTATCAAGACGTAACGTGATAAGCTGATTTGGAACATTTCAACAGATTGGATATATTTGTATTTTACTTGTCACTGGCATAATAGTTGTTACTAATTGCCATCAAAGAAAAGAAAAGAAAAAATATCGTGAAGTGTACTAGTCAGTTTATCACGTTACGCCTTAACAAAATGGTGGCTATTCTACCAAAACCTTCTATGCGACTTTCGCAGTCGACTTAAAAAATCAATTATATCATATCACTCCATTTGTACGCCTCAATCGAACTATATTGAAATATACGCCACCACAATTAAACAATATAACTGATAATAACATAAGATTATGTCAATGAAATAAAACACATCACTTTCCGCCAACTTACGTAAAGTTGGCGGGAAAAGTCACCATGTCTATTGTAACAACAATACAATTTTTGTTTTACATTTTACACATTACACACTGGCTTGGTCATATTGGCAGTAATCGTAAGTGACATTTCGCCTTTTTATTTAGAAATAATACAGTTTTTTTGGGCTCGTGGCAGAGAAATTATATCCAAACCTTGAGGATCTGAAGATGATGGAAAACTACTCGACGGCCCACCCGAACCGTAATATCTATGTGGGTTGCTCTCGAACAAAAAATGGAAAAAGTGCAAGTTCATGCAGCAGAAGGGCGAGAGAAAAATTCGATTCGGACGAAAACAAGATGGCCGCCGTACAAAATGAAGATCGCCATTTGTGGGCCGATGTCGTTGAAATTTGGCATAGACCCGAAACGGTCGCATAGCTTTTTATATTTATACATTGAGGCGTAGAATTGGAAGAGATATTTATCTATGATTAAATAAAACTATCTGACTTGACAAATGCCATAACAAACGAAATATAAAAGTGTAGTCCAAGAGCAAAAACTATGGAAAGTAATAATATATAAGAATGTCGTCACTGTGGTCCGCGATCTGACCACGTTGGTTCTTGCTGAAAACCAGCGCCAGGTGCTCCAATAGAACGCCCGGATTAAAATTATTTTCTATTTGTTTTGTCTTTTCTTGTATATTATTAAGGTTGTAATTAAAAATTAATTATTGTATAAATAAAGTGTTTTTCTATTCTATTTCTAATTAACTAGTAATTATACGATAGCAACGCGTGCGGAATTCCATCACGTGTCTCCGCTTCCGTCTTCGCGTAGGCATACGTAATATGTTTTATCGAAAGTTGCTGGCAAGCGCTTTTACTGCTGTTTTACATATAATTTTAAAGCCTTTCGCTAGTGTTCGTTAATGTAGAACGATGGTATCATTTAGCGAAACTAGTGAAATTATATTTTTTTATGAATATTAATCATTTAATATTTTAACCCTTCCTTGCATAATGGTGGAAATTTCCATCATAACACTGAATGCCCAAAAATTATATAAAAGAACAAGTTCACTTCAAGTTGATCGTGTCTGGATACCTTTTTAATGTCCATTGCATAAAAAAAACATAGCTGTCAAAAATAAGCAAGTGCCACTGTCAGTAAAACGAGCTTGAAGTTATCATTCCGCTATTCGTTGTAATTGCAATAAACGTATGATTTTGTTTTATTATATTTTACAATTTCTTGTAGTAAAAATAATAATTGTTTAGTTAATTATCATAAAGAATAACATATATCTAATGATATCCTCTTTTATTTCTATTTAGTACTAAGCCAATGATCTTACTTTGCCTGATAATGGTAATTTCTATCATATGGGTTTTTACTAAATTTATACTATAAATATATACTAAGATTTTTTTAACCATTTTTCCTTTAATTTTGAACATGAATTATGTCACCTTGATTTATTTCACCAATAAAGAAAAAATCATGCAAAGAAGGGTTAAATTATTGTTGTATTGTTAGTTATTACATAATTGTACTATTTCACTTGTGTACTCTATATTGTATAGTTTTTTGCATCGCTCTATAGTTAAATTGTTTTTTTTTTGCCTTCCTAACCATTATCATCATCATCATTATCATCGAGGCATTACAGCCGCGGGTGGGCTTTAGCCTGGTCCAGTAAATTTTTCCAGTCGGATCCTTATTTAGCTTTTTTCCTCCAACCCCTCACACCGATTGCCTTTAAGTCGTATTCCACTCCATCTAGCCATCTGAGCTTAGGCCTTCCGCGGCTTCTGCGACCGTCTGGTTTGCCGTCGAGTAGGCGTTTGGGTACTCTAGCCTCGTCAATCCGTACCACGTGCCCAGCCCAACGAAGGCGTCCAATATTAATGGTTTTGATGATGTTCAGCTCATATAGCTCGTGGTTGTAAAGTGTACGCCATCGCTCATTTTCCAATGGTCGCGGGTCGATTCCCGCATCAGAATAAATATATATATATGGATTTATAAATATTTATTCCGAGTCTGGTACCCCCCCAATCCGCATTTCTGTTCCTTCCCTTTCCTTTCTACTCTATCCTTTCCCTTCCCTCTCCGCCAATCCACGGTCTGCCGTGCCAAAGGATGCATGACTAAGGGCGAGCTTAGTCACAAGCGTGCCGATCGTTCCGGGATCGGGCTCCCTCGGGTACTATGGTGCCTTACCGCAGCATGCAGGGCTCTGCTGGGGCTGACCTCCATCCTCCCTTGCGGCTCGTGGGATTCACTAAGACGAATTTAATATACCTAATTTGTTGAAAAAATGACCGCGACGTGGTTCGCCACCTGTCACGTTCTGATTCTCACGAGGGCGAGAAGCGACCAATGGAGAGCCGTTTCGCTGCGATGAATAGTATTATGCGGGGGATAGGCGTGAATATATAAATAAAAAGGGGATCAAACCCGCGACCACTGATTCCGTGAGCGGCGGGCCCCGCCACTAACCCTATTGTAAATATGTATCTAAATCTGTTCACTTTCAAATATAATTTCCTCATTCGTTATAAAGTTTACATAACAATATTCATCGTTACAAAAGTATGTGAACCATACATATATAGCATCATTAGAAAATGTAAGATTGCTAACGTACAGAGGTATCTTAGAGCCCATTACGGCTTCGCAGCGGCTTTACAGCCGATGGCTATCTCATACCGAGCCGCTTCACAACCACGTCTGCGAGGGGCCTTATTATTAAGAGAATAGCTAAACTATCTTTTGTGTTATCAATTCGGTATTATTCATTTAACGAAATCAGACATATCATCAATTTAAGGATATCGCAGTAAATTTCCGTAGAGTAAATAAGTGTTTTAAATCTATAAATGAAGGAGGAAACTGTATTATTTGTGATTTATCAGTAATTACATTGGCATATTAGAAAGAACGGCATATTATTTGTCTGTAGCACGAATGGGCCGGCTCGCCCGGGGAAGTACCACACTCCCGCAGACAAACCGGCGTCTGAGTGGTAGCTTAGCTACCGCGCTTCGTACGGTGAGCGGCCGAGTTCCGGAGGCTCAACACCTTCCCCCCTCCTCACTCCCCCTCCCAATCCAGCCAGCACTGCCTATGGCGCTGCGGATGTCTATGGGCGGCTTTGATTGCTTTCCATCAGGTGACACGCCTGCTCGTTTGACTTCCTATCCCATAAAAAAAAAATACGACTAGAGAAACTGAAGAGGACATCGCTTCTAGGATCACCAAAGTGTGAGCGACCTTCGCACAGCTGAGACCTGTATGACAGTCACGGAAACTGACACGAAGAGTTAAGCTCAAGATGTTCCGATCCTACGGTATATCCGTCCTGCTTTACGGTTGCGAGGCGTAGAAGAAAACCAAGAAAATCACGCGTGGTTTCCAAGTGGTTCGATGCCTCAGCAGCATTCTCGGCATTCACTGGACCGAGAAAATCGACTAACGAAGACCTGTTGAGACGCTGCAACGAAATCCCCATCAGATTGAAGATCAAGCGTCGCGAATGGAACTGGATCGGCGACACTCCGCCGGTAGCCCAATCATATCCCGAAGCGAGCCCTAGATTAGAACCTACAAGGCAAAAGGAAGCGTGACCGCCCCGAACAAACATGACGACGTAAGGTGATAGCAGAAGCGGGTAGCATCGGAATGACCTGGAGCGAAATAAAGCGCGTAGCTCAAGACAGAATGCGAAGGAGGGCACTGTGTCTCTTGTGTGTGATGCCTTCTGTCCCACATGGGGACGTATGCCCTACACGGGAATATGGCGTATATATTATATGATCCGATTAAAGCGTAGAAGTGAAGTGAAATGAAAGTGTATATCGAATTATTAATGGAGTCAGGCGTTACTTTGCGGAAATCCATCACTATATGGACAGTCAAAAGTTTTACTTAGCTAAGATCCGCGACAAGCAAAACAATAACAGAAAATTAATAATGTGTGTTTTTCCGTTGGGTTTAGTGGACTGGTTTAGTGGACTGAAAAGTCAGACTTTTCGGTTGTCTTCTGTAGAGTCTACTATACCTGAGAATGCCTCGTGTTGGGGCGAAACACGTGTCGTGTACAAGATGGAAAAGTGATAGTGTGTGTTTGGCGTTGTGTAAAGTGGTTGGTGGGTGGAGAGTTGATGGCCGATTTTCGGTAAGTTTTTGGTTTAAGTTCCAAATAAATCCACTAAACCCAACGGAAAAACACACATTATTAATTTTCTGTTATTGTTTTGCTTGTCGCGGATCTTAGCTAAGTAAAACTTTTGACTGTCCATATAGTACATCGAATTGAAAAATATTACAGTAAATTTTGCCAATTTATTATGATTTAACATATTTGTACCTTTTATATAACACTGGCATAATATAACCAGCCCATTTGCTATCAACGAAAAAGAAAAACATTTAATACATGTTTATGGTTCAAAGAACAAGGACTTTTCCCGCCAACTTACATCAGTGACGTTTTGTTTTTATTTCATTTGCACAATCCTACATTATTATCAATTATATTGTTTAATTGTGGTGGCGTATTATACAATATAGTTCGATTGAGGCGTATAAGTGGAGTGATATGAAATAAATGCGTGTATCGTGACTTTAAGTTGACTGAAAAAGTCCACAGAAGGTTTTGGTAGAATAGCCACCATTTTATCAAGATGTAACGTGACAAGCTAACTAGTACATTCCTTGATATTCGATATTAATATATTTTATATGAGACTGGCATAATAGTTATAACTAAATGCCATAAAGGAATATAAAGATTGACGTAATTATTATAGTGAAAGAAAATATTATTATTACAAATAAAAATAGGAGAAATAATAAGAGATTAGAATAAAAATTTTGACAGGTATAAACATGTTATTTTGATTTATAATTATATGAAATGTATTATGTATGTGTAAAATTATATACTTGAAGTCGGGTTTAAAAGAATCAAATTTCTTTTCAGAGCATCACCTCAAAAGCTTTATATATTTCAGCGAGATGTAAGAGATAACGTTGTAAAACAAAAACACAATATAAATAGTCTTAGTTTCGCTTTCTCAAAAAGAAGAATGCTTTAAGTTTTGTAAACAAAGTTAAAAATTAAAATAACAATTAACATAAAAAAAAAATTAAAGTCAATTCCAACTTTTATATTCTGCTAAATATCTTGTATAACAGACACTTTTTCTATCATATAAAAATAAAATTAATTATTGAATTAATATTTGAAAAAACTGTAGTAATATCAAGTGTCATCCACTACTGTTTAAAAAAAAATATTTGAACTTGAGTGGATGAATTAAAAATAGTATTTTATTAACAATTGAAAATCTTGAACAATTGAAAATTGAAGAGTGTGAACTAATAGTACTAGGAATTGAAAAAAACTAAAAAAAAATTTGGAACAATAAAACTGTCTTAATTTTACTGAGTATTAAAATAAAAATGCTAAACATTTTGTAAACAAACTTACGTAAAAAAATAAAAACGAACCAAGCGTCAGCGTGAGTACGAACGAGCGCTCGCAACGATGACACTACACGACTGCGTTAGGGCGTAGACAGGTGGCCTACACGTGAGGCGCGTAGACGATATGGCGCCTCCCTACCACTGACTGCGTTTAGGGCTCCCGCATACGAGCGATCAGAAATAATTACGATACAAATAATAATAAAAAAATAATCAACACCACGGTGCGAATTCTAAGTAAAATAGGTAAATAGTTTGTTAAAACGGGAGAGTTAAGGGTAAGGCTTTCTGACGACCGAGGCTCAGAGGCGGGGCCCTCCGCCCGCGTAGTCAATGGTCGCGAGTTCGATTCCCGATGCGGGGGACCATTGACTCTTCGAGTGGGTCAGCTTTTATTTCTAAATACATAATAAGAAACTGTTCGTTTATACTTCTATATTTTTATCGATACAGTCTCTTTGACTTTATGATAGTTTTTAATACAAATGTGTCTTTTTCGTTAATTATAAACGAAAATGATTCATTTCTTATAAAAGAAAATGATGGGGTTGACTCAATAACTTCACTGACATCGGGAGAAATGCATCTCGTCAGTAGGAGAGGGGTGAGTATTAGCAGTTAGAGAGATGTTCTAATTTTATTGTAACTACGCGTAAAACATTTAAATGAGATTCAGATTCTAAACGACCCGTGTGCGGGAACCCTAAAACACATCAATGTAAACTTCACGTCTACGCAATCTAATTAAAAGGATTACAGAGATAACTTGTTCACATATGTTTTTTTTATTAAAGACGAATTGTTATTTACTATAACTTTAACTTTGACTGATAGAATAAGGAATGAAGTTATAAGACAGCGATGTAGAGTAAAAGAAGATGAAGAAGTGACAATAGTTGGGAAAGGGATGCTGAGATAGTTTGGGCATAGAGAGGATGGATTGAAGATGACTGTTAAAAGAAATTTACGTTGCGGATGTGGATGGAAGGGTCGATAGGGGAGAACCAAAGGAGAACATATCTTGACCAAATTGTCGAAATTCTCAAGAAGGGCCAGTTCAAAAGTCCCCTTAAACGGCGAGCTCGTATGAAAAGTGTGATGAGTGTGGATGAAGCAAAGAAAGCGTGCCGGGATCTTAGCTGATGGAGGTGTGTGGTCTCTGCCTTCCCCTACGGGAAATAGACGTGGTCATATATATGTGTAATTCTTGTTGGTTTTTCTAATTTCCAATAATGGTGTTGGGTCTCTGGAACTCAGCCGCTCACCGTACGAAGCGCGTTTGCTAAACTACCACTCAGACGCCGGTTTTCTGTACACAGTCCAAATATGTTCCAGTGCTGGGCAGGGACCTACCCATTTCTGAGACTAAACCAACACGCTTATACAATGCGGGTTAGCGGATAAACCAGACTCAGAATAAATAATTGTAATGGATGAACTCATTTACGTGTTTTGCTTGTAATCGTGATCTCTCGGCTGAACACAAAGGCATGTCGATATTTCCAAGCACCAATGTCAAGTAGTAAGCTACATGCGAGTAGAACAAAGAGCGATACACCACTCGAATACTAATCGCTTTTAATCGATTTTATTGCACTATATTGTTCAGACATGTTGACACGCGGACTAGGTCGATATGAAATTTAAAATTTATACGCCGATATAGAGTATCCTTCGTCGAGATACTCTTGGCAGAGCAGTCGTGGTGGTTCTGTTGGTGGTGACTAGCTCAACCAGACGCAGCTATTCGTCCCTCAAGTTTGCCTTCTTCGTGCTCTCATGTACTGGGCTATTGGAGATATGCCGTCCGCTCGGGTCCCTTCCACTTTTCCCAGTACTAGCAAGCGCTCGATGGAAGTGGTATATTAATAAAATGTACATCTATATATATATATATATATATATATATATATATATATATATATATATATATATATATATATATATATATATATATATATATATATATATATATATGGACAGTCAGAACTTTTATTTAGCTAAGATCCGTGACAAACAAACAAAAAAACAGAAAAATAATAATGTGTGTTTTCTAATGGAGGAAGTGGATTTACGGGCTAAACTACATTTTAGTGGAAAAACGGCTGCCAGCACACCAAACACACGCCACCACTTTTCCACAATCCAGACGACACGTGTTTCGCCTCAACATGAAGTTTTTTCGGTAAGATTTAGTTTGAGTTTACACACATTAATATTTCTCTGGTCTTGTTTGCTTGTCGCGGGTCTTAGCTAAGTAAAACTTTTGACTGTCCATATAATATAGGATTATAAAAATGAAATAAAAACACCACGACACTGATGTAAGTTGGCGGGAAAAGTCTAGTGTAACTTCAGATTATTTCAAGGATCCCTGTAATGTAGAACTGAAAATTAATTAAGTAGTAAGTAGTACAAAGTGGCAGCGTGCTATAGATGTGGCCCGGAAATACATGCCGTACAGTGCTAATAAGTCAAGTGTGGGAACAGAATACAAGTGCTCATCGCAAGCACAACCTGAGAACGTGACTTTCGACATAGTGTTTCCATTGGCAATGTTTTAGAGTGTATATTTTTTTAAAGAATGGGGTATATAGTTTTATATTCCGTTTCGTCTGGAATGCTGTTTTTAGCCCAAAGGGTTTAATAACTCAGCTAGAACGGTAGTGGTAGAGCCACGCTGCAGACGAATACTTAGTCAAGAATGGCATAATATTTGTCTGTAGCATAAATGGACGGGCTCGCCCGGTGATGTACCATACTCCCGCAGAAAACCGGCGCCTGAGCTTAGCTGCCGCGCTCTGTCCGGTAAGTTCAAAAAGAAATGCAAGTAGCGATCCAGAGTTTCTTTTTATGGAATAGGAAGGTAAACGAGCAGGCGTGTCACCTGATGGAAAGCAATCAACGCCGCCCATAGACATCCACAGCGCTATCGGCAGCGCAGAAGCGTTGCCGGCCTTTAAGGACGGTTTATTCGTAGAGGGGGAGGTGAAAGGGTTAGGCCTTCGGAACTCAGCCGCTCATATGACGAAGCGCGGTAGCTAAGCTACCACTCAAGCGCTGGTTTACTGCGGGAGTGTGATACTTCCACGGGCGAGCCGGCCCATTCATGCTCCAGACAAATAATGTGCCATTATTGACAAAGTATTCGTCTGCAGCGTGGCTCTACCGCTACCAAAAGAGTTTCTCAAATAACTTCGAATTTTAGATGTAATTTTTATCTTAATAATTTTTTGGATCCTGATTCATCAAATACGCTGAACTTAAAACCTTCACTTTATATAATCCGTTGAAATTTTTTAAAAAAAATTATACGGTATGTTTTTAATATTACTAGAATTTCTGTTAACCACTTCAACTAAGCTGATAATGCTTGTGCTAGCAAATGGTTCACATCAGTAGTCGATAGTCAGATAGAAACTTATGACATCAGATTGTTAGCTATTGTCGCTTCTAATTGTATTGAAGATCGTCCATCCATCGATCTACATATGGTAACTATTTATACAATGGCCTTGGTGGAACAGCTAATTTCTACCGGTTTCAGTCTTTGTTGTCCAATGTTGGGTAATGCGTACACATTAATTAGGGCGAGTTCACACGTCGCCCACAGATGCAGTTGTTCCGCGGGAAGTGTAACGAATTCATCTGTTCGATACTCAAACGCCAACAGCTACACGGGTATTTTATATTTAGTGTCTTTAGTATTGCAAAATGCTTAAAAATATAACACGCCGTATACATGTGGACAGTTAGAACTTTTACTTAGCTAAGATCCGCGACAAGCAAATAAAAACAGAAAATTAGTGATGTGTGTTTTAAGAGCGTCAGTTCAGCGGAGCAGCATCAGCTCATCCTTTTCTAATACATATATTTTCGAGAAAAGAAATTACATTTAATTTGTCAAACATCAGTCCGCTAGCGATCAAACTTCAATAGAATGTTGTGAGAAAATTAATGATGTGTGTTTTAAGAGCATCAGTTCAGTAGAGCAGCATCAGCTCATCCTTTTCTAATACATACATTTTCGACATAAGAAATTGAATACGACATAAGAATTTACGGGGAACATAAACAAAATCTTACCGAAAACCGGCCGTCAGCAACTCTCCACCTCTCAACCACTAATTACAATACCAAACACACACTACCACTTTTCCACCTTGCAAACTAGTTTCTTTGTTCCCGTAAATACACTTCTTCTAGTAAG
Organism: Baronia brevicornis; assembly: GCA_031353405.1. Lineage (NCBI taxonomy): Eukaryota > Metazoa > Arthropoda > Insecta > Lepidoptera > Papilionidae > Baronia > Baronia brevicornis. The sequence goes on from JASFAT010000246.1 coordinate 113,803, forward strand.
AAACACACATTATTATTTTTCTATTTTTGTTTGCTTGTCGCGGATCTTAGCTAAGTAAAAGTTCTAACTGTCCACATAATATTATTTTATTTTTATTTATTTCTTATATTTTTAACGTTTGTTATTTTTGTTTCATTTTTCTTTACTAATAGTAAGAAGCATTTCTTATTAATTTTTTTTGTCTGTATCCATTATAAATAAATTTTCTTTTTTATAATCCATATCTATTAATTATTATCACTAGGTAGATTATTGCGGCACGTGGGATTCACTTTGACGAATTCTTTAAAAAAACTAATTCGTCAAAAAATGAAGGCGACGTGGTTCGCCTCCCGTCACGTCCTGATTCTCACGAGGGTGAGAAGCGACGAACGGAGAGCCGTTTCGCTACGATGAATGTGAGAGGAAGGATGGATGAAAAGATGGATAAGTGTGAAGGAAGTAAGGCAGGTGTGTCGGGATCGTAGCGGATGGAGATCTGTGGTCTCTGCCCAACTCTATAGGGAGACAGGCGTGTCTATATGTATGTATGTATGTATATAAATTATTCTTTCACTAGATAGCGATAGTGAATCTTTGTGCATTTTAATGAGGATTTTTTTCAGACTGAGATTAATTTACGTCGATTTTGTTCACTTCAGATAGTTAAGAGATTCAATTTTTTTACAACATTACAGATTAGATTGGTAAGAGACAAATTCTCTTTTACTTGTTTATGGGATGTGATCTATGTTAACACCCACACATTCATAATTGGTGGGTTGTCAATCAGGCATCATCTCTCGCCCTATCCGCGAATAAACGCCGTAACATAAAGACGTGTTTCTCTTACCTGACCTGAAATCTTATACTACTAGATATTTATTAATGGTGTTAAAGCCAATAGGCTACCAGCCTAGTTGTTAGCCAATAGCCAATAGGCTACCAGCCTACGCAGCAACGAAATGATGATAATTTAAATAGAACAATATGAGGGAAGTACTCACAGCGCCCCGAGAAGTGGGAAGCACCCGGGCCGGCAGCGCCCGAGCGACCTCCGGTGAGGCCGAACGCTCCTTTTCCCTCATCTCGGACGCCAGCGCAGCCCTAGCGGCGCGCGCAGCCGCCTCCAGGCACCCGCTGGACTTACTCCTGTCAAACAAATAATATTTAAACAATAAATATAATAACGTTGAAAATTTTCAATAATGGTAGAGTCACGCTGCAGACGAATACTTTGTCGAGAATGGCATAATATTTGTCTGTAGCATGAATGGGCCGGCTCGCCCGGGGAAGTAGCACACTCACGCAGAAAACCTGCGTCTGAGTGGTAGCTTAGCTACAACGCTTCTACTGGTGAGCGCTTATCTCATCATTTTTGCATGAGCAGGCATTTTGAATATTAAGTCAGATGTTCTCAAACATCTCGAATGTGAGTCAACATTCAACGTACCTGATGGGTCTGTCGATGGCGCCGACCAAGGACAGCGGCTGGTCGGGGACGGTGGTCGCCGGTGGTAGGTACATCACGTGACCACCCCACGACAGGTACGAGCTGCTACCCCGCCACGCTACACCCTCCTGGTGAAGATATTTGTAAATTAAATATGGGAAAGTTATAGAAATTAATTCATGCGAATAAATGAATGTTTTTTTTTGTATTATATAGGGTGTCCGGTGTTTATGTCAATTAAGTTATAGTCCGAATAATAAGTGAACGTATGCTCGCTGATTGTTTGCAGCCAATTTTGAGAGAATATCCCACCTTCACTTCACGCACATGGTTTCAACAAAACGGCGATGTATCAGTACGGACGGTAAGATTTTGTTTAAGTTCCCCATAAATCCATTTCATCCACTAAGAAATGCACATTATTAGTTTTCTACTTTAATTTGCTTGTCGCGGATCTTAGCTAAGTAAACAATTCTGACTTTCCACACATTATTATTTTATTTTTGTTTATTTCATATAATTTTAATATTTGTTAATTTTTGTTTCGTTTTCCTTCACTAATAGTAAGAAGCCTTTACTAAGTACGTATATAAAAATGGAGAGCTATTTATTTTGTTAGTCTCGCTAAAACTCATAAACGGCTCGATCGATTTGAATATATTTTTTTTTATTTTATTCGCTCTAATACAGGCAAGGTTTACGAATAAAAAATATAGGGAAAACATAAAAGAACAGCTTGTAAAATGAAAAATTCTTTTTCTTCCTTTTACTTCCAATTATTTTCAATAGATGGCGTAAATGGCGGCTTTATTGTCTTACTGACGTGTACACAAAACTGTCGACTATTTTGATACGTTTTATGAATTTTAAATTGGTTTTTTGGAATCAAGAAATGTTTATTTTAAGAAAACTCTTGATTAAAGTGATTTTAGATAGCAGATTGATCTGATGAATTAAAGAAGATTGATTATAATTGATAATCGCTGATCAAAAGCTATAATATAATAAAAAAAGATGTTATATATATATAATATATAATCAAAAAAACAAAGTTCACCGGGTCATCTAGTCACCAATAACAAAAGAAGGTACTATAATACCTTTTCCGAAGGCGATGGCTCTTCTTCAATATCCTCGTCGAGAGATCCTTTAGTTCTCGATGTTTGGAAAAGCAGCGGATTGCTCAGCGAGTTCGGAGCGGATTTTGTCAAGAACCAGTTCTGTTCGGGCTCCTCCAGCATCGGCTCGTGTTCCAGATCGAAACGCCTGGAACCGAGCGCTGCACCCAGCGCGCCTGATACAGACTTCCTTAATTTCTGCAGGCTATTAAACCCTTGCTGGAGCTGCTTACCCTGAAAGCAGTCATAGAAGCACGACATCCCTTTACACTATGCAGAGTTCGATCAATTCTTTTGTTCAACTGACGAGGAATAAAGATAAATTGATTATAGTGATAATGCGAAAGGAATGGAATTTTTTTAATCAGTTGTTGGTATTATAAACAAAAAAAAATATATTAAAATTTTAAAAAATAAGTAAGCGAAGATACGTATTTTAGAAATGATAAAGCACGATAGATTTTTGGCAAGAAAATTAATAGACGAATAACACAAAATAAATATAGCAGTAAAGAAATACAATATAATACTAAAGAATACTATTATAGGGCGAAACACGTGTCGTTTACAAGATGGAAATGTGATAATGTGTGTTTGGTGTTGTGTATAGTGGTTGGTGGGTGGAGAATTGATGGCCGATTTTCGGTAAGTTTTTTGGTTTAAGTTCCAAATAAATCCACTTAACCCAACGGAAAAACACACATTATTAATTTTCTGTTATTGTTTTGCTTGTTGCGGATCTTAGCTAAGCAAAACTTTTGACTGTCCATATAGTGATGGATTTCCGCAAAGTAACGCCTGACTCCATTAATAACCAAATACAACATACAAGACTAGTAATAAGTTGGTTAGTTTAGAAGCAAAAGGTAAACAGTCAAGAGGAAAGTAAAAGCATGTCGTTGTATTTTAACCTTTATTTCCTCCTCAGCGACGTACGCGGGAGGTTAGGCGATATTAGTTTGTTAGTTACAAAAATCATACTTTTAAAATAAGATGAATATGAAGAGACATTCAACTAGCATATCTGTGATGATCTTTGCTGATTATTTTACGTGTTTATTTATATTTGTAAATGAAAACGGGAAAAGTAAATTTTCCAATTGAGGTTCGTTTTACTCTACCAAATCTTTAGGACGAAGACGCTGATGAAACTATCTTAAGACGTAAAGGAAAACCATAAATTATTAACGGAATTTGCATACATACTTATGTATATATCATCACGTCTGTGTTTTTTATGGAATAGGAAGGCAAACGAGTAGGCGTGTCACCTAATGGAAAGCAACCAACGCCGCCCATGTATATGGGCGGCGTTGGTTGCTTTCCAGCGCTTCCGCAGAGCCATAGGCAGTGCGGAAGAGTTGCCGACCTTTAATTAAGGAAACCGTCATTATGGGATGGGGGAGGGGGAAGGGAAGGATGTTGGGACTTCGGAACTCAGCCGCTCACTGTACTAAGCGCGGTCGCTAAGCTACCACTCAGACGCCGGTTTTCTGCAGGAGTGTGGTACTTCCCCGGTTGAGTCGGCCCATTCATGCTTCAGACAAATATAATGCCATTCTTGACAAAGTATTCGTCTGCAGCGTGCCTCTACCACTATCTGTTTCCCGTAGGGGTTGACAGATACCACAGATCTCCATTTGCTCCGATCTCGGCACACTTTTTTTCTTTCATCCACAATCATCACTCTTTGAATCTCTAGAAGAGAGTGATGAGTGTGGTACAAAATTTGAACAATATCAAAAGACGAATAACCGTACATTAATTTCAGCATTATCATCTCAGATCGCTAAATGTCCTAACATCCCGCGTACTTCTAATACTACAACGCCAACCTTGTCCTGGGGATCCCTGGGCAGCGAGAGGCTGAACGGCTGAACGCCCGGGCTGTAAGTGGCTACTCCCACCCCTGAAGGATGCATCTGAATGCCTCCGCCCGCACCATCTGAACTGCTATCTCCCAAATCTTGTTGAGGCGTCCACGTCGCTGGCGATGGGTCCGGTACCTGGTACAAACGAAAGGTAGTTCTTAAAAATACCAGTTACCAGGAGTCTAGCATTATTTTTTACTGTTAAAACTAGTCTCAAACTTTTCCTGCCTTCATGTTTGCTTTAGATAGCAGCATGGGCCTTTTATAAATAAACAGCGAACGTAAAACAATTTCCTATATGTTTCTAACCTTTTAACACCTAACGATAAATTTAAATAAATACATTTTCTTTTGAAAATACATAACGTATAACACATTGAACAACACAAGTTATTAATCGTTCACCGTAAAAAATAAAATATTTAAATGTACATACATACATACATATAGTCACGCCTGTCTCCCTGTAAGGTTAGGCAGAGACTACAGATCTACATTCGCTACGATCCCGACACATCCTCCTTGCTTCCTTCACACTCATCCATCTTTTCATCCATCTTTCCTCTCACATTCATCGTAGCGAAACGGTTCTCCGTTCGTCGCTTCTCGTCCTCGTGGGAATCAGGACGTGACGGGTGGCGAAAGTCGACGTCGACGTCATTTTTTAACGAATTAGGTATATTAAGATTCGTCATCGTTAGTGAATCCCATATAATCCATAGAGTCGCAAGGCAGGATGGAGTTCAGTCCCAGCAGAGCTCCGCATGCTGATGTAAAGCACTATAGAACCCTGGGGAGCCCGATCCCGGCACGGTCGGCACGCTTGCGACTAAGCTCGCTCCTAGCCACGCACGTTTTGGCACGGCAGACCGTGGATTGGTGGAGAGGAAGGGAAAAGAATAGAGAGAAGAAAGGAAAGAGGAAAGATTTAGACAGGATGATAGGGATATGATACTACCGCAACGGAAAACAGAGTGTGGTACGGTTTAAATATAACGGCATAAAAATATAACAATAATGAGAAATAATTACGGTAAAAAAGTATAAGATGAGAGAAATATAACAATAAGGAACCCTTACGTGAATTCTTGAAGGAGAGTCAATCCTATGATCACTGTGGGCGTGGTCACCCGATATTCCGGAATCCCCGGACTTGTCCGCCGACTGCTCCGACCTTGGGGAGGACTCGGGGGCTATGCCCACCGACATCTTCGTCTCTACTGCTAGCGGCTGAGTTTCTGGCGAATAATTTTAATTTTATGATATAAGTAGTTCGGCGTCGAAATAAGCCCAAATGGCATTTGTGCATTTTGATTTTTGTTCATAAGTCATTATATATTTATAATTTTATGATATAAGTAGTTCGGCATCGAAATAAGCCCACATGGCATTTGTGCATTTTGATTTTTGTTCATAAGTCATTATATATTTATAATTTTATGATATTAGTAGTTCGGCGTCGAAATAAGCCCAAATGGCATTTGTGCATTTTGATTTTTGTTCATAAGTCATTATATATTTATAATACTAAGGACTTTTTTGCTTTAAAAGTTGGATCGAATGTATGTAATAGATAAATCAATTATAATTTTAATGTCAAAGTAATGTATGTTTATTAATAATTTAATGTGTGGAAATTATTAACGTTAACTTAACGGTTGTCTTCCGTAGAGTCTACTATACCTGATGATGCCTCGTGTTTAGGCGAAACATGTGTCGTTTGCAAGGTGGAAAAGTTGTACTGTGTGTTTGATGTTGTGGATAGTGGTTGGGAGTTGGAGAGTTGCTGATGGCCGTTTTTCGGTAAGATTATGTTTAAGTTCCCTGTAAATCCATCTCATGCAGCAGAAAAACACACATCCTTAATTTTTTAATTTTGTTTGTTTGTTACGGATCTTAGCTAAGTAAAAGTTCCAACAGTCCACATAGTGATGGACTTCCGCAAAGTAACGCCTGACTCCATTAATTAATAATTTAATGCTTTGTAAACATAATCGACTTATGTATTTAGACACCTATGTATTTAATAATTAATGAAATTTGTACGCCATAAGTGGCAATGTGCTGGAGCTTTTATACGTCTTTTTTCCTCTTGTTACACTTCACATCACGCAAATAATGATTTATAATAATTATTATATTTACTTTAAATAATATTCCATGTAAATTGCAACAATCATTAAAGAATTTCATTTGATCTCACCTGACGCAAAATGTGCATCAAGAATCGCGAGCTGCCGCCACGCTTCAGACGGTGAGAAGTGATGAACGGAAGGTAGTTTCTTGGGCAACGTGGGTCGAAGTCGCAGCTGAATACCGAGTGATCCATCTGAATGTTCACCATCGGATCCCTCTGACGAGAGCGCTGATTCGGAGGACACTGAAACAACCACACAAAAATTTGAATGCGGCGTCTGATGTATCAAAAAACATATAATAATTTAATAGTGATAGAGCCACGCTTCAGAAGAATACTTTGTCAAGAATGGCATAATATCTGTCTGCAGCATGAATGGGCGGCTCGCCCGGGGAAGTACCACAGTCCTGCAGAAAACCGGCGTCCGAGTAGTAGCTTACCTATCACGCTTCATACAGTGAGCGGCCGAGTTCCAGAGGCCCAACACCCCTCCTCCTTTTATGTACCCCTCCCATTCCCACTCCCATAATGACACTTTCCTTGTAGCTCGGCAACGCTTCCGCACTGCCTATGTTGCTGCGGAAGTCTATGGTCAGCGTTGATTGCTTTCCATGAGGTGACACGCTTGCTCGTTTGCCTTCCTATCCCATAAAAAAAATAATATTTACATACATTTCAAAATTAGGAACTAATTAATAAATAACACCATGAATTTCTTACAGTTTCTGACTTTGCACTCTTCCTTGAACTTCTCATTGAATTTCTCCAATTCATCCTCGTCGTCATGGTACCCGAATAGTTTTTGTTCGATTAGGTGAAAATTGTTAAGCTCTTCTATAATTGGGCTGCCCAGGCCGGGAAAATCTTTCAAATTGTCTTGCGTTTCCTTTTGTTTGCACTCGTTCATACCAAAATAAAATTGTTTTGAGGGTACTGGCTTTTGTCTGAAAACAAAAGTGACTATAAGATACACATATACTTAAATTACAAACTGTATCTGCCAGTGGACGAAATAACATCGTTTTAAGGCCTATCGAGGATGTACTCATCATGCCGAAACTACTGAGGTTTTCCCTGATACTTCAACGGGCTTGCAAAGTTGAAGTCTTCATAATGGTCCGCGATCTGACCACGTTCGCTCTTGCTGAATACCAGCGCCAGGTGCTCCAATAGAGCGCTCGGCATATGCTGAGCAAGAACCATTTTATGACACTTGTTTGATTAAAATTATTTTCTTTTTGTATTTTTTTTTTTTGGATTTTATAATATTATTAAAATTAATTATTGTAAGAAAGGTGTCATAAAATTTTTCTATTCTATTATAGTTGCCTTCTGATCGCAACTTGCGGACTTTTTGCTCTTGTATTTTGGAACGTAGTTTAAAAGGCTTTTCTATATCGTCAGTCTAATTACCAGAATGCGTTGATGCAAAACAATTTTTTTTTCTCACTTGTCACTTTTGATGTCATCTAAAGGATATTCGATAGAATACTTCGTATTTACTTATAAACATTTTTCAAACAATAAATGAAAATCAGTTTTTTTGGTCTTCCCTGTAACTAATTCATTTAAAGTGATACATTCTGATAATAAGACTGACGATATAGAAAATTTAAAATTAATGACGACATTTACTACTTACTTTTCTTGTGAAACGATTGTGGAAAGCTCTTTTCTTCTAGTTGGTGAATGTTCAGGTGTTGATTCTTTACCTGACGCTTGCCCTCTATCAGGTATAGGGCGATTATTTTCTTTAGTATTGTCCTTGAATTTATTAATATCCTTATTTTTAGCAACCTTATTCTGCGGTGATGTTGTTTTAGATTCATGCGTTCTGCTTAAGGGTCTTCTGTTATTCATTGGTTTAGTTTCTTGTTTATTAGTAACGTTTCCGGTTCTTAGACTAGAATCTTTGACTTTAGTCTGGACTGCTGCTTTCGTTGGGTTTGGTTTGTCTGCACCGAATTTATTCATTTGACTAGTTTTGTTTTCACTTACATTTACTTTATTTCCTAATTCATTTCTTATTCTACTTGTAGCTTTCTTGAGCTCTGCTTGAAATTCATCTTTTTCTTCATTTTTTGACAATAATGAAGGAAGAGATTTCCTTAAAGGTTTCGCACCATCAGCTAGTGAACTGAGTTTGCTTTCTTTAATCTGGTCTCCTACGGATTTGACATTTTTCTCGTTTGTAGTTTTAGACGAAGCAGTTTCTCTTTCATGTTCTATTAAAGAGTTATCGAATGTTTTCTCCCTTCGCAACGTTGAGTGTTCGCTATCCTCCTTTTTAAACCTTTCGGAATATCTGAAGTTTCTATTGAAAAGAGGAGTCTTCCATGCTTCGCTCTGTTCGTTTGTCTTCGACGTTTTCGCCCTACATCCACTGACGACGTCAGTTCTCGTTTTTTTAGGCTCTTGTCTATTCTGTAATAGACGTTCTTCTCTTTTAAGCGAGACTGAGCTCTGCACCATGTCCTTGTTATCTGGATATTTGAAATGCTGCTCTTTATCCTTGCACGGCGATTTGTATCTCCTCTCAAACGACTGGTCGTTTAAATCGAGCGATTTGAAATCGGTGTAAGTGCTTTTGTAAATTGGTATTTTAGTGTCGACAAGGCCATTTAGCTTTTTGGTTTCGTTTCTTGTTTTAAACAACCTGAGTTTCCTCTGGGGTTCTATTCTCGACTTCCCTAAGCTGGAATCTGGCGATGAACCCTCACGGTACTGTAACAAGGATCAAGATTAATTCAACAGTATCAAGTTTAACAGCAACTTACTAATTACTTTGTTTTTTAACTAAACAGCACGATAGTTTAAGAAGTCTATCTTAGCTTACTCACGTTTCTACTTGGTGGTTGGGGAGCTCGATACTTTTTTCGAAAGTGTTTATTATTTTTTTGTTTTTGTTGCTCTTCCTCTATTCTCAAGTTGGGTTCGGAATCAAATCTCTTGCTTATGCTGCCATCTGTATATATGAAAAATATATTAAGGTAATGTATAATAAAAATGGATAAAATAAAAATCGCAGCTTTTACTTCTAGAAACATCTATAGTTTACAACTTATAATATTTGAAATTCATTCATTGACGACCAATTGGCTCAATGGCGTGGCGCTCCGCCCGTGGAGTCAATGGTAGCGGGTTCGATCCCCGCATCGGAATAAATATATTTGTGGATTTACAAATATTTATTCCGAGTCTGGTAACCCCGCCAATCCGCATTGGATAAGCGTGGTGGGTTAACGACCGTTCCTCCAGAAATGGAGACGCCCGTGCTCAGCAGTGGGACGTATATGGGCTGTTAAAAAAAATATTTAAAATACTACAATATTGTTCCAATATGGTTATTTTTGATGATGGTTTTTAAGAATTAGGATTTAAAAAATAACGCAAGAAGTGTCTCAGTCAGATCGGTGGTCTCAAAAGAAGAAGTCATTATACAGGAGCAAAAAGATTTGTCACCGTGTCTCAGATCAAGATTGGTGTGCGACCGGTGAAGTGGATCCCGTTCTCTCGGCCGAAGTTCTCCACATTCCCCAGTAGTGCCTGCAGAACGTGAACGGTACGCGTTGGGATGCTGAAAGCAGAGATGAAGTATTAAGAATGAGTGTAAGGTTAAGATCGCGGGTTAGTTTTCTGTATCGGGATAATGATGATCGGGATGTTATAGCAGAGTAGGTTAATAGGTATGCAGTGCACCTGGTGGAAAGGGATTATTGCAGATGTCGCCATGGGCATCTGCAATGCCTCTCCCACAGGGAGTCCGCGGTAAGGGGAGGAGTGTAATATATCGTTTCATTTCATCAAAACACATATGAACACTCACAGTTCGTGAACTCTCCTGCAGTGTAGAGCTGGGCCTGCGACCACTGATTGTGCCACCAGAGTGCAGGATCGCACCGTTATCCGTGGTCCTCAGCCGGGGCGATTCCGTCAGAGATGGCAGCACCTGTAAAAACGGGTTATTGCATTTTAGAATTAGACGGTGACGCAAGATCGGTCCAAGTGGCGACTCTTGTTGGTGGAGGCCAAGACTCATTTTGGGTCAACGCGTCGGCCTAAGTAAGTAAGGCTTTACTTACTTAAGAGGTTCTAGTGAAGGAACAATCTTTCTCCTCTTCTTTGATCTTCACTCCCCTATCCAACCTCTCCCTGCCACTACCGCATGTCGCAGTACCTAATGTATTTCCTAATTTATAGCTTCTATATATGCAGTACCTTTGGTACTGCATATATAGAAATATAAAAATAGAAATATTTAAAACTTTTTTTACAGAAACTTAATGCTAAAAATAAAATCTAAAAAGATATTAAATTTAACATAAAATCCCACAGTCCCAAAGTCACAATAAAAGTAAAGCCTCTTCATTAGTAATGCTAAAAATAAAGTTATAATAAAAGTGAAGTCTAGTAATGCTTAGAGTAAAGTTACAATAAAAGTAAAGTCTAGTAATGCTTAGAGTAAAGTTACAATAAAAGTAAAGTCTAGTAATGCTAAAGAGTAAAGTTACAATAAAAGAAAAGTCTCTTCACTTGTCCCTCCGCTAGCATTGCTAAGAATAGTCAAAATTACTTAAAGTAAAACTTTTTCTTAACTATCTTCTTACCTTAGGGGCAAGACGCAACGGCTCGTGCGGCAGCGTGTTCGCGCGGCGGGCCCGCTGCGGTACCGCAGCGGTCGGCTGACTGCCCGCCTGGCCCATGCCGCAGGCTTACGCTATCCCATTCATCTGTAAAGAAGATTTATTCAATTTACATGATTTGCATATGTCATAATACATATGTAATAGGGGAACGCATCCATTTTAGCCTTTCATCTGATGGAAAGGCATCAACGCCGCCCATAAAATCCGCAGTGCAGCACGCATGTTTCAGCACGGACTTGGCCTATAGTCCATAAAATTCACTTGTTAAATGTCATAAATAAAATAAATAAATACAAATCTTTAGTCACTATTTTAATGTTTTCTTTTATTTTAAAACAAATGCACGCACAAAACATTTTAAATTTTATATCGTCTAAACAAAAGACTTATAAACTTTAGAATGAGGTTTTTAGAATAAGAAACATCTTTTATGTGTGTGTATGTGGAGCGTAAAAAATATTAAGAAATGATAGCATTAGGATAACAATGAAAATTGTAATTTTTATGTTCATCCTATTTATTATCTCGATGCATATCAGAGTGAAGCTACAGGAGATTTACCGAGGAGATTAGTCCGAAGATATTTTAAAGTTTACACTGTTTCACGTCACGGAAATTTTATGTGTTCACATCCGTTGAAAGTTAAACTTTAAGCTTCTTATGTGGTCTCAATAACACAATAAGGTAATAAAAGTAAAGATTTATTTGAATTATGTGTGTTTAAACTGTCACAAACTTAGTGAAAAGAAGTTAAAAAAGAACTCCATAAATATTTAAAAATACCTTTCTGTTATGGTTTTTTTATAGCAAAGCTGAGAAACGAATAGGCGGGTTACCGGATGGTGAGTGATCATCGCTGCCCACAGACATCCAGGTGATGGGGATAGAACCTATTTTCGTAGCGCATGGTCCGATGGTGAAACTGTGCGACTGGAGGAGATTAAACAACTCCTCAGAAGTTCTTTGAGAATGCTAACATGTCTATAACTTCAGTTCACAAATAATCTTTTCTTTATATTTTCTCAATAAACTATGACAATGTATTAGTATTAAATTTATATCTCAGATGCCCCTTTTATAAATGTGATACTAGCCATATTACAAAATGTTTACTCTACATAAAGTGTATATCGACGAAAAAGCGAACATTTTTGATAGTGTTAGAGCGACGCTGCAGACGAATACTATGTCAAGAATGGCATAATATTTGTCTAAAGCATAAATTGGCCGGCTCGACCGGGGAAGTACTCCACTCGCGCAGAAAGCCGGCGTCTGAGTGGTAGCTTAGCTACCGTGTTTCGTACGGTGAGCGGCTAAGTTCTGGAGGCACAACACCCTCCCCCCTCCCCTCCCCCAACCCCTCCCGCTCCTCTAATGTCAACTGTTTTTGAGATATAAATTTTTCAGGTATCTTAAGTTTTTTGGATCTGGTGGGGTGAGTTTTAATTTTGTGTTTCACTTCGTTTTCGAATTTTTTGCGTCGATATCATTCGATATATATGTAAGGATTTATAAATATTTCCTTCCTTCCTCTCCACCAATCCACGGTCTGCCGTGACAATGGATGTGTGGCTAAGGGCGAGGTTAGTCGCAAGCGCGCCGACTGTCCCGGGATCGGGCTCCCCGGGTACTGTGGTGCCTTACCTCAGCATGTAGGGCTCTGCTGGGACTGACCTCCATCCTCCCTTGCAGCTCAAGAGATTCGCTAAGACGAATTTAATATACCTAATTTGTTGAAAATGACGGCAACGTGGTTCGCCACTTGTCACGTCCTGATTCTCACAAGGGCGAGAAGCGATCAATGGAGAGCTGTTCGTTGTGATGAATGGATGGAGCTCTGTGATCTTTGCCAACCCCTGCGGGGGATAGGTGTGAATATATAAAAAAAATCATTCGACAGGTGTTCGTCCACGTTGACGTCATACAGTGACTCGGGTCACATGGTCGTGGGTCAGTGGAATCGTGCTAGTGAGTGCAGGTCAAGGCCACGCGACGCCAGCACACGCGCAGCCTTCGTAAACAACTTCGCTAGGGTGACCATTTATTTATCAGCTTATTCCGAGATACATTATTATGGAAGTCGATGGTATAACTGTAAAACCAGTTACTGCTCTCTTGTAAGAATAAATGTAATAATGAGTTAAGAGAAGCATGTTAAAAATTAAAACAATACACATACATTCATACATATATTCACGCCTATCCCCGCAGGGGTTGGGAGAGACCACAGAGACACCTCCTCCACACTCATCCATCCTTTCATCCCTTCTTCCTCTCACATTTCACTCTCACCCTCCTTTAGTCCCTTCTCGGCTCTCCATTAGTCCCTTCTCGCCCTCGTGGGAATCAGAACGTGACGGGTGGCGAACCATGCCGCCGTCATTTTTCAACAAATAAGGTATATTAAAACTTTAGTGAATCCCACGAGCCGCAAGGGAGGATGGAGGTCATCCCCAGCAGAGCCCCGTATGCTGTATATATGTAAAATCTATATAAAAGAGAAAATAAGAAAATAATCAGTGATAAAATGTCATCAAATGTTAGCTTTTGTATTTAAGCTAATTGTTTATGTATGCACATGGATGCGTATGTATATATGCAGGTGGTCGCGTGTGTATTTGTGCGTATATATATATATATATATATATATGTGTGTTTTGTGGACATATGCAAATGTGACATAGATATATGATTGTTAAAAATAAAACATATTTACATTTATAAAATTTGTGTATTAATGATTTAACCATACTGTACGCTTTCATTTGACAGCTAATATACGTACGTTTCTCTTTATTTGCCTTGGGTAAATTTATTACACAACACGTATAACGTTATCTTTTCGAAAAATTATTTATTATTCAATACAGAATCCAGAGCATATCATATGCTAAAACTTATGTAACTTTTGAAAACTTTTGGAGACAATTATGGATTTACGTTATAATTGTAAACTTTACAATTTTCATTGCGATGAATGTGAGAGGCAGGATTAATAAAAAGATGGATGAGGGTGGACGAAGCAAGGAAGGTGTTGGGATCGTAGCGGATGGTGACCTGTGGTATCTGCTCACCCCGACAGGAAACAATCGTGACGATATACAGTGGAAACTTTATATATCGACCCCCAAGGGACTGTGCATATTTTGATGTTATAGAGAGTTTAACAACAACTCAACACAACAACAAAATGGGGAGAAGAAAAATCTGTATTATTTGATCATCAATTCTTATTTGATCGCTATTGTGTATAGTCTGTTATATTTGTCTGACGTAATGCCGACAGTCGAGTTTGTTACGGGCTAGGATAATAAAGCGATAAAAGAACGTACACAGCTGCGCAGTTTTTACTAATTTTGGCAACTTAAAAAGTACTTTATATTATTAAATTGCTGTCGTTATTGAGAGTGGATGTAATGCTATATAGAGTGTATCATTGTATGGGAAACAAGCTAAACCAACCAAAGCCGAGTGATATCGACGCTTTAGGGAGTTTGTCGTTAAATTGAGTGACGTTACATGGAGGTTACACTGTATATGTATCAATGTTAAATATGTACTTTTGGTTTAACTGGAATTTGAACCGAAGAGTTATATTTAAGAATTTACACACGCTCACCACTTAATTAAGCGGCAATTAAAACTGTGCTTACATAACATATGATCTTTCTTAAAACTAAAGTCAGATATATTTATGTCCAAGATTTTTATCATAAATAATGGTCACCCCAAACGCGATAGTATATGTCATGCTATGTAAATGCATAGTCATTTCCATAGCATGTATTTGTTTTCACTCTACTCATACGTCGTAGAATATTCAGTTTATTTGCACTCGTTCGTTTTAACTTCACCCATTACCACTGCTTTCTTGTCCACTCTGTTTAATTCATGCATTTCCACGCTTTTGACGAACAAGCCTTGTTTAACTTCCGTGTCTTGCTTTTTCACCATTCTTTATCTCTCGAGAAGACAGCGCTAAATGGATAAAGTGACAAATAAAGCGTAAGATATATTAAATTCAGAACGTTACTTTTTTAGGACACCGTCCTGCATGTATTTATTTCATATCACTCCACTTATACGGCTTTGTCAAACTATACTGAGTAATACGCCACCAGAATTAAACAATTTGACTGATAATATGAGATTTATTATGTGATTCATGACCATCATCATCAACAGCCTGCGGTAGTTCACTGCTGAACATAGGCCTCCCCCATGAAGCGCCACCTAGCCCGATCTTCGGCTTCACGCATCCTGTTTCCACCAACCACCCTGTAAAGATCGTCGCACCATTTAGCCGGGGAGCGTCCCACACTATGTTAGCAAAGAATATCATGAGATTATAAAAAAGAAATCAAAGCTAATGTAACTCGGTGGAAAATAAACAAACATAGATGGGCAGTTAAACCTTACTCTACATAGTTCCGCAAACACAAACCAGAGAAATAATATTGTGTGTTTGCGAAGAAGTGTATAAGGGAATTACAAGTCTAATTCTTACCGAGAAATAGCCGTCAGAAAATCCTCTAACACTTCACTATGGGTACTAAAGTTGACAACACCAAACACACACTACCGCTTATCACAAACACAACGGGTGTCGCCTCTACACGGAACATCCTCAAGTGTAGTAGACTCTACGCTAGACAACCGCGGAGTGACAATAAACAGACCGACAGTTATCCGCTAAAGCATATTGTTGCGTAATACATACTGGTCAAGCGAGCCATTGCAACTTAAAAAAAAAGACGTCCGTCAACGCGAGACAAGAACAGTTAATAGAAAATAGCTGCGCGCGGAAAGGGGACAGGACGATGTCTAGAAAAGACTAAACATTGCTGGAACATTTTTGAATTTTGGGAATACTAGAACTTTCGATCGTTTTACTTATATAAAGGTGCGACAATGCGTCGAAAGGGGAGAGCAGAAGGGGTTTAGCTGCAGCCGAATTTTATGGACGCCTAAAAACCGCCGATAACGGCGGCGCAAAGACCGGGAGGCGGTTGCCTCCCCAAGCAGATGTCCGAGTAGTGGGGTTCAACCCCGAGGCTCGCTCCTACGTACGGGGGGCAGATATCCCCCGAAAGAATGAATGTCGAAAGGGAAGTTTATAAGTTGAATACGGAAGAAAATAGTAGAAAAGAAGAAGTGGAAACAAAGTGAAGAGAAGTGAAACTAGCGTACGATTTAATTTTTTCGATCCCCAAACCCAGCTCGTAACAATATAAAAAGACAGAATTTTTCTGTGCTATTGTTGACGAGACAATAATACAATTTCTGTCAGTCATCATCTCGGATGCGGAAACAAGTTAAGAGAAACTGGATACTTGCTGAGACATGTCCGATACGTCGCTGACGACTTGCAACTCGATTAGGGTTGTCAACTACGAATTATCACTTCTTATTGATGTGAAACATTCTAATTGCCGGTATGGGAGGGAAATCGTAGACCGAGTCGTCGTCTCGATTCTAGCTACGCTCTCGTTTACGCGACTGCACGAGTAGTAGTCACGAGTCGTAATTTTAATGTTTCTAACTAAGCGACCGTGAGAATTGATATGAATGAATCAGTTATTTCAAGCGATGTTAACCCGACTGATACGATTATTAATGGAGTCACTTACTTTGCGGAAATCCATCACTATGTGGACAGTCAAAAGTTTTACTTAGCTAAAATCCGCGACAAGCAAAACAATAACAGAAAATTAATAATATGTGTTTTTTGTGCTGGATGAAGTGGATTTATTTGGAACTTAAACCAAAAACTTACCGAAAATCGGCCAACAACTCTCCACCCACCAACCACTATACACAACACCAAACACACATTACCACCTTTCCATCTTATAAGCGACACGTGTTTCATCCCAACACGAGGCATCTTCGGGTATAGTTGACTCTAGGGAAGACACTTTTCGGTTGTCTTGTGGTTGATTGGTGGAGAATTGATGGCGGATTATCGGTAAGTTTTTGGTTTAAGTTCCAAATAAATCCACTTCATCCAGCACAAAAAACACACACTATTAATTTTCTGTTATTGTTTTGCTTGACGCGGATCTTAGCTAAGTAGAACTTTTGACTGATTGATACGATGTTGAAATCTTCCAAAAACAAGCCTACACATTTCTCAAAGGCCGGCAACGCTACGCGTTATACCTGTGGTGTCGCGGATGTCCATGGGCGGCGTTGATTGCTTTCCATTTAGTGATAACGCCTGTATGTTTGCCTTCCTATCCCATAAAAAATATTTTATTTATTTGTGACAGCCCTGCGCGTCCAAGGCAAAAGTGCATAGCGATCGGGCAAATTTTCTCTGTCGGCAGAGAAACGGACGAACACACTTTCTTTATGATAATGTCCGCATCCGAGACCGGGCTAAGCACGTGGTTATTACGTTTCAATTGTCTGTATGAACTTATTTTTTTTTTCAATGCACAATCTCCAAGCATATCATATTTAATATGCTAACACTTATATATTTATAATTTTTAGAGCCAATTACGGATTTACATTTTAATTATGTTAAGTTATAGTAAAATATATACCACTTCGGTTAATTAAGAACATTTTATATATTTATGTGGTATGTGTGTATGTGTATGTGTGTATGTGTGTGTGTGTGTGTTTGTGTTTGTGTTATGTGTGAGCGTGTGTATGTGTGGGGAAAAAAGGAGTATATTTATTGACATTCTTTAATAAACTTCAAATAATAATTCAACTATTTTGTTCAAAATATATCTGTGTCAAAAAAATTTACAAAATTTTTTCCATCCTGATTGTAGTAAAAATTAATTTATTAATATACAGAGAGTTTCATTTATTAGTCAGTTTGATAAATCCAATATAGTTGTATTTATTAGCCAGTTCGATATATGAAATGTAGTTTCTATTATTAGTCAGAAGAATGAAATATAGTTTCATTTATTAATCAGTTAAAAAAATTAAATGCAGTTTCATTTATTAGTCAGTTTGATAAATTAATTGTTTTTTCTTTACTATCGAAAAAATAATATTTTTTATATACAAAATATGAGATACTAAAGATTTTGTACAAGAAAAAGGTTTCATTTAAATAGGAACGGTAATCTTACCTTGCAAGGAGTAATTTCCCGACAATAGAAATTTAATGTACTCTTCTTCGGCAAAGCATTGGCTCGTAATTGATAAAACCAGCTTCTAAGTAATGGTAGTGATCCACGCGACCCGAAGGCATCCCCCGATCCTTCCACGTCGGGAAACTGTTTTAAAACTCAGTAATTACCGATGGGATGGGAGAGAGGATCATTATACTATTTAGTATTTTGTAATGGTTTGTCTCGAGTAGGGTGACTAGCCTTACTTGGTTTAACACAAATCCACAATGATTTTTTAGTGATAGAGCCACGCTGCAGACGAATACTTTGTCAAGAATGGCATATTATTTGTCTGTAGCATGAATGGGCCGGCTCGCCCGTGGAAGTACCACACTCCCGCAGAAAACCGGGGTCTGAGTGGATGCTTGATTACCGCGCTTCGTACGGTGAGCGGCCTGAGTTCCGGAGGCCCAGCTAGGCTTTAAAGAAAGTGTCATTATGGGAGGGGGAAGGCAAGTAGGGAGAGTGAGGGGGGGTTTGGGCCTCCGGAACTCAATCGCTTACCGGACGAAGCGCGGTAGCTAGAAGCTACCACTCAGGGACAGTTTTCTGTGGGAGTGTAGTACCTCCCCGGCCCATTCATGGTACAGAAAAATAATATGCCATTCTTGACAATGCATTCGTCTGCAGCGTGGCTCCACCATTTAAATTCAATCTAAATGTACATTTTTGGTACAATGTCGAAAAGCATTATCTACCAGTGAAGGAAACAAGAAAGTAGGTACAAAAACTATATAATTAAATAAATATCTTCTATATATATAAAATCAATTGCTGTTCGTTAGTCTCGCTAAAACTCGAGAACAACTGGACCGATTTGGCTAATTTTGGTTTTGAATTATTTTTGGAAGTCCAGGGAAGGTTTAAAAGGTGAGTAAATATGTTAAAAAATATTAGGATCACATTCTGAGGCTTCTGCGGCGGTACGAAGTTTGCCGGGTCTGCTAGTATATATACAATTGTCTCCTTTTTTACCAAAATATGGTCACAGTACAGCGGTTAAAGACAATTACAGCGCAAGTTACCACCGGTGTAGGGAGCCCAATAAATAAATATTAATGTCCGGTGCTTAGCCGGGTTATTTATTAGCGGGCGGAATGCTGCTCGCTAGGGTTCCGTATCACCAGCGATATCGACACCCAGGTGTTGGCAGCTCCGCTTCCTCCGACCGCTACAAACTTGTTTACCATTTGCTTGGAAGATTGTTAAATAGTTTGGCAATTTATTGCTACTACGTGGACAGTTAAAACTTTTACCTAAGATCCGCGACAAGCGAACAACAATAGAAAACTAATAATGTGTGTTTTCTTGCTAGATGAAGTGGATCAGCAAGAAGCAACGTGGTGAGACCACGTTGGTTCTTGCTGAAAACCAGCGCCAAGTGCTCCAATAGAACATCCGGCATATGTTGAACAAGAACTATTTTATGACACTTGTAGATTAAAATTATTTGTATATTATAATATTATCAAGGTTTTAATTTTAGCTTTTGTAAATAAAATGTGTCATAAATAAAGCTTTTTCTGTTCTATTCTATTCTAAGAAGGAAGTAAAAAAAGACCAAGGACACACAATCAAAACGAATACTTATATTATTAATGGAGTCAGGCGTTACTTTGCGGAAATCCATCACTATATGGACAGTCCAAAGTTTTATTTAGCTAAGATCCGCGACAAACAAAACAATAACAGAAAATTAATAATGTGTGTGTTTTCCGTTGGGTTAAGTGGATTTATTTGGAACTTAAACCAAAAACTTACCGAAAATCGGCCATCAATTCTCCATCCACCAACCACTATACACAACACCAAACACACATTATCACTTTTCCATCTTGTAAACGACACGTGTTTCGCCTCAACACGAGGCATCTTCAGATATAGTAGACTCCTCGGAAGACAACCGAAAAGTGAATACTTATATGCCATGTAAAGTAATATTTATCCTGATGGGAAAAATACACATCACCGTTAATTTTTTTCATGGCATAGGGAGGCAAACGAGCTAGCGTTTCATCCTATGCAAAACCATAAGCATCGCAAACACGCTGCCTGCCTTTGAAATAAGAGTAGCTTCTTTTTTGAAGGTTCATATTTCGTATCGGCCCGGAAATATTACTGGACGTAGGTGAATCCATAGAGTGTTATGGTGTTCGTATTTCCACTCGATTATTATTAGAAGACGACCAATTGGCTCAGTGGCGGGGCCCTCCGCCCGCGGTGGAAATGGCCGCGCGTTCGATCCCCGCATCGGAATAAATATACATATGTATGGATTTATAAATATTTATTCCGTGTCTGCTAACCCTCCCAATCCGCATTTCCTTTCCTGCCCTTTCCTTTCTTCTCTATCCTTTCCCTTCCTCTCCGCCAATCCACGGTCTGCCGTGCCAATGGATGCGTGGCTAAGGGCGAGCTTAGTCGCAAGCGTGTCGGGATCGGGCTCCCCCGGGTGCTAAGGTGTCTTACCTCAACATGCAAGGCTCAGCTGGGGCTGATCTCCATCCTCCCTTGCGGCTCGTGGGATTCACTAAGACGAATTTTAATATATCTAATTTGTTGAAAAATGATGGCGACGTGGTTCGCCACCCGTCACGTCCTTATTCCCACGAGGGCCAGAAACGACTAATGGAGAGCCGTTTCGCAGCGATGAATGTGAGAGGAAGAATGGATGAGTATGGAGGAGGCGGGGAGGGTACGCCGGGATCGTAGCGGATGGAGCTCTGTGGTCTCTGCCTGATAGGCGTGAATATATAAAAAAATATAAGAAATCAAGTAGTCTTATAAATGTTTATCAGATAACGAGCGGTTGGCTCCATATCGATGTTGCCGCTGCCCTATCCCGGCAGCCATTATTAAAAGTTTAACAGTTACGCGGCGCGAGCACGGACGCGGAAAATTATTCGACGAGCCCGCGCTTCCGTGCCGATACGCCATCTTGAACGGCGGAGTGAACAAGATGGCGTATCGCGTCAGTTCTCAGATTACCTACTACCTCATCATCCGTGCTGATGACATCCGAGACTGAATGCGCACGTGTGAACGACTCTTTTTGTTATTGTTTTAGACAGTTCACCAGTTCACTAGTCAAAAGTTTTACTTAGCTAAGATCCGCGACAAGCAAACAATAACAGAAAATTAATAATGTGCGTTTTTCTGTTGGATGAAGTGGATTATTATAGTACATTATTAATTTTCTGTTATTGTTTTGCTTGTCGCGGATCTTAGCTAAGTAAAACTTTTGACTGTCCACATGGGATAGTATGGTAAACGAGTCGGCGTGTCACCCGATGGAAAACAATCAACGTAAGCCATAGAATTCAGCAGTGCATTAGAGATTGCAGAAGCGTTGACAGCCTTTAAGATATATATAATACTTTATTTTAAAGCGGTCATTTGACCGCTCATGGTAGGAATGGGTATATATGAAATGTTGAAAGATTTAGTGTTAAGAAATGTACTTGTTTTCTGTGGGCTCCAATGTCGTATCGATTCTCAAACACCACTGGTGGTAGCTGGTTCCACAGGGTAGTGGTGCACGGAATGAAGCTTTAAGGAAAACGCACCTTACTGTTTCGTCATTCCTCCAGATAGTGAGGACGAAACGTTTGTGACAAGTTATGTAGTATTGGAATTCAGCGGCCGGAAATATTCCGAACAAATCGGTTCTATAAGATTGAACAAAAAAATGTTTTACACAGCTGATGTTAAATTTCAATTAGTTTAAAATTTCGAAATACAGTTTTAAGTTTACATTTCTGAATCTTGAATTAATATTACAAATACTTTGAAATTTCAAAATACAGTTTTAAGTTTTCAATTCTGTCGGCAGTCCTCATGGCTGTCTCCGATAATTTCCTGTATTTTATATGTGTATAATTCTTTGTTTACTTAATTGTGGATTATGTATTAAGGCTATCTTTTTCTTCCTAATTAACACTCGACATCCCAAAAAAAGTTCTTTAGTCAGGAGAAATGGCAAATAGTTAACAATAGGAATCCTCGACGATAGATCATAATGAAGCTCTTAGCCAGTTAGATAGACGATATGAAATTAAAAAACAAAGCGAGTTCTCAAAGAGTCGGCGGTGAAACAAAAAGATTCCGCAGCATCAACGCGAAGGTGGCGGTCGGTGCCACAGTATCCTAAGAACTGCGCACAAATGAACGTCGACACTGATTTACCTCCGCATAAATGGCCGGATAGAGTTCACAGGCGTCAGTTGAATGAACACAGACTACCTACACAACAGAGTAAGTAAGTGGACGGTCAAAACTTTTAATTAGCTTAGATCCGCGACAAGCAAACAATAACAGAAAATTAATAATGAGTGTTTTCCTGCTGGATGAATTGGATTTACCTGGAACTTAAACTAAAACTTACCGAAAAACGGCCGTCAGCAACTCTCCATCCACCAACCACTAGGTAAATCCACTTCATCCAGCAGGAAAACACACATTATTAATTTTCTGTTATTGTTTGCTTGTCGCGGATCTTCGCGACAATAGTGTGGTCCTCAAGAAAGGAGCCTAAATTTTTCTAAAAAACCAGTAACACATTAACAGTCTCATTACTGATGCAGGCGTCGACGGCTTGCATTGAAACAACACTTGATTTTGTTTTACTTCGTTTTTATGCGAAAAAATACTTATTATTATTTATTTAAAAAGTCCTATAGCCACTATGCAGCGTCTGTTGGTAGTTGGTCTGTACTTGCGACGAACCGAGAAAGGCCCGCTCGAGTGGACTAGCTCTGACGCCGCCTCGTCTAGGTATCGTAGCTTCTGTGTACCATGGCATTATATATAAATCATTTCTAAGTATTGATATTTTCAAATAACCTCATTAACATAGTTAATTCCTGTAGGGGTTGGCAGAGACCACAGATCTATATCCGCTACGATCCCGGCACACCCTCCCTGCTTCCTCCACACTCATCCATCCTTCCTCTCACATTCATCGCAGCGAAATGGCTTACTTCTCGCCCTCGTCGGAATCAGGACGTGATGGGTGGCGAACCACGTCGCCGTCATTTTTAACAAATTAGGTTAGGAATCACGAGCCGCAAGGGAGGATAGGGATCATCCCCAGCAGAGACCCGCATGCTGAGGCACTATAGTACCCGGGCGAGCCTGATCCCGGGACAGTCGACACGCTAGCGACTAAGCTCGCCCTTAGCCACGCATCCATTGGCACGGCAGACCGTGGATTCGCGGAGAGGGAGGGAAAGGATAGAGAAGAAAAACGGAAAGAGCAGGGGAACTGTTTAAGGCTTTCTTTAAAAACAGATTGGGTTAGATGTTAAAACTATTGTAAAATAGTTACTTAAGTGTCGAACTAGATGGCGGTAGTGACTATATAAAAACGCGCAAGGGTTTTACTTTTGTATTTTCGTCATCTCACGGTGACATATACGTGTTTTTTGTCTTCGGTACGATACAAATTAGACGTGTCTGATACGGTGTCGTATATATGGCATAGGAAGGCAAACGAGCAGGCGTGTCACCTGATGGAAAGCTTTGTTGTTGTCGGCCTTTAAGGAAAGGTCATTATGGGACGGGAAAAGTTCTTCCGGAACTCAAGCGCCGTAGCTAAGCTATCACTCAGACGGCGGTTTTCTGCGGGAGTGTGGTACTTCCCCGGGCGTGCCGGCCCATTCATGCTACAGACAAATATTATGCCATTCTTGACAACGTATTCGTCCGCAGCGTGGCTCTACCACTTGGAAACTTTACGTTGATTATAAATTAAAAACAGTTAAGAACATCAGTTTTGCTAGCAATAGTATGCTAGTTTACAGTAAACCACAGTAATTATTTGCTAGTATTCGCAAAATAGCAATTAGAGCGCGACTTGATCTCAAAAAAACGCGCGCAACGATGAATGTGAGAGGAAGGATGGAGGAAGGACGGATGAAAAGATGGATGAGTGTGGAGGAAGCAAGAAAGGTGTGGCGGATGGAGATCTGGGGTCTCTACCTACCCCTACGGGAGACAGGCGTGACAATATATATTTATGTATGATGCAACTGCTCTAAAACTAATTGTCAGCTTTGCAAGTTATAGCAGATAATAGATAAGAGTGGAAAGTCAGAACTTTCACTTAGCTAAGATCCGCGACAAGCAAACAAAAACAGAAAAATGATAATGTGGGTTTTTTACTGGAAGAAGTGGATTTAGGGAGAACTCAAACTAAATTTTATCGAAAAAACGACCGTCAGCAACTCTCCAACTCCCAACCACTATCAACAACACCAAACACAACACATCACTTTTCCACATTGCACACGACACGTGGTTCGCCTCAACACGAGGCATCATCAGGTATAGTAGACTCTACCGAAGACAACCATTAAGTAGAATCTATTATACCTGATGATGCCTCGTTTTAGTTTAGTTTAAGTTCCCCGTAAATCCACTTCTTCCAGTAGAAAACACACATTAATATTTTTCTGTTTTTGTTCGCTTGTCGCGGATCTTAGCTAAGTGAAGAGTTGTGACTGTGCACATAGTAATAGATTTACGCAAAATAACTCCTGACTCCATTAATCAATATATAAGAGATTATTTTGATTAGCGATTCCAAAAATTAAACAAAGTCTGAAGAAATAATTAATAGATTAAGATTTTACTTTGAAGAAATTTATTATATTAATTATGTACATATATATAAAATTCGCGAAAGTTAGATCTCCGAAAATGAGTTATGTATGTATGTTAGATTAATTTATTTCTGCGTATGTGTTTTTTTTTTGATGGGATAGGAGAACAAATGAGCAGGCGTGTCGCTTGATGGAAAACAATCAACGCCGCCCATAGACATCCGCGACACCATAGATATAAGGGAAGCATTGGCATCTTTTAAAGTATGTATGTATATATATATATATATATATATATATATATATATATATATATATATATATATATATATATATATATATATATATATATATCAATATCAGCCCGCGGCAGTCCACTGCTGGACATAAGCCTCATCCAAGGCGCGCCACCTAGCCCGATCTACGGCTACACGCATCCAGTCTCTGCCAGCTGCCTTGCGCAGATCGTCGCTCCATGTAGCAGGAGGGCGTCCACACTACGTTTGCCGAGTCGCGGTCTCCACTCCAGCACTCGTCTAGTCCAACGATTGTCGGTTCTCCGACAAACGTGTTCAGCCCATTGCCATTTCAGTCTGCTAACTTGAAGAGCAATGTCCGTGACTCTGGTTCTCCGGCGAATTTCTTCATTTCGAATTCTGTCCACCAGAGAAACCCCGAGCATAGCTCTCTCCATAGCCCTCTAAGCGACTTTGAGCTTGGCGAGGAGACGGACTGTCAGTGCCCACGTCTCGGCACCGTAAGAGAGTACGGGCAGGACGCACTGGTTGAAGACTTTTGTCTTCAGACTTTGTGGTACGAGAAGACTTGACGGAATTTCCTGAACGCTATATATACATATATACATATATATATATATATATATATATATATATATATATATATATATATATATATATATATATATATATATATATATATATATATATATATATATATATATATATATATATAAACAAATAACTTGACACCTTTTTTACATAAATACGAATTTTTGGTTTCGCCTTATGGCGGATGGATGCCTTAAAGCGAAACGAAATTTTAGACATTCACGGATTTAATTAAAAAAGTTTGATAAAAAAGCTAGTTTCAATTGTACGGAACAAACTAAAATCATAACTCCGAGCACACACCTGCCCGTCGTTTAATTTTACCAGCATTTACATAATCACTTTGCATATGCATGTCATAAAATACCATAACCCATTCTAACCGTTACCAAGCAATCTAATGGTGTAGCAGTCATGGTTTGTGTGTCACAGGGCCACGCTAATGGGACCGGTCATATATCCGAAATGTTTACCAACGACTCTCTCTGTCCAAGGGCTCATTCGACTACAGCTTTAATAAATGATTAATAGTTTATATGCTATTTCAAAGATTTTTTTCCGAGGGAGTGTGGTGCTTCCCCGGGCCCGGGCTGGTTCGAGCCGGCCCATTCATGCTACATACAAATAATATGCCATTCTTGACAAAGTATTGGTTTGCAGCGTGGCTAAAAATTTAAATATCATTTTTATCTTAATTTTAAAAATTTATTTATTAAATTATTTATTTATTAAAAATTTATTTATTAATATTAAATTTAAATTTAAAAATTTAGTTTATATCTTGATACATTAAATACGCTGAACTCAAATAACATTCACTTTATATATAGTCGGTTAAAACAACGTTTCCCCAATGCCTCAGGTGCTCCAGATGTCTATGGGCGGCGTTGATTGCTTTCCATCAGGGCACACGCTTGCTCGTTTGCCTTCCTAACCTATACAAAAAGATAAAATAAACTAAAGTATAAAAAAGAGCGTCATAGGACGCTTGGTAGATGTGAAACACTGTCGACGGCTCGGTCTCGAAGTGCCCCCGTATAGAACCGAGTGGAGAGGAGCGTAGCCCGAATCGAGACGACGTTTCCATCCACGATTACACTCCCATACCCCGCGATGAGATGATTCCCATCAAAAGTTTTAACAACCTCACAATATGAAACCCGTCATAGAAGCGGCCCGCCGAGCTATGCTTCCGACCTTCTGACACACTGACACGTCGCCAGACTTGTTTGTATACGTATACGTGATGTTTGTCTGTCCGCTCACACCTCTGTTTGATCTATCAATAACCATTCATTCATTGTTTACCCCGATCATGGTCGGCTCGAGGATATACGTGACCAAATAATGTGGACAGTCAAAAGTTTTACTTAGCTAAGATCCGCGACAAGCAAAACAATAACAGAAAATTAATAATGTGTGTTTTTCTCCTGGATGAAGTGGATTTATTTGGAACTTAAACCAAAAAACCGTACATGCGTGTACAGTGAATGAGCCACCGTAACGGCTGGAAGAATGCGGAGGAATACGAAGGAGTAAGGAGAAGGACGTGCGACAGGGCTGATCCCTGGGGACAAGAAACTGGAAACGCTCTTGAAGATATTATTCTGTTCCATAAAAAAAGATACGATTATAACCCATTCGTGTATATAGCTTTATATTATAATGCTATAACTTTTTTACCACATCATCGGCTATAAATATTATTAAATGAAACTAGAACTATAACTAGTAATATAACAGTTTCACTTTTCAAAACGCAAAAAGTAATATTTATTACAAATGTTGGCTTTGAAATATGTTAATTATGTGTTTAGATTTCTCTTAGAAACAGGTTTGTTTACTTCACGCGTTAACACGCTACGCAATTGTTTATTTGTTAATTGCGTAAACATGTTTATAATGAGAGTGGAAATATTTAATGGGACGTGTTCCGAGATGGCAGGATGTGAAATTGTCATCCGATGTGTTGGATTTCTAATGGTTTGCATTACGAAATGATACTACTTCAATCCAATAGATTTATTTTCTAAACGCAAATAATTAATGGAGGTGAAATTCGCTTTCAGTTTCGTTTTAGTTAGTTTAATGTTAATTCAGGTATGAATAGTAGATTTTAAAATGCTTTTAATTTTAATAAATTCATCATATCGTTATACTTGCACAAATCGAAAGGAAATGAACCACATTTTTAAGCACATGTTAATACTTTGTCAAGAATGGCATAATATTTGTCTTGAGCATGAATGGGCCGGCTCGCCCGGGGAAGTAACATACTCCCGCAGAAAACCGGTGTCTGAGTGGTAGCTTAGCTACCGCGCTTCGTACGGTGAGCGGCCGAGTTCCGGAGGCCCAACACCCTCCCCCTCTCTTTATCCCTCCCCCTCCCATTCCCACTTCCATAATGACACTTTCCTTAAAGGTCGGCAACGTTTCCGCACTGCCTATAGCTGCGTAATTCTATAGACGAAGTTTATTTCTTTCCATCAGGTGACACGCCTGCTCGTTTGCCTTCCTATCCCATAAAAAACACATTTCTTAATGACCGGCAAAGCCTCTACAATGCCTATGGCACTGCGGATGTTTATAGGCGGCGTTGATTGCTTTCCATCAAGCGTCACGCCTGCTCGTTTGCCTTCTTATGCCATAAAAAATCGAGTGACACGAGTAACTATTTCATGTGACTCGAGTCACATGGTTATAAAATAAAAATCCAATTACCGTGTAACGATTATTGGTACAGTTGTGTAATATCGAATTACCGTGAATGACAGACATACGCGACAGCGTTATGATGTAACACAGACCAGCCTTGAACGCGTGAGGGACAGACAGCTCAACAAACGCCAAAACAAACAGCTGGCAATCGTCCGCAATGATTTATTGGTTGTCCGAAATTATAATTACAAAACACGTAATATAAAAAAATCAAGTCATTAATTCACTCATTCATATAGATTAAAAGTCAACAAAGAAAAATGTTATTTAAGTTACTATTTACGACCGATTGACTCAGTGGTTGGGCCCTCCGCCCGCGGAGTCAATCGCGGGTTCGATCCCCGTATCAGAATAAATATATGTATGGATTTATAAATATTTATTTCGAGTCTGGTAACCCCCAATCTACATTTTTCCTCCCCTTTCCTTTCTTCTCTATCCTTTCCCTTCTTCTCCGCCAATCCACGGTCTGCCGTACCAATGGATGCGTGGCTAGGCTCAGGCTCTCCCGGGTACTATGGTGCCTTACCTCAGCATGCAGGGCTCTGCTGGGGCTAACCTTCATCCTCCCTTGCGGCTCGTGGGATTCATTATGACGAATTTAATATACCTAATTTGTTGAAAATGACGGCGACGTGGTTCGCCACCCGTCACGTCCTGATTCTCACGAGGGCGAAAAGCGACTAATGGAGAACCGTTTCGCTACGATGAATGGCAGCGGATGGAGCTCTGTGGTTTCTGCCAACCCCTGCGGGGATAGGAATGAATATATAAATAAAAGTTACTATTTATAAAATAGTTACAATTATTACAAATATGTTTGTATTTTTTTCTATTTTATCGTAGTACAACTAGGCTGTGTAGGTGTGCCTAAGTTGTTTATAATGTAACAGCAACAACAAATCTAACGCCAATCTACGGCGGTAAAGGTGTGGTCCACGCTTGGGCTGCGAACGGCGCGCAAGGTCGACCCAATCACGCGCACTTGTTCTGAACGCGCGCATTTTCCCATAGCTACCTCGCCTGGCTATATCGCCACAGATAAGTAAAACTCAGAAGTTGGATTATATTAAGAATTAAAAATAATCTTAGATGATTTGAGCACAGAGAATATGGATGAAAGACGAGGGATAAAAAAACAATTACGGTAGCCTTGGTCTCCCCCAAGGCTATCCTCTTTTACCAAGTTGCAAGTGTGTTTGGTGTTGTTGATAGTGCTTGGGAGGCGGAGAGTTGCTGACGGTCGTTTTTTTCGGTAAGATTCAGTATAAGTTCTCCGTAAATCCAATTCTTCCAGTAGAAAACACACGTTATTATATTTCTGTTTCTGTTTGCTTGTCGCGGATCTTAGCTTAGTAAAAGTTCTGACTGTCCACAAGAATACGAACAAGTCGTGAGCATTTAAGTTCAATGGAAGATATTTTTTATCATTATTTACTTATCAAAACTGTTTTATATATTAAACTGCCAACAAAACTGTTTTTATAACAAAATATTGTGAGAATTATAAGACGATTTAGTTACAGTTGTCACGTCTATAATTAATAACCGGGATAAGAAAAGCTCAACAAATCTAAGATTTTTAAATTTTTTAAAATAAGATTTTCAAGCGAATGGTTTTAATTTATCATTTCTTAAATTTCAGTCTATTTAACGATGCAGTGTGGATACCCAAACCAATATATATATATATATATATATATATATATATATATATATATATATATATATATATATATATATATATATATATATATATATTCACACTATTCTTAAAAAAATAAAATAGTGGTGCAGACGACATATATATATATATATACCACAGAGCTCCGTCCGCAACCAATCTTCGCAAAGAACGAAACGGCTCGCTTTTCGCCCGCGTGAGAATCATGCCTGAAATGCCTGCATAGCATGAATGGGCCGACCCGGGGAAGTACCACACTCCGGTAGAAGACCGGCGTCTGAGTGGTAGCTTAGCTCCCGCGCTTGGTCTGGTGAGCAGTTGAGTTCAGGGGAAGTTGCTAATATCCGCGAACACCGCGTATTCATTTTTCGCGAATCTAGGCAAAGTAAGTCTGACTGTCCATATTTACACGTACACATTTTAATAATTAGGGCCTACAATATGCAGCGATAGTTGTGCGTTACCCCAACATCTTCTTACTAATATTATAAATGCGAAAGTTTGTCAGTACGGATGTATGTTTGTTACTCTTTCACGAAAAAACTACTGGACCGATTTGGATGAAACTTTACAGTAATATAGGTTATACATCAGAATAACATATAGGCTACAATTTGTTATGATTTTATGTAATTTTTTTTGGTCGTAATATAACGATACATGTCAATTAAGTCGGAAAAAAATCTGGCCTCTGAGAGTTATCTTGGCGTACGCTGCCTAAATCATTGGAGTTACACAAAGATGATGTACCATAGGATTGTTTGTTTTGATTAGTTCTAAATAAAAGTCCGCGACAGCATATATCTATCTACATTTTATGTGGAAGCCACTATGACCAAAATTGTGAACCATAAATTAAGTAAAAAAAAATATATATTTATTTAAAATTATATGTCACGAAACTTAATGTGGCAGATCAAATTCTACGCGAGCGAAGCCACGTGCAAAAGCTAGTACTAAATATTTGTATTGTTTAAGATCGAATAACCTTATCAAGACGTCCGCCATCGACATTTTTTGGTCTGACATAATTATGTGAACAGTATTTAAAATGTCAAATTGTATTCACGACCATAATTATCCACATTATCTCGACTGGCCGTACACGAGACGGAGTAAATTCAACTATTTTATATACCTTCATAAACTGAAGGCCGATCATTTGTTTTGTTTGATACAAAATGAACTATAGCAATTCTCAGCCATTAGTTTCGCTGTCAAATTATAATGGCGTCGCATGTTGACAAGTGGTTTGTTGAAATTCCACGCATATCATACACCACCATTTTGTCTAAGCCTGTTGTTTTAAAAAAGTCATGTCATGTTTTCGCTCCTATCAGCAGTCATGATGACTGCTGATAGGAGCGAAAACTCAAAACTGTATTTTGAAATTTCAAACTAATTGTAATATTAAACGGTGCTATTACTACAGCATGTTGCTGACGCGACTTACAAAATTTTATCCATCCATGATGCGTCTAACGCACACACATACAATCGGGTATATATATACAATGTGTTGGCGTGATGCGTGTACGTAGCGTAGATAAAAAAAGTCATGTATTTCAACCTTCGCAGTTCATATTTCATTAGTAGACACAAACATTAATCTCACGTTAGTTATCTTAATCGTACCTTACCTAAGACAAGCGAATCTATTGGCAAAAAATAAATATATAAGCTGTGAAAAATATAGTTAGTACACCGTTTGAAAACAAAAACAGCAGTTTTGACATAAAACATGTTATTGCGGAGTATGGGAGTGAAACCGTAGACCAAAACGTCGTCGCCATTCAGGCTACGCTCCCCTCTACTGGACTCTATATAGGATCACTTAGATAGAAAGATAGATATATTTTTTATTGTACACCAAAAACAAAGTTATACAGTTATTGATTGTAATATTTATATACAAATAGAGTTCTTAACGCTAATAGCGATTTCTTCCAGACAACCGATCATTTGAAAAAAATATTAACAAATAAAGATTATAGCCATAATCAAATAAATAAGTATATACATATATACGTACACATATATATATACACACATACATACATAGTTGAACCGTAAATAATATGTGGTCATGAGCATATGATAGAGACCGAGCAGTCGTCTCGATTCAGGCTACGCTCCTCTCTACTGGACTCTGTGCACGTCGTAATTTTTATGTTTCATATCCACCAAGCGTCGTATGACGCTTCTCTTTTTTTTAAGCATACTTTATAGGCCAATTTTCTGATAACCATTTATTATTCGCCAAGCAACATCTTGCCATTCAGAGCCGGTATACAGAAAAAACAATTAAAATATTTCTACAGTTTATCACTTGACGTAAGGATAATAACACCTTCAGTTTGTTCCGTGCCAGCAAGTCTGATCAGATGTTAAAGATCCAGTGACCTTTCGCAGCCTTATCTACTGCGGCGACCTTCATCACCGCAGTAATCACAGTCCCCAGGGCTAATCGATTTATTACGTCCATTAAAATCTTTGAAACACCTCCGTAAATAAGTCACTCTGGTGAATAATCGTATACCGTCAAATATGGATAAAACATAGACTCGGAATAATTATTTATTTTTATTTATTTATTTCAACTTTTGAACACAAGCGGACTTATTTCGATTGGACATTCTCTACCAGTCAATCTGCAGGCGAAGCTGATAATATGGGACGCGTAAAATGTAAAATATTATTAATGAAGTCAGGCGTTACTTTGTGGAAATCCATCACTATGTGGACTTATCGCGGATCTAAGCTAAGTAAAACTTTTGACTGTCACCATGTAAAATATATTTAAACTATACACATAATTGATATGTTTTTTAATAAACTTAATAGTGGTAGAGCCACAGTGCAGACAAATACTTTGTCAAGAATGGAATAATATTTGTCTGTAGCAGGAATTAGCCGACTTGCACAGAGAAGTACCACACTCCCGCAGAAAATCAGCGTCTGAGTGGTAGCTTACCTAACACCCTCCGTACGGTGAGCGGCTAAGTTCCGGAGGCCCAACACCCTCCCCCCTCCATCTACCCCTCCCCCCCTTTCTCTGTCCCATAGTGACACTTTCCTTAAAGGTCGGCAACGCTTCCGCACTGCGGATATAGCGCTACGGAATTCTATGGGCGGCGTTGATTGCTTTCCATCAGGTGACACGTCTGCTCGTTTGCATACCTATCCCATAAAAAGAAAATAAGTAAAATAGAATGAAATTTGCTTCAACAATATGAAATCGGGAACGATTCCCCCCTGATCTACCACGGCATTTATATAACAGCACATATAAAAGACATCAACGTGCTCACATCCCTACGCCAACGCAAATATGATATTTAACGTCTCCTAAAATAGAAATGTGACTCCTGATATCACCGGCCGGGACACGTTAAGAGGTGTTTACGAGCCGCTCCGCGGATTCCAATTGCGTCCCGGCAAATAGAGAGCATGCGCGCTAATGGTAGTTAAATTACTAAAGATTTTGTATTTTATTGTTTCTAGATACGCCGGCAGCGATAAGATACGTCTCACACTCACCGAGTCTTACGGCGTACGATTCAATTAAATTTACACAAAACTCGGTTATTTCTTGCACACATTATTGCTACGAGAAGTTATTTAAAGCCCTAGCTAGATTCATTTCATACTAATGAAGCCACGTTTTAAAAAAATTGGAGAATAATTATTATTAAATATACACTTCACTTTCACACATGCACTCGCACACATACTACACCCACAAATATACATACATTCCTACACAACCACACACACACACACACACACACATATATATATATATATATATATATATATATATATATGATGGACTATATATATATATATATATATATACATACATATATATATTAATATTTATTCCGAGTCTGGTAACCCTCCCAATCCGCATTTCCGTTTCTGCCCTTTCCTTTCTTCGGAGAGGGGAGAGGGGTTGCACCTCTGGAACTCAATCACTCACCGCACGAAGCGCGGTAGCTTAGCTACCACACAGATGCCTGTTTTCTGCGGGAGTGTGGTACTTCCCCGGGCGAGCCGGTCCATTCATCCTACACACAAATAATATTCCATTCTTGACAAAGTATTCATCTGCAGCATGGCTCTACCACTCTGAATTCTGAAATTGAAAGAATATTTTTGTTCTATTCATAGAAGTATTAGTTTTGCGAATGTGTGACTGGTGATGAAATATTAATCTTGCGTGGATCAATTAAATTTTGTATAAAATATTTATAATTCTAAATTACAACCCTGAATAAAGATCACAAAGTGTCTTTCGAAGGCACTTAACACAATTAAACGTATAATGTCCACGAGGAATTTTAATTGTTTTAATTTGAATAATTGTTGAAACTAAAAAATGCCAGTGTGGAGGCGTCTTAACAGAAAAAAAATATAATTACACACCGTTTTTGCGGCCAGCAATGTCGATGCCGCTAAAAAGTGGAGTCAAAGGCGTATTATGGTATCATTTTATGTGACAATTTGTGAGGTTTCATCGCAATGATGGTCCCTTTTCCATTACGATTCCGTTTGTGGCAAAAAACATACGCCGGTGTTTATGGGGGGCTTGTGTTTACCTGCATTATGAGCGTTTTATGCTGTGTGCTTATCGGCGCAGTGTTATATTTCAGTATCGATTTGTACAATACTTTAAGCATAATTATATATAGTACAGTAATACCGCGAACTTACGCGATAGGTGGGACCGAGCGCTATCCGTGTAAATCAAATTCGCGTAAGTCGGGGTACAATTTTGCATATAATACATAGACATACAAAGTATGTTTAATTGGGACCGGAGAATAAGTAAAAGAATAATTTAGGAAAATATATGTGTAAACGGTGAGTCATTCACTATACACGCAGTGCGATTGTGGGACTCTCTCCCACATACTATACGTGATAGCCTCTCACTGGATGTATTTAAGAGAAGAATTAAAGAACATTTCCTTTCAGTATAAAATATTTATATATGTATATATTTATGTGTATATTATATAAGTATCCTCTTATTTATATAGTATTATATTGTATATTATTATTATATTTTGTTGTTGTACACTTATTTCTATCCTCACAGCTTATCTTATCTCTCTTTCACTCTAGGTTTGCTGGAAGAAAACTCAATTTTGAGTTAAGCTCGCCTTTGTACATCTTCTTTCCTTTTAATTCTTGTATGTCGTGTTTTATGTGTACAATAAAGTATTAAATAAATAAATAAATTAATTAAAATTAAAAAATCGTGTAACTCCAAATTCGCGTATGTCGAGGTAGCGTAAATCGGGATATTACTGTAATTTTATTAGCATTTGCCGCTGTGCTAGGTCTTAGCTTGTATCCCAGCAAAACTTTGCCGTTCGCACTAAAGTATATGTGTGCCACAGAATATTTAAATTTTGGTACCATACAAATTAAATGAAACTTAACTGAATTATAAAATATAATGTAGATTAGATAATATAAGCCTTCATTCGCTGACCAGAGTATTTACAACTAATAAGATTAAAACTATAAATTTATAGAATTAATTGTGCCATCAGCAACCAGATTTTTGTTACGCTGTCCTTTGACATAGGCCTCCCCTAGTTTCGTCCACTTTTCCCTGTCCTGGCTTAATCTTCTACGTCCCTTTGGTAAATCGTCTTCCCATCTCTTTATTTGCCGTCCCTTTTGTATTTTTCCATTACTGGGATACCATTCTCTTGTCGACTTTTCCCTTTTTATCCTCATGATGTGTCCTGTACAGTTCCATTTCAGGTTTTTGATTGTCTGGAAGGCATTAATCGCTTTGGTTTTTTCCCTAATTTTAGAAATAATCGTTCGGTCTCGTAGCCTTATGTCTATTATTTATTATTAAATAATAATTATTCAATTTTTAAATATTTGGACTATATATATGATAATATATATGAATATATAATATCATATAATAGAAGAAAAAGTTAAAAATTGTTTTATTTAGAAGAAATACGATTCACATATTCGTTTTATTACATTTATTACGCAGTTATTGGGTATTTATGTGCGATTTATGTAAATCCACTAATTAATAACTTATCTTAAAAACCAGGATGTCATTTTAAAGTAAAAGTGAAATTTCTAAACAAATAGTCGTCGAAAATATATCCGATCGTAACGGCGGATTGATAATCAATTATTCACAATCGCCTTTCCTTTCAATAATCGATATTTTAAATTGATTAAATAAATCTTTTATATTCCTATGTTCTTTAATTGACTTTATTCGTTTATAAATTTACATTCTTTTGTAAATTAAGTTTTATAAAATTAATGCCAACGATGAGGTTCTCCGACAAATCAAGCAAAAACGTGAACTTTTGCAGACCGTCAAATGTAGGAAAGTTGTTTACCTGGGTCATATCATGAGACGTGACAGGTACAAATTGCAAAAAGTCGTGGGCAAAAGACGAAGACGAAAGTCTTAGCTACGTAATATCGGGGAGTGGGCCGGGATAGCGAGTGCTCCAGAAATGCTATATCTCGCGAAAGAAAAAGGAGAGTTCGGCTGAATTGGCTGCCAACCTTTGTAGACTCTTCGAAACAGAATAAATGAAGTATAGGTTTGGTAAATTTGGTAATTTTATTCGACAAAAAACCGATTTCTAAATTTTTAGGGTCTGGAGGCTCAACCCCACTCCCATAACGACACTTTCCTTAAAGGTCAATAAAGCTATTACACTGTCTTTGGCACTGCGGTTGTTTATGGGTGTCGTTGATTGCTTTTCATCAGGTGACACGCCTGCTCGTTTGCCTTCCTATCCTATAAAAAAGTCAATTCAATTTCTTTTTTTACTACTTGTTTCGTAAGAGTGTGATACTTACCGAAACCGGTCCATTTATTCTGGTAATAATAAAGAGAAGAATTTGTAACAAAAGTTATCTTTCTTCTACCATCCTCCTATAGTGAAAATTTACACGGACATACATAGTGGTTAAGGCAAGTGTCGAGAAAGATGACTCAGTCAGTGTTCACAACATACCGGTTTCATGACGAATAGCATCGGAGAATGACGACAAAGGTGGAAGGTGACAGCTTTCTCCGATGCCGCAGGTGTGGCTGTGTCTTTATGCGTCATTGAGAGGTCGAGCTTGTAATTTTTTTTTATATAATCACGCCTATACCACAGATGTTGGCAGAGACCACAGAGCTCATCCATCCTTTCATCCATTCTTCCTCTCACATTCATGGTAACGAAACGGCTCTCCATTATTCGCTTCTCGCCTCGTGGGAATCAGGACGTGACCATCAGTCACCAAAATAGTGGCTACTGTTGCAAAAGTACCTCGCTTTCGGCAACCACGGCTACCGAACTTTGACACCTATTTTAATTCCTGGCAACGACGGTTGCCAACCATCAAAATAATTCTATATTTCTTGATCTCTTTCATTTTTGACGATTTTAATGATTGATATTTTTTGACTGAACGTGAAGTGTTCCGGGATCGGACTCCCCAGACACTACAGTGCTTTACCTCAGCATACGGGGTTCTGCTGGGACTGACCTCCATCCTCCCTTGCGGCTCGTAGGATTCACTATGACGAATTTTAATGAACCTAATTTGTTAAAAAATGACGGCGACCAGGTTCGCCACCCGTCATGCCCTGATTCCCACGAGGGCGAGAAGCGACTAACGCAGAGCCGTTTCACTACGATGAATGTCAGAGGAAGGATGGATGAAAAGATAGATGAGTGTGAAGGAGAGCAAAGGTGTGCCAGGATCGTAGCGGGTGGATATCTGTGGTCTCTGACTAACCCTATAGGAAACAGACACGAAAAGGCATGGCTTCGCAAACTTCCCGCCAAAAAAGCTTCGGTCTTAGGAAAAGCTTTCCACTCCACATACAAGCGGAAGGAGGAAACGAAACGCTATAGCGTCGAATGTAGATAAGGCATATGAATACCATGTGACAATGGTACGACAGGTCGTTAATGCCCCGTGAGAGTTGCGGCTAGAGAGTTATATTGTTCGTGGTCAAGTCGTAAACGCAGACTGGGGCGCGCAAATGATAAGCGATAGCGATTTTATATGCAAACACTAGAGTTTAAGGGAGGAAGGTAAATGTGTGATATTTATGAGTGACTTGATGGTTTGGTGAACTTCGTTTCACCTACAATTTATGTTCCCCTTGTATTTATCATTTCCTGGTATGTTAGTATGTTTCGAGATAATGAAATTTTATATTAGGGCGTATCAAAAAAAAAATTGTCTGGGAAATAGACTCAAAAGTTTCGCCAAAATAGGCCTCGGAAAATATGAGCCCCTAATATTAATATTACGGTTGTCCGCATCGCATATTTCGATTTCCCATAACAATAACACAGGGAATTTTTTTTCTTATGATTTTTATAACTAATGAACCATACATTCCCGCAATTTCCGTCAAATATTTTTATAGAGAACTGAACGCTCTACAAAAAAGTTCTGATATCATTTTTTGCTGAATCAACTCAGTCTAAGTTATTCGACGTCAAAGTTAAATTTCATCATCAATTTATTTTGCTTATGGCTATTAACTTTATTAATTAATATTTTCTTGGGCAGGCTGTTGGTGATGAAACATTTCCAATATAACTTATACAGAACATTTGAAAATAATTTTGTTAAAATTAGCGAAAAGTTTCAAAGCGACTCTTAACTCACTCAATTATTTTTACAATTGGACCACTCGATATTGTATTTCTTTCATGTGTTGACACTTCATTCTGACGGTGCGTTTCCATTTATGAGCTTTTCACCGGGAACATTCACCGTGAGATCAGTACGAAAGACGGTTTGGGTTTTACATAGCGCAATTTTTAATTTCTTACCGACCCAGGGCTGATTATTCAATGTGTTTTTTTATTAACAATTTTTTTTTCTGATATATTGTGCGAATATCAGACAAAAAATTGTTAGTAAAAATACGAAAAAATGTTTTTTGTTGGCTATTTAAATTTTATTTAAATTAAGGCACCTTGATTGGTTTTTATTCAATTTTCCTCTTTCCAAAATTCCTCTTTTGGTTCTTACCTTGTTTCTTTGTTTGTGAAACGGTGAATTTTCCTCAAAAAAATCTCATTTGGAAGAAATAAAGTCTACCTAGCTAAGCAGATAAAAAAAGAATAACAATATCAGACAGATAGATACATATTAAAAAAAATATTTTTTCCATGTTTTATTAAACTTCGTAAATTTATCAAAAAATTCTTCATAGTAACTATGGGTCTCTCTTTATTATGTTATTTATATAGAAGGGCAAACAAGCAATAATGACCAATTGACTCGGTGACCCCCCCCCCATCGCCCCGCAATCCACGCATCGGAAATAAATATGTGTATGGCTTACAGATATTTATTCCGAGTCTGGTAACCCCGCCAATCCACATTGGACAAGCGTGGTGGGTAAAGTCCGTTCCTCCAGAAATGGAGAGGCCCGTGCTCAGCGGTGGGACATATATGAGCTATGTGATCAAAGAGTCGTGTCATCTAATGGAAAGCAATGAAAGCCTCCCATAGACATCTGCAGTGGCATTCGTATTGTAGAAGCATTACCGACCTTTGAGAAACATGTAGGCTCCTTTTTTGAATGTTCCAGTGTAGTATCCATTCGGAAATCGGATGGTAGTTGGATCCACAGAGTAGTTGAAAATGCATATACACACACGCGTCCATGTGTATACATAAACAATTTTTTTAATTTGCTTAACTACTGAATATTATTAATGGAGTCAGGCGTTACTTTGCGGAAATCCATCACTATATGGACAGTCAAAAGTTTTACTTAGCTAAGATCCGCGACAAGCAAAACAATAACAGAAAATTAATAATGTGTGTTCTTCCGTTGGGTTTGGTGGATTTATTTGGAACTTAAACCAAAAACTTACCGAAAATCGGCCATCAACTCTCCACCCACCAACCACTATACACAACGCCAAACACACATATCACTTTTCCATCTTGTACACGACACGTGTTTCGCCCCAACACGAAGCATCTTCAGGTATAGTAGACTCTACGGAAGACAACCGAAAAGTGACCCGCCATTACAACGGGCGCCCTATATAAACAACCCCCACCCACAATGTAAGAAAACAACATGTGGGCGATACAGGTGTGTCAAAACTTACGTCACCACTTATTATTTGGTAAATATGACAATTCATTTTATTGTATTAAACGAATTTCAAACTTTTTTAATAGAATATATTCAAAAGAGGGGAATTTACAATATTTATTTGATCGTTTAGTATTTGGGACGAACTTTTCTTGTTCTTTAAGATAACTACTACTGAAGCTAACATTTGATGATAAATCGTTATTGATTTTTTTTTGTTTCATTGTTTATATTTATTTTATTTTGTCTTTAACACTGACTTCTTCCTCTAAGAGTGCATCCCCCACTTGCGAAGGTTGGCAGACGATTCAGCATAACTCTCCTCCTCCTTCGCGAGGTGCAGCAGTTCTGGAGCACTCGTTATCCCGGTCCACTCTCTGATATTACGTAGCCAAGACTTTCGTTTTCGACCGACTTGTCTTTTGTCCGCGACTTTTCCCATCAT
Source organism: Baronia brevicornis (assembly GCA_031353405.1). Taxonomy (NCBI): domain Eukaryota; kingdom Metazoa; phylum Arthropoda; class Insecta; order Lepidoptera; family Papilionidae; genus Baronia; species Baronia brevicornis. The sequence goes on from JASFAT010000246.1 coordinate 154,584, forward strand.
GATCAGTTGCAGCAACTTGTACCTGTCACGTCTCATGATGTGACCCAGGTAAGCAACTTGTCTACCTTTGACCTTGGTCTGCAAAAGTTCACGTTTTTGCTTGACTTGTCAGATAACCTCATCATTGGCCACCATTTAAGTCCAGCTAATAGCGATCATCCGTCTATATGCCCACATTTCGAACGCTTCTATACGTTTTAATCTTTAGAGTTAAAAATTTCTTCATCCGTGATATATACAGTTCGTCGTTTTATTTCCCTGGGATCCCACGCAACGGCGGCAGCTAATGGATTCGAAATCATTCCACACTCAGCGTCTAAGCGCCATCAAATAGCACACGTAGTAAATTCGAAATTATGCTCACCAGGAAGAGACGTTTCGAAATGGCCGCGCGTTCCCACGGGCAGATCAAAAGCGCCGGGCGGGCGATGCGCGTTGAAGTCTTTTATACGCAGCATTGAATAGACTCGAGTAACTAACTGGTTTAATTAAATCGACCGAATAAGCTAACCCAATGATTTTGCTTATTTTCCATCGATACAAATAAATAGAATTGAATGCACTGAGATTATTTTTAATCACACAGTTTATGGTCTCAAAAATAAAGAATATATTAAAAGCAACAATTTCGTTTTCCCTCAGAAACTATTCCTACCTGTCAACTATTTGATGTTCATCCCGTCGTTCAGAAATCAAATTAAATTCAAAAGTGAAGTTTTTTTTTTCATTTGTTTGGTTTTGAATTTTGGTTTTTTTATTGATTGCGATTTCCTTTTATTCCTATTAAGGTTTGACTACATTTTTTACGTAAATTTTAACATTCTGCAATTATCGTTCAGCTTTTTTATTTATTGATTCTGAGGCGGTACGAAGTTTGCCGGATCGGCTAGTTAGAAATAAATTTATAATAAGCCTCACAAGCAATTTTGTTTTGATCTGTTTGTAACACACGGGATATTCTTTCAAACAGTCGGTTCATTGTTACAACGTGGCGTGTGGCTCTCGATTACATAATGCGTGCGATTCATGTGTGTGTGTGTGTGTGTGCGCGGTGAGGTGGTGAAAAGCGAACAATGACTAGGTGGGCTATTCGAAGACCACCGTCCAAAGGAACAATGCGCCTCGGCCCCAGGCGCGAACATAGCTGAGGCAGATGCATGCAACCAAGCGATGCTTGGAGGCGGCATCCGTCGTATGCAAAAATATATCTAACATGCTGATGGACAATCGAACTTACTTTGCTAAGCTTATCAGCGGCCGCGTGGGATCACAGGGAAATAAAACGGCGAAGTATGTACCTCATCACATACCTCAGTTAGTGACCATGGCGAGGTGCTAGAGGATTTGCTGACGGCGGTTTCCCGGTAAAATTTAAACATGTAATTTCCTATAAACTTCTTCGCAAACACACAATATTATTTTTCTGATTTGTGTTCGTGGATCTCAGCAAAGTAGGTTTGACTTTCTATCTTTATAATGGATTTTTCGCAAAGTAACGCCTAACTTATATATTTATTTTATTTTATTTATACAGGTGAGGTTGGATAGAGCATAGTAGGTCTCACTAGACAGACTCATGCTGTCATTCCGATTCAGTCATTATCTGCTGTTGTTCTGCACCGAAAAATACATTTTAAAACGTAGAAGACAAACAAGCATGTCACCTGATAGAAAGTATCACAATCCAGAGATAATTATAAGCACTAGGGACAGAGTGGAAATGCAGAGTGCAGGGAAAAGGACAACTATTTTTGATGTGAAACATCTTATCGCGGGGTATGGGCGTGAAATCGTTGACTGAGACGTCGTCTCGATTCAGGCTACGCTCCCCTCCACTCAACTCTATACAGGCCCCTTACACGTGGCTTTGAGCATACGGTAGAGACCGAGTCTTCGCCAATATCTCACATCTACCAAGCATCCTATGACGCTTCTTTTTCTTTTACTAGCTGAAAGACGCATCTAGCACATCCATTTTTAGATTAGTCTAGCTCAGCGTTGGCACGGACGCTGGCTATTAGAGCGTTTGGTAGACAATATGCAAGATGATAGATTATCGTACAACCATTGTTTCCGACAGCATTGCCGACCCCCATGGAATGACCATAGAGTTAGGACCACACCTCAATAAAGTTTTACCATCTGTCGACATAAAACAAAACCATAATATTAAAGCACGCATAGAAATGCCATGAAAAAAGTTCTTTCAATAATATATCTATAGTTACACAAAACATTGTTTCGACTCAAGGCCTAGAACCCTAAGGCGTAATAGACTCTACGAAAGACAACTGTAAAGTCAATGAATTCTTTGTATGCATATGTATATTTATTTATTCTTTTTGTATATATTGTACTTAACGCTTTGCTAGTGGTAGAGCCACGCTGCAGACGAATACTTTGTCAAGAATGGCATATTATTTGTCTGTAGCATGAATGGGCCGGCTCGCCCGGGGAAGTACCACACTCCCGAAGAAAACCGGCGTCTGAGTGATAGCTTAGCTACCGCGCTTCGTACGGTGAGCGGCCTGAGTTCCGAAGACTCTCCTTAAAGGTTGGCAACGCTTCCGCACTGCCTATGGCGCTGCGGATATCTAGGGGTGGCGTTGATTGCTTTCCATCAGGTGACACGCCTGCTCGTTTGCCTTCCTATCCCATAAATAAAAGCGGACATACTTTACATTACATGAAATATGCATTCAATATTCTGTTTGCTCAATAAAATGAATGCCTATGTTAATTTATTATTATAATTATAGCTTTATTTCCCACACTATTTTTGTTAGGTAGTTCTGGATTTCCTTTTTCTATTGTGTAGTCTCTTTTTGGGTAAAAGCCTCCACTATCTTTAGTCAATTATCTCTGTCTAGAGCTTGGCTAGTCCAGTTTTTTTCCTGCTGTTTCTACAATGTCGTCTGCCCATCTTTTCCTATGTCTTCCGACATTCCTTTGTCCTTTCGGATCCAGCCATGTCAATTACTATGATTAAACTAAAACCGAGATGGCCGGAATGTGTCTAAAAAAATATTAGAGTTATGCATACAGCATGTATTATTGATAGAACTCTAATATTTTTACGAGGGCGAAAAGCGACCCATGGAGAGCCGTTTCGCTGTAATGAATGGTAGTGGATGGAGCTTTGTGGTCTCTGCCAACCCCTGCGGGGGATAGTCGTGAATATATAAAAAAATGCGTACACATTGTTATATTAATGTTAAACGACCTTAATGTTAAATTGTTAATGTTAAATGTTAGAATAATTGAATGTTCAAATGCACCCGGTCGCGATGGTTGCCAAAAGTGCACTGATTAGGTAATTATATAAATTATTGTAGTTTGTAATGGGTCGACGACCGGGCATGTATTCACTTGTTCTATGCATTACACCGAACATATGTAATATGACATAGTAAATTGTACATACATACATACATATCGTTACTCCTGTTTCCCTTAGATATAGGCAGAGACCACGGATCTCCATCTGCTACGATCCTGGCATGCTTTCCTTGCTTCCTCCACACTCATTGCTCTCCTCATGCAAGCCCGCCGGTTAAGGGTAAGAAAGGCCAGGTCAAGAGTATTCTTTATCAATCATCTATCATCACATATCGTATCATCAAGATCGAGTTAACGAAGAAGCCAAAGGCAGGAGTGCCTGAGAAAAGGTTCTCAACCAACCCTAGCTCCAGCGATAGCACTGCCTTAGACAGACGATAGTTTAATAGAAAATCCTTATTAATGGAGTCAGGCGTTACTTTGCGGAAATCCATCACTATATGGACAGTCAAAAGTCTTACTTAGCTAAGATCCGCGACAAGCAAAACAATAACAGAAAATGAATAATGTGTGTTTTTCCGTTGAGTTAAGTGGACAACCGAAAAGTTCTCGATTGTCTTCCGTAGAGTCTACTATACCTGAAGATGCCTCGTGTTGGGGCGAAACACGTGTCGTTTACAAGATGGAAAAGTGATAATGTGTGTTTGGTGTTGTGTATAGTGGTTGGTGGGTGGAGAGTTGATGGCCGATTTTCGGTAAGTTTTTCGTTTAAGTTCCAAATAAATCCACTTAACCCAACGGAAAAACACACATTATTAATTTTCTGTTATTGTTTTGCTTGTCGCGGATCTTAGCTAAGTAAGACTTTTGACGGTCCATATATAGAAAATCCTGTTAATGTAACAACAGATCACTAAAAGCCATGCTCCTAAAAGCAAAGTTACATTTTAATTACTCTTTCATCTTCTTTGGCTTACTCATCTCCCATTATCTGTCATTATGGTTAATTTCCATTATAAACGGACCTACTGTTCCTCTTTTCAAAGATCAAACATACCTGGTTGGGGTATCTTTTAAAAATATCAAAGATCAAACATACCTGGTTGGTGTATCTTTCTAAGCTTTTGATTTTATTTAATCATCAGTTCTTGCCACGTCATTGTCTCGGGCTTCTGGTTTTCAATATAATTGTATCCTTATAGCTTATGAAGTAAGGTTTAAATTGATTAATTTGAAAAATGTATTTTGTTTTCAGCCATGATTATTGCGCTGCGATGTGAGTGAGTAATCGATTTAAATTCGAGACCGCATACGTGCAACTCTTGTGTATTAATGCTGGCACGAACATTGAGCGATGATCAAAATATAATTGAGACCGAAATTATTTTGTTGTTATTCAGACTTCACTATATTGATTGTTGCTGTGAACCAAATGCTCTAATAGAGAACCTAGTTTACTCTGAGTAAGAACTATTTTGTGACACATTTGAGGTATAAATATTTTTTTTCTCCTTTTTTTGTTAAATTTAAAATCTATTTAAGTTTTATTTTTAGTATTGTTTCTGTAAATAAGTGTGTCACAAATAAACGTTTCCAATTCTATTTCTAAATGCCAGCACGAACGATGATCAAAATATAATTGAGACAGAGAAATGTAACGAGGACTGGTTTCCCCGAGTTTCCTCACCAGCTTGCGACAATCGAAGAAAATCCTCGCCTTATTCTATTTGCAACTACTTAATCCTATTTTTAACTTCATACACCTAGTTTTTGCTAGACGTTTAATCTATAGAGATCGTTAATGAAACATACATACATATTATCACGCCATCCCGTAGGAGTAGGTAGTGTGACATGCCAGCCATGGGATCTTTAGGAGGTTTATATTTTCGATGTAATTAAACTCTTCCAGATGAGACTGATTTATTAATATATCACTGTAAATTTTATATTAATTGCATATTTTAATAATATTCTAATATTATATTTTATATTAATGAATTCCACTTTTCAATTTACATTTTATATTCAATCTCGTCAAAGACGTCAGTCGAATTAATCCCATTGTTTTTATAAAACAATTTTTTTTTTATTTTAAATTTATATGTTTTAAAAAAATGTATAAAGTTGTTTTAATACTTAAGTTTAATACGAATAAAAAGTTTTAATACATTAGTGTTATATTTATCTATGTATCACTACAGTAGATACCATAGATCTCCATCTGTTACTATCTCGGCACACTCCCTGCTTCCTGCACACTCATCACTCTCGTCGTGCAAGTTCACATATTAAGGATACTCTTGACCTGGCCCTTCTTGAAAACTTCGGCAATTTGATCAACGTGTGTTTTTCTTGGTCTTACCCTACGGGCTCGTTTGTCAAATTACCCCCCTCTCCCACTGTAAAAACAAATGTAATTCAACAACGCCGGTGAGAACAGCTAGTGATATATAAATAAAAATTTAAATTAGGTAAAAGTTCTCATTTGCAAAAATAAAAAAAGTGGTTTGCTTTGATCTTTTTTTTTTGAAAACGCAATCAACAGTCAAAATTATCCATAATAACAGAAAATTACTGACTGTCGACAGCGAAATAATTAGAGCTCGGAGCCGGTAAATTTCTCGTGTCACGTGACGAGGAAGCTGCGTGATTCCCTTCACTGGGAGAGTTTGGATGTCATGTACATTTATATTTATGTTATTACATATTAAAGTTTACGCAGTTTCGAAAGTCGAGAAAGGAATTAGATGGTTCGAGCGCATAGAGAGGATGGATGAGAGACGACTAATAAAAGAAATTTACGTTGCGGATGTGGATGGATGGGTCGGTAGGGGAAGATCAAAGAGAACATACTTTGATCAAACTGTCGAATGATTTATGGAGTGGAGAGTGTATAGTGGTCGGTGGGTGGAGAGTTGCTGGCCGTTTTTCGGTAAGTTTTTGGTTTAGGTTCCAAATAAATCCACTTCGCCCAGCAGGAAAACACACATTATTAAGTTTCTATTATTGTTTGCTTGTCGCGGATCTTAGCTAAGTAGAACATTTGACTGTCCACAAACTGTCGAAGTTTCTAGTCAGGAGAGAATCGTGACTTTTTAAATTGATGGAAAAAGTCCATGAAAGGTTTTGGTAGGATAGCCACCATTTTATCTTCACGTAATATTACAACATTATTTAAACACCGGTGTTTAGGTTTGTGGCCTACGAAAGTCACCGTACGAAGCGCGGTAGCTAAGCTACCACTCAGACGCCGGTTTTCTGCGGGAGTGTGGTACTTCCCCGGACGAGCCGGCCCATTCATATTACAGACAAATAATATGTGTATAAAAGTCGTGACACCACTATATGTACTTTGTAGTGGTAGAGTCACGCTGCAGACGAATACTTTGTAAAGAATGTCATATTATTTGTCTGTAGCAAGAATGGGCCGGCTCGCCCGTACTCTTTATTGCGTTTTTAGTAATTTCATTTTATTATTAATGGCAAAGCCGTGCGAGTGGCAATTTCCTCGAACGGTCGTGTGTCGCAAGTGGCGTGGAAATCGCTGCGATTGCGCGCGGTTACGCTTCGATTGGGAGCAGATGGACATAACCGCTGCGGTGACGCTGCCCGACCGCGGCTGCCCCACTAACAGCGACGAGTAGAACGAGTCGAGCCACTTTTATATCCTCCATTGAAGTGGTTAGCGAGAACCAATCGACACACACACACACACACACAGACACACACACACACATATACACACACCTGTCATTATATTGATTGATCACACACGCGTTATAATCGCATTCAAAACACGGGAATGTTTAATACTTTCTTTAAGTGTTACGTGTGTATATGATAATAATATGTTTATTTGTTATTAATTGAGTCAGGCTTTACTTTGCGGAAATCCATCACTATATGGACAGTCAAAAGTTTTACTTAGTTAAGATCCGCGACAAGCAAAACAATAACAGAAAACTAATAATGTGTGTTTTTCCGTTGGGTTAAGTGGATTTATTTGGAACTTAAACCAATAACTTACCGAAAATCGGCCATCAACTCTCCACCCACCAACCACTATACACAACACCAAACACACATTATCACTTTTCCATCTTGTAAACGACACGTGTTTCGCCCCAACACGAGGCGTCTTCAGGTATAGTAGACTCTACGGAAGACAACCGAAAAGTCACTTTTCGGTTGTCTTCCGTAGTAAATCCACTTAACCCAACGGAAAAACACACATTATTAATTTTCTGTTATTGTTTTGCTTGTCGCGGATCTTAGCTAAGTAAAACTTTTGACTGTCCATATATGTTTATTTGTGTTTCCATGTACCCATTCTATCTTCAACGTATCTGACCTTCCATTACACAGAAATACAAACAGAAAACGTTTATTTGCGACACACCTTTATTTCTGCCAAAAAAAAATATTTAAAACGTACGATGTGCATAAAAAGATTCTTCCAAGAAATCCAGGTGATCTATAAGAGGTGGCGCTGGTTTTCACCGAGATTCAATGTAGTTCGCAGTGATTGGATATATATATGTGTCTGTGTGCGTGTGTATACATCAAGTGATACGCTTGCTCGTTTGCCTTCCAATCTCAATAAAAGAAATATACTGTAGCTTGGGTAAATAAGGAGACTAAATACTGCCAATTTTATTATTATTCAGATTAATGTAATATAAAATAAAATGTCAAATTAAATTATTTCATTACTATTTTCCAATTATTATAGACATATATTGTTATTCTCAAATTTATAATAACTTATTAATGTATTATAATTTAATGTTTTGTAAATGTAAAATATATTTTTATTAATTTTTCGTAATTTTACTAACACTAGATTATAAGAAAGATTGTTACTAACGATATATGGGCTAGTCCTGAAATAAAGTTTGATTAATTATTAATTAATTTATTAATTAATAACTAACCTAACTATTCTCAAGGTAATAACGTTAAGAACAAAACAAACCACATCTATACCTCCGCTGTCTCGGAGTCTCGTAGGCTAACAATAAAAGAACGTAGAAGTCTCAGGTCGATAGCGATCGTCGATTATTTTCTTGGAAATTAAGATGGCGGTTGCCGCGTCTGAGCGTTGTTAGCATTAACGAGAGACACCGGACAAGTGGCAGCGCGTCCCGGGCAAAACAAACTGCGAGATATTGAATGGTTGCCGCTATCGGGGGCGTCGTTAGGCCTGCGCACACAGTGAGCGAGCGAATCTAGTGTTCGAATGGACTTCTTAAAAAAAATCGCTTGTCAATTATTTAAAAAAAAAAACTCAATTTTCGACTGAATTTTGAACGCATATCCAGAAGATACATAGGCTGATAAGTCGGGTAACCAGTACATACCTTCATTCCTTATTCTATCAGTCAAAGTTACCCCACATACCTTATATACTTCTTAACGCTCTCATTTCTACCGCATTCAATCTGCTTTCATGCCTCTTCTGAAAAAGCACTCCTCCAATGAATCGCCAGTCGGGCCTCCGAACAACCTTACACCACTTTGCCCTATCCTGCGCCACCCCTGGTTTATATGTAGTAGAGTCACGTTGCAGACGAATAGGTTGTCAAGAATGGCATAATGTGGGAGGAGGGAAATGGGTCGGTGGGTCGGGTCCTCGCCCTCCTCCACCCATAAAAACACTTTTCTTAAAGGTCGGCAACGCTTCGCAAACAACGCAAATATCCGCACTGCCTATGGCGAAAACCGGCGTCCGAGTGGTAGCTTACCTACCGCGCTTCGTACAGTAAGCGATCGAGTTCCAGAGGCCCAGCACCCTCCCCCCACCCTCTATCCTCTTCCCTTTCCCATTCTCACTCCCATAATGACACTTTCCTAAAAGCTTGGCAACGCTTCCGCACTGCCTATAGCGTTGCGGATGTCCATGGGCGGTGTTGATTTCTTTCCATCACGCGACACCCCTGCTCGTTTGCCTTCCTATCCCAAAAAAAACCCTGCCAGTTGCAAATTTGAAGGTTGCGCATACAATCCTCCACAATGTCTCTGCAGCGGTACCTGGGGCGCCCCACAGGAAGTTGTCCATTTGATTTACCCATATACGCTGTCTTGACTGCGCGATCCTCCCCCATCCACTCAACGTGGCCCAGCCAACGGAGTCGGTTAGCCTTAGTCTTCAACTCATTCATTAAGAATAAATAAAATACTGTAGTATAGTGTGGTTACAGCCTTACAGGCCAGTCCAGATGCGCCCGCTTCGGACAGGTGCGAGTGATCAATTAACGGCGAGCGATGGCGCAGATTGTACCGCGCGTGCCCGCTCGCGCGATCGCCGCCGCCGGTGTGCTACAAGGCTTAAGCTGAAGCGGGCGAATTAGAGGTACACGAAATCAGCATCCATTCAATGTATGAATGGCGGTCCACTACAGCACGTTTTTCCCGAAACTTCTTTTCACGCACTACTATGTAGAACCGGCTACTTGCAGCGCTGTTTTAGAATCCATACAACTCAGATGAATGACATTCCACGAGGCGCTTTTTCTAAACCTTCTTTTCACGCACCACTACTATGTAAAACCGGCTACTTCCAGAGGTGTTTTAGATATCATACAACCCAGATCAATGACAATCCATTACGAGACGCTCTTCCCGAAGATTATTAATGGACTCAGGCGTTACTTTGCGGAAATCCATCACTATATGGACAGTCAAAAGTTTTACTTAGCTAAGATCCGCGACAAGCAAAACAATAACAGAAAATTAATAATGTGTGTTTTTTGTGCTGGATGAAGTAGATTTATTTGGAACTTAAACCAAAAACTTACCGAAAATCGGCCATCAACTCTACACCCACCAACCACTATACACAACACCAAACACACATTTGTTTGAAAAGTTTTCGGTTGTCCGTAGAGTCTACTATACCTGAAGATGCCTCGTGTTTGGGCGAAACACGTGTCGTTATAAGATGGAAAAGTGATAATGTGTGTTTGGTGTTGTGTATAGTGGTTGGTGGGTGGAGAATTGGTGGCCGATTTTCGGTAAGTTTTTGGTTTAAGTTCCAAATAAATCCACTTAACCCAACGGAAAAACACACATTATTAATTTTCTGTTAATTGTTTTGCTTGTCGCGGATCTTAGCTAAGTAAAACTTTTGACTGTCCATATAGCTCTTCCCGAAATTTATTTTCACAAAATAGTATTGGACTATGTATAACAGGCTGCAACCAGTGGTGTTTCTTTACCGATATTGAAACCTTTAAAAAAATCCATTTCCTATAGTGATCAAAGCTGGGGTATAATTTCAAAAGGGAAAGACCAGTATATACGTTTCCACTTGCCACTCCCACTCCCAAAATGACACTTTATTAAAGGTCGGCAACTCTCCGCTATGCCCATGGCGCTGCAGATGTGTCTGGGCGGCGTTGATTGCTTTCCATCAGGTGACACGCCCACTCGTTTGCCTTTCTATCCCATAAAAAAAATACAACGCCTGACTCTATTAATCTAGAATTATGAACATTATTTGCAATAATCTCCCTTGTACCACACGTCAACTCAAAGTTATTCACTAGTACCCCAATCAGTCGATACTTGAGTGGTTTGCGATCGTCCGCACAGATAGCTTCGCTTGATATGCACTAAGTAAAGGGTGTCCAGTGGCAAAATTAGGAATTTGACCTTAAGTACCACTTTCAAACAAGGAATATTCGACCCATAACTTAATATAAATATAGTACAATTTCTTACAAAGTATTAGTGAAAGTTCAAAATCTTTTCATTAGAATCATTACGTAACTCTCAATGATAGCTTAGCTACCGCGCTTCGTCCGGTGAGCGGTTGAGTTCCGGAGGCCCATCCTCCTCCCCCACCCCTCTCATAAAGACACTTTCCTTAAAAGCCGGCAACGCTTCCGCACTGCCTATGGCGCTGCGGATGTCTATGAGCGGCGTTGATTGCTTTCCATCAGGTGACATGCCTGCCTGTTTGCCTTCCTATCCCATAAAAAATATATATATATATATTCACGCCTATCCCCCGCAGGGGTTGGCAGAGACCACAAAGCTCCATCCGCTACCATTCATCGCAGCGAAACGGCTCTCCATTGGTCGCTTTTCGCCCTCGTGAAAATCAGGACGTGACGGGTGGCGAACCACGTCACCGTCATTTTCGACAAATTAGGTATATTAAATTCGTCTTAGTGAATCCCACGAGCCGCAAGGGAGGATGGAGGTCAGCCCCAGCAGAGCCCTGCATGCTGAGGTAAGGCACCATAGTCCCCGGGGGAGCCCGACCCCGGGACGATCGGAACGTTTTACGACTAGGCTCACCCCTAGCCACGCATCCATTGGCACGGCAAACCGTAAATTGGCAAATGAAGGGAAAGGATAGAGAAAAAAGGAAAGGGCAGGAAAGGAAATGCGGATTGGGGGGTTTACCAGACTCGAAATAAATATTTATAAATTCATACATATATTTATTCCGATGCGGGAATCGAACCCGCAACCATTGACTCCGCGGGCGGAGTCGTCACTGAGCCAATCTATACGCATTTATCCTTGTTAACAATAAAAAAAAGGTTTGCTTACAGTAACAACAACACATATTAAAAACAAACTCCCAGCCGTACCCCAACATTTGGTCCTTCGAGCCGGATATGAACCAACTAAAGTCACTGTAGTATAACACGCTACCACCTCTAAGAGTCGTGAATATTATAGCGGTTTAATTATTAAGTAATTACACCGGTACACCGACCCCAAAGCGTAATTGACAAATCCTACGTTCATTTACTTCCATAAACGTAATCACTGGGGCAATAATATTTGACACAGAAAGGCGCACACGCGGACAATTAAGAACAAAACTGTAAACGGTATATCACAGTTATTTTGTTCTTGACGTTTCCTACCATTTGACATAACCACCATTCTGTGAAACCAGCTACCTGCAGCGATGTTTCTGTTTCTCACGCGTTGTATCGCGTCAGAAACATCGCTGCAGGCACCTTCAAAAAAAAAGCCTACACATTTCTTAAAGGCCGGTCACGCTAATGTTATGACGAATTTTGGACTGATAATAGTTCATTTTTTTAAAAACACGACCGAGACTATTTGACACAGTTTTTTTTCTGATTCAAATGGTTTATAAGACCAAAATACGTCATTTACTACTTTTCCTATTTTCTGATGGCAATTTGTTAAAACTATTATGCCAGTTTCAACTAAAATGGAATAATATCAAATCTCTTGAAATGTCTAGTCAGCCTGTCACGGTACGTCGTGATAAAGTGGTGGCCATTCTAGCAAAACCTTCTATAGACGTTATCAGTCAATTTAAAAATAATCGAACTATATTGTATAATACGCCACCATAATTAAACAATATAACTGATAATAATATAAGATTATGAATAAAATAAAAACACTCCATTTTCTATCACCAATGTCCCAATTTGCTAACATAATCACTATGTTAACCAAATTCAAACCGTCAGAGTTGTATCCAAAAAAACGAAAAATGATCTTAATAAATTAAAACCAAAGAAAACATACCTTGACCAAATCGCCGAAGTTTTTAAGAAAGTCCAGATCAAGAGCTTGCATGAATAGAGTGATGAGTGTGGGGAAGTAAGGAAGGTATGCCAAAATCATGGCAGACGGAAATCTGAGGTCTCTGTCTACCCCTACGGGAAACTGGCGAGACGGTATGTATGCATGTATGTTATTATAATACTTATTTTCCCCAGTGTTTTTCGGTGTTGCTAGATTTTTTTCTTATACCCTATTGTGTGGTAAAAGCCTTCTACATCTAAAACCATTCCTCTGACTAGGGCTTGGCCCACCAATTTTTTCCTGCTGTTTCTAGTGTCATCTGCTCATCTTTTCTTTTGTCTTCCAACATTCCTTTTTCATGACATATATATATTGTAAAATGAAAATAAATAAATAGGTAAATATATATGTCCCAATGCTGAGCCTGGACTTTCCCATTTGTGTAAGAACTGAAATTAATCCACCATGCCTGTCCAATGCGGATTGGTGGGGTTACCAGACTAGGGCGGTTATTAAGGTAAATACTTACACCGTATAGAGGGAGATTTAAAGAGCTGGACTCAAAAGGCCAATGACGAGGTTCTTCAATCAAGTCAAGCAAAAACATGAACTTTTGCAGACCGTCAAAGGTAGTAAAGTTGCTTAACTGGGTCATAACATGAGACATGACAGGTACAAATCGCTGCAACTGATCATGATGGGGAAAATCGCGGGCAAAAGACAAGTTGATCGAAAAATAAAGTGCTGGCTCCGTAATATCAGGGAGCGGACCGGGATAGCGAATGCTAAAGAACTGCCGCATCTCGTAAAGGAGGAGGAAAGTTGTGCTGAATTGGCTGCCAACCTTCGCAAGTCAAGAGTGCCTCTCCACTCTTAATCGAAAGATGAATTGTAGACGACGACCTCGTGATAAGCAAATTGGAGGTACAACCCGTCACTCGCGCGATACAAATGGTTGTATTCGCAACGTTCGAGACAAAACAAGACATTCCGTACGGACAATGAGACAATACGGTTCCCATCGCCTTCATAATTGCATCGATACGGAGCTCCCACGGGCCTACATCGATTATTCGAAATTGGGATAGAGTTGCCAACTTCGCACTAGGTATTTACCTATAAAATTGTCGTTGACAACCCTTTACTAGTAACATTACTCAAAACTATTAATTAATGATAGAGAAAATTTTTATATATAAAATTATGAAAAAAGAAAGAATAAAATAAATAGATATAAAATGAAAAAAAATATATAAAAAGCCACTAACAGAGAGCTATTTCGCTACGATGAATGTGAGAGGAAGGATGGATTGAAAGACGGATGAGTGTGGAGGAAGCAAGGAAGGTGTGCCGAGATCGTGGCGGATGGAGTTCTATGATCTCTGTCTACCCCTACGGGAAACAGGCGTGATATGCATGACAATATATATAAGAGTAAAAAATTGGTATATTTAAATGCCTTATACGAAACTCATTATACGAAATATTTTTTAGATAGGAAGGCAAACGAGTAAACGTGTCGGCTGATGGAAAGCAATCAATGCCGCCCATAGAAATCTTCAACACCGTAGTTTTTGCGAATGCGGCGTTTTCCTTGTTCTTGCTATATCGAACCTTCATCTACATCCGCAACGTAAATTTCTTGTATCAGTCGTCTTCCGATTTATGTCACGACACCTTTTATTATATTCCTAGTACTAATAACTCATAGTATATTTAAAAAAAAATAATTATTTAATTTTTAAGAAGACAGTCAAAAGTCTTACTTAGCTAAGATCCGCGACAAGCAAAACAATAACAGAAAATTAATAATGTGTGTTTTTTATGCTGGATGAAGTGGATTTATTTGGAACTTAAACCAAAAACTTACCGAAAATCGGCCATCAACTCTCCACCCGCCAACCACTTTAGACAACACCAAGCACACACTACCACTTTTCCATCTTGTAAACGACACGTGTTTCGTCCCAACACGAGGCATCTTCAGGTATAGTAGATTCTACGGAAGACAACCGAAAACTTTTCAAACAAATGTGTGTTTGGTGTTGTGTATAGTGGTTGGTGGGTGTAGAGTTGATGGCCGATTTTCGGTAAGTTTTTGGTTTAAGTTCCAAATAAATCCACTTCATCCAGCACAAAAAACACACATTATTAATTTTCTGTTATTGTTTTGCTTTCCGCGGATCTTAGCTAAGTAAGACTTTTGACTGTACACATAGTGATGGATTTCCGCAAAGTAACGCCTGACTCCATTAATAATTTTTAAGAAAAGTCAGTGGTTACTTCAGAGTCTATGGTTTCAACTATCTCGGTTGGGCTGCACTGGTGCTAGAGTCTTCGATATATTCAACTGTTGGTTGATCAATAAAATCAGAATTCCAGGGAATTTGGTAGGGCTTACGTATCACCATTCGCAACCTGCCTACATTTACCGGAGCTACCTAGGACGAAGGCTGAACAGCCCTGAACATGTATTTTTTAATATCTAGTGGCAACCCTGTTTGCGTGGTGCCTTCACAGCGTGATTGTGTTGGACCCCAAAACTACAATGAAGTCCAGCCGATCCCAGTACCTACACGCCTTTCACGTAATGAGTCCGATGTTTACACAACTCGTGCGTCGATGTGTAATTTCTGTCTTACGCAAGCTCTAATAACTTGAATGCTGTAATGGCGGAGTGAATTCTTCAATTTCTTTAGTATTATAAATATATATATCGGACGCTTAGATAGTTTGGGCACATAGAGAGTACGAATGAAAGGCGACTGGTGAAAGAAATTTACGTTGCGGATGTGGAGAGAAGGGTCGTTAGGGGAAGACCATGAAGAACTTTCTGAAATCCGGAGTCCCCCCCACGTCCTCCCATAATGACACTTTCCTCAAAGGCCGGCAACGCTTCTGCGCTGCCTATGGCACTGCAGATGTCTGTGGATGGCATTGATTGTGCGTTGAAGGTGGATTTACCTGGAACTTGAACGAAAAGTTTTTCGGTTGAGGCGTTGTGGCGAAAGACGTGTCGTTTACAAGTTGGAAAAGTGGTAGTGTGTGTTTGGTGTTGTGTATAATGGTTGGTGGGTGGAGTAGCAGGAAAACACACATTATTAATTTTCTGTTTTTGTTTGCTTGTCGCGGATCTTAGCTGAGTAAAAATTTCCGCAAAGTAACGCCCGAATCCATTAACCATCTATGTACATATATTTTTTTGTTAGGTCAACATTTTGTCATCGAGAGTTTTATCGATTATATAAAATATACAATTTACTATATCAAAATAAACAAGTCTTACCTTAAAATAGTAGTTGCCGTTATGATGTAGAAAATTTCCGCAAATTTCAAAGCACCCAACAAGGCCTGTGGACAAACAAAAAAAATTATCAATTCAAGAATTTATTAAATTGATAAAAAGTACATACATACGTATATATCATCACGCCTGTTTCCCGTAGGGGTAGGCAGAGATCACAGATCTCTAATAGTTGTAGAGCCACTCTGCTGACGAATACTTTGTCAAGAATGATATATTATGTGTCTGTAGCATGAATGGGCCGGCTCGCCCGGGGAAGTACCACACTACGGTGGAAAACCGACGTCCGACTGGTAGCTTACCTACCGCACTTCGTACGGTCACGGCCGGGTTCCGGAGGCACAACACCCCCCCCCTCCCTCTATCCCCTTCCCTTCCCATTCCCACTCCCACAATAACACTTTTCTAAAAGCTCGGCAACGCTTCGACACTGCCTATAGCACTGCGGAAGTCTATGGTCGGTATTGATTGCTTTCCATCAGATGACACGCCTGCTCGTTTGCCTTCCTATCCCATAAAAAAAACAAAATAAATCAACACAATTAATTTAATTGACATATCTCTCTCTCTCTCTCTAAGTCCTGAGTCCCCCTGTTGGGGCATAGGGCAGACACGACGTTTCTCCATTTCGACCTGTCGGAGGCCGTACGTACGGCCCATCTTCTGCACATCGGCCGTCATATGAATACGAAAATTCTAGTTTTATAAAAGAGTTGTTGAAACTCGTGGACACGCGGTCAATGGTCGCAGCTCCCGCGGCGAGGTTATCCGCAAAAGATTTCACTTTCGTACACCTGTTGGACGAGATTTTTTTTTTCTAACGCACCGCGCCCACAAACGATTTCATCGGCAACCATCGATATATACATACAGTTCGTGGTCAAATTATTAGACGCACTGCAAGATTTCGTGTAAAATATTAATAACCGAGTGATATGGTACGGTTTTTTTATTTTTATATTATCCAATCAATTACCGATTTATTTGACATAAAAAAACTGTATTAATTTAGAAAAGCATAAGTTTATTAAGTTTATAAGAAAAGTGAAATTAATTAACTTTTACGAAAAGTCAATATTTAGCAGCTAACAAAGCTCTAATTCTGCGCGGCATGCTATCAATGCAAGACTACTGCATTTGAGGATGATGATTCCACACATAAATAATCTTTTCTAGGAGCTGGGTTTTGTTGGTAATCACATCTTTAGCCAATTCTCTTCTCATCAGCTCCCACACATTTTCAATTGGGTTCATATCAGGGCTACTAGCCGGCCAATCTAGTATATTTGAACTACAATAATATTGTAGTTTGAATATACCATTATTGCATAAAAACTCTTAAGGAACATAAAATTACTAAAAAATACAGTGCGTCTAATAATTTGGCCAGGGACTGTACGTTAGATCCGTATACATGTTAGATCGATACACATGTATCTTAGATTGGGTAAATACGGAGGCTGTTTCAACACTGCCTTTTAAGTTCAATGAATAAATTAACCAATTAGTGCATTATGAGATCCTTGGCACTAATTGCATATTTATACGTGGCTCACCAATGACGATTTTAGTATTGTACGGCGGCCATCTTGGTTTCCGCCATTTTGGATTTTTTCCCCAAACATGTGTTTGCACTTTTTTCGAGGGCAACCCTAATAGATATTACGGTTCGGACAGCCATCGTGCAACTTTTTACCAGGTTCAGATTTCCAAGGTTTCATTATAATTCCTCTGCCTCGAGACTCACTTAAACATTTCCCAAGAACAAACTTACCCTACGTCTCTTACAGCTCCCAAATAACATGTCAGTGAATGGTAATGCAGCTTTATATAGCATTAAGAAATAAAAGTATAAACATATTAGAGACACTGATAAATATATTTCATTTCATTACCAGCCAGTTATTTCATGACTAGCCTTGCGTTCTGATTTATATGATTAGTCGGTCATCAGAGCCTCTTCCACTTTGAGACGACCAATTGGCTCAGTGGCGGGGCCCTCCTCCGAAAGCCTCAAGGGGCTAGCGGGTTCGATCTCCGCATCGGTATAAATATATGTATGGATTGTAAATATTTATTCCGAGTCTGGTAGCCCCGCCAATCCGCATTGGATAGGCGTGGTGGGTTAACGTCCGTTCCCCCAGAAATGGAGAGGTCCGTGCTCAACGGCGGGACATATATGGACTATTAAAATAAAAAGAGCCTCTTCATCTATTTCCAAGATGTGCGTGTACACGAGATTGATGCCCGAATCTAGATACGGCCGCGCTTAATACAGTTTCGCAATAGTGTTGTGCAAAACTTTCATCGACATCGAAAATAAAGCGGCGTGTAATACGCAATTAGCGAGTCGGCGTGGCGTGGAGCGAGTACACGCTCCCGCTGCTTGTCGACGACGATCGACAAAAGTGAAACCGACTCACGTCGTGCGGTGGTCAGTGACCCGATATGAGGGTCAGTGTTAACATCTCTATCGATATGTAAATCGAATCAACACTACTCTGTCCATGTAGATTTAAAATAATAAAATTTATATAAAATAAACAAGCCAAGGCCAGGTCAAAAGTACCATTAACCGGCAAGCTTGTATTAAGAGAATGATGAGTGTGGATGAAACAAAAAAGTATACCGAGGTCGCAGCAGGTGGAGATCTGTGGTCTCTGGCTATCCCTACGGGAAACAGGCGTGATGATATATAACTACATTCATGTGCGCATCAATAGATGGCGCTGTTCTACGGTGCGATGAGAATAAATCGCGATATGGTTTTGTGTTTAAAGTGAAAAGTTATTAGAAAAAATATCAAATTCCCCATTTTTATCTTTCATTTTCTTTGAAATAGTTTTTAGAAGTTTATGTGTCAATAGTGTATATTTCGTATTTTTATTTCGTATATTTAATATTTAATATTCCATTTCTAGAACGGTCATTTATTACAACATCACAGACGTAGACTGTTATTTTCATGTATTGATTTAAAAAAAAACCTTGATCAAACCCCGCTTTAGCTGGCTTAAGGCCACTGA
This sequence comes from Baronia brevicornis, assembly GCA_031353405.1. NCBI lineage: Eukaryota > Metazoa > Arthropoda > Insecta > Lepidoptera > Papilionidae > Baronia > Baronia brevicornis. The sequence continues at coordinate 173,724 of JASFAT010000246.1, forward strand.
GACGATACAATAAATTTTAACTCGGCAAATATTTGTTTTCACAACAGTACATAATGGCACATCAGTTCAAGATGTTCCTCTAACATAAAACCATTATAGACCTTACATGTATATGGAGTGAAGATGAAAATTTGCGTGTAAGTCACGAAGCCATAAAACCAAGATGTTGACATCGTAAAAGCGGCAATATTAATTAGTAAAACACGCGAAAGGCCGCGTTGAGAACGTTGATTAAACAGTATTACAATTTTATCACTTCAGTGTCTATAAAAATGTTATGTATACAGATAAAAAATACTGAATACAGGCTAGAATACAAATAAAAATTATACATTGTGCATATGGCCAGAGTGTTGTTACCTTTTGTGTTTTATATACTATTTGGTGTCTATTTTTTATTAGAATATTTATGTGGACAGTTCAGGAAGTAAGAGGATCTTTGCCAGGTAATTTTTACTTACAAAGATGAAGCAAAGATCTTCTTACTCCCTCCTCTATCTCGGACTAAACAGTTTTCGGTAAAATTTAGGTTAAATTCGCTGTAAATCCACATCATCCATTAAAAACACACATGTTATTTGTCTGGCAAGGGAATATACTTGTCTAGCCGTCTGTCCGTGTGGTATTGGTACACGGGTACGCGACCCCGGCCTCCCGAGCTACTACCGTATCACCCCTTGTCTTGTCTAAACAGGAGAAAAGGGATATGATACCACCGCAACGGAATCCATCTTTCCATTCCCCTGCCCTTTCCTTTCTTCTCTCTATCCTTTAAGCTTCTTCTACGCCAATCCACGGTCTGCTGTGCCAGCCAATAGATGCGTGGCTAGGGGCGAGCTTAATCGCAAGCGCGCTAACCGTCCCGGGATCGGGCTCCCCCGGGTACTATGGTGCCTTACCACAGCATGCGGGGCTCTGCTAGGACTGACCTCTATCCTTCCTTGCGGCTCGTGGGGTTCACTATGACGAATTTTAATACACCAAATTTGTTAAGAAATTACGACGACCCGTCACGTCCAGATTCTCACGAAGCGAGAAGCGACTAACGGAGAGCCGTTTCGCTACGATTAATGTGAGAGGATGGATGGATAGAAAGATGGATAAGTGTGAATTAAACAAGGAAGGTGTGCCGGAATCGTAGCGGATGGAGATTTGTGGTCTCTGCCTACGCCTACGGGAGGTAGGCGTGACGATATGAATGAAAATATATATATATATATATATATATATATATATATATATATATATATATATATATATATATATATATATATATACACACACACAATATAAATATACAATGAAAGAAAGTTATATAAAAATTAATTATACGAAAACAGTGTTATGGTTAGCAGCGATTTCTTCCAGACAACCATTGGAGAAGATTAAAAGAAATATAACAAAAGTTCCTTTGACGAACACAGTCTGATAGGTACCAAGACCACATCCTTCATCTTACCTCATAAGCGGCCATTACAATCATTCCCGTGTTCCCTCGGCAATAAGAAACAAATCATACATTTTGTAATAACTTTAATGTCCAACTGTAACGAGAAACCAATTTGAAAAACAATAAACGCAAGTTTTTGTCATTGCTAAATACGCGTTTACACACCAAATGAATCCATAGACGCTAAATAACAAGAAACAGTATGGCGTGATATATTTTTCAAAGTCACAGCTATCTGTGTGGTCGACCGTAAAAGAAAATGGACGCAAAAAGCGCTACGGCGTCACAAATATTTCAATAACTTCAACAGCCTATTAGGCCGTAGCTTGCGGGCAGTGTTAGCTCGCGTTATGTTCAGCGCTGCGAGCGCTTTAAATGTTAAGTACGTCATAGGTTAGTCAAAACGTCAAAATTGAAACCGGGCCCATTTACGGTCGAAGCAATGACGTAGGAGTATTTAAAATGACTTTTCGCGCCAATTCAAATCAGTGTCGTTGTATTTTATTTTATTTTTATTATCTCATGTTTTCAGCACTCCACGCTATCAATGAATCAACAGCCTGCGGCAGTCTACTGCTGGACATAGGCATCCCCCAAGAAGCGCCAACTCGCCCGATCTTCGGCTTCACGTATCCATTCTCTGCCGTCTCTGGCGTCCCATACTACGTTTGCCGAGACACAGTCTCCACTCCAGCACTCGTCTGCTCCAACGATTGTCGGATCTCTGACAAACGTGATCGTGACGCTATCTGGCACAAAAAATTGCTCTGGTGGTTGTAATAAACAAAGTAATATAGAAATAATCCAACGCTTCAAGAACCAAGTACTCAGGGGTATTTTGAATGTCGCGTGGTACGTCAGAAACGACGACCTTCATCATGACCTTAAGGTGGACCTAGTCATTGGTATTATAAATAAATACTAACTCGCTTCCGCACTGCCTATGGCGCTGCGGATGTCTATGGGCCACGTTGATTGCTTTCATCAGGTGACACGCCTGCTCGTTTGCTTTCCTAGGCCATAAAAAAAATTATACAATATATTGTAATTCCAGTAGAGCATATAAGTGGAGCGATATGAAATACATGCGTGTATCGTGACTCTTTTTGACTGAAAAAGTCCATGGAAAAATTTAATAGAACAGACACCATTTTATTAAGTCATTTTGTCAAGTCCTGGCAAGCTGATTTTACATTTCGCGACACTTGATATTGTTTTAAAGAGATGAAGTATGGATAACTGGATATCAGTTCATAAATAATCGAAAGTTGTGGTACCACTTAAGCAAATATGGACGTCCAAGATATGGTTAACTAATATTCTAGTAACGATATTTCGAAGATTTTATATTGTGATACCATTCACTGCGAATAACACCGCATCACTCGAATACCGTGAAATACAATGAAGGTAGCCCAAATCATGAACTTTAAGCGTGACAATATTATTTATTTATAACGGTACTCGACAGACACTACAAAACTACTTACAGAAAAATCATTTTATAATAGAGGATGAAAATACGAAAAAAATATAACTTTTTTAGGGTCAGAAAACTTCACGGGCGTATTCAGAATAACTCAGCAAAGTTTCATCACAAAAAGATCAACGGTTTACTAATATAGATCAATCAAATTTCTGTTATATTTCTTAGTGGTAGAGCCACGCTGCAGAGGAATACTTTGCCAAGAATGCCATAATATTTGTGTGTAGTATGAATGGGCCGGCTCGCCTGGAGTAGTACGCCGGCGTCTGAGTGGTAGCTTAGCTACCGTGCTTCGTACGGCGAGCGGCCTGAGTTCCGGAGGCCCAACTCCCTCCCCCTCCCACTCTATATATATATATATATATATATATATATATATATATATATATATATATATATATATATATATATATATATATATATTTTGTTAGTCTTGTTAATGTTCTCGATTTACTTTTAGTGTTTTTGGTCTTGATTATTATATGGATGGCTGACCTTCAACCACCTGAGATCCAAAAATAGTTGGAGCAAACGAGTGCTGGAGTGGAGATCGCGTCTCGGTAAACGTAGTGTGGGACGCCCCCCGGCATAGTAGGTGCGACGATCTGCGCAGGGCGGCTGGCAGAAACTGGATGCGTGACGCCGAAGATCGGGCTAGGTGGCGCTTCATGAGAGAGGCCTATGTCCTAAACGTAAAGTACGGTCTGTGCTGTACCGTCTTTACAAATGAGCATGCCGGTTCATTCATCGATAAACATGGCATGATATTGGATATGTCGTCATCGATAGGGTTGCCAAACACAAGTTAATTTTAATCGCCGCTCCCTCTCGTCACTTGCGCCTCAAGCATCGTCCGTAACATCGCGTTGCATAAGCTGGCGCAAGTTGGCGGCCTCACATGCTCGGTGTGTACGGCAATGGGAACTGCGCAATAGACACATCTGAAGCGTTTTTTTTTTTTGACGAACAAAATTATAATGTTGGCAGAACCGTATCAGACCAATTCCCGTCGTCTATTTATTCTACTTTTTTTTGTTTTTTATAGTTATTTGAGCATACTTTCATGCCAGTGTCAAATGAAATAATTAATTATTATTACTAATATTGTCATCTGTCTCCGTTATTATAGGGGCTACTTCTTCAATAAAAATATATATTTAACTACTACGGCCCGGTGAAATTCGTTTCACCTAAAATTTATGTTCCCCAGTATTTATCTTCTCCTGGTATGTCAGTACTTATGTATTGTAGTGATACATTAATAAATGTATCACTAATGTAATAAAACTTTTTTATTTGAATATATTAAAACCTTACACATACATTATATTACTTTTTAAAATCGTCTGATGTCTTTTGTATATATATATATGCCTTCCCTGTATTATAGCAATCAAATTAAAAAAAAATTATTCAATTCGGTCGTGCCGTTTTTGAGTTTTAACAAGACTAACAAAATAGCTCTCCATTTTTATATATTTGTATTTAATAATAGTGTAATCTCAAAATCAAGTTTATTAAAGAAATGATTAAGTACAAAATATTCGAATACAACCGTGGGAGAATACATTCACTGCCTTACGCTCAAATATATGTACGTATATTACATAAATTAAAAAGTTTAAACTACATATATGAAAGCAATAGCTATAAACTCGAAAGGCTCATATTCGGATATGAGAACAAAAAAAAATACAATAAAAAAGTCACGGAACTGTTCATTCACACATTATACACAAAATGAACGATGAATACTTGTTTGTATACTTCATTCATTCATTCATTCATCAACAGCCTGCGGCAGTCCACTGCTGGACTTAGGTTTGTATATTTACTTTTGCACAATCCGAATTTAATCACTTAGGCGCAGCTGAATTTTGCACGGGGATGTTTCTCCGTATGACAGATGTGAGGCGAAACAAATATGAAACAATATATGAAAATGATTTTATTTATGGGATAGGAAGGCAAACGAGCAGGCGTGTCACCTGATGGAAAGCAATCAACGCCGCCCATAGACATCCGCAGCGCCATAGGCAGTGCGGAAGCGTTGCCGACCTTTAAGGAAAGTGACATTATGGGAGTAGGACTGTAAGTGGGAGGGGGAGGGGAAGTGGGAGAGGGTGTTGGGCTTCCGGTACTCAGGCCGCTCACCGTACGAAGCCCGGTATATAAGCTACCGCTCAGACTGCTGGACATAGGCTTCCCCCAAGAAACGCCACCTAGCCCGATCTTCGGCCTCTCACATCCAGTCTCTGCCAGCCGCCCTGTGCAGATCGTCACACCATCTAGCTTGGAGGTCTTTACCACACTACATTTGCCGAGACGCGGTCTCAACTCCAGCACTCATCTGCTCCAGCGGTAATCGGATCTCCGATAAACGTGATCAGCCTATCATCACTTTAGTTTGCTTATTCTAAATACTAAGTGTATCGGATAATAGAAAAATAATCTTTGAGTTTGCATCTGAACTGATCAATCTAGACATATATACATGTTTAAAAATATATATATTGCTTTCACACGGTAAAAAGATAGCTAATATGTAAACAACATCGAATAATGGCCGATTCCATTAAATTTATTTGCATTTATCAGTGAAATAATCAATGTCACTGTATTTTTCACACGGCAGAAACATTTAAGAGAGTATTTACACAGATTGACGTAAAAAAACTTCAGATTTATGTATATATATATATGTATGTGTATGTGTGTGTGTATGTATATATTTTTATATTTATATTTGTTTCTCATTTATGTCATAATTATATTACATATTTGTATATAAATATTGCAATCAATAATTGTACACTTTTGTGTTTGTTGTACAATAAAGGATATATCTATATATCTATAGTTTCAACGGATATTTCACGTAGAGAACGGTTGTTTTATGTTTGGACTAGCTTTTGCTCACGGCTTCGCTCGCGCGGAATTTGGTCTGCCACATTAAGTTTCGTTCCACAGATAATTTTAAATAAATATATTTTTTTTTTTTTACTTAAAAGTAAAGTTATATTACGACCAAAATGACAAACCATTAAAAATTGTAGCCTATATGTTATTCCGATGTATAACCTATATTACTGTAAAGTTTCATCCAAATCCGTTCTGTACTTTTTTCGTGAAAGTTTAACAAACATACATCCATATTCACAAATTTTCACATTTATAAAATTATTAGGATTTCGTAACGCTTCCAGATGCTCACAGAATTAATCGGTTAATGAACGCGGCTCAGTGTTATTAAGAAAACTATATAACAGGACGAGTGGAGTGGACGGTGACCAGCCAGGTGGTGAGATTTATATGACGAGTCGCGAATCACTTTCTCTCGTAATGTGCGTTCACGTCGGGTGCGGTGAGCTTTCGCGTGTGTTATTCATAAATGATTAAATTGTTATGCGAACTCATTTCGATTATTAAACTGTCATGCGAAGTCATTTCGATTATTAAACTGTCATGCGTACTCATTTCGATTATTAAACTGTCATGCGAACTCATTTCGATTATTAAATTGTCATGCGAACTCATTTCGACTATTAAATTGTCATGCGAACTCATTTCGATTATTCAATTGTTACGCAAACTCATTTTTAATATCAATCAATATCAGCCCGCGGCAGTCCACTGCTGGACATAGGCCTCACCTAAGGCGCGCCACCTAGCCCGATCTTCGGCTACACGCATCCAGTCTCTGCCAGCCGCCTTGCGCAGATCGTCGCTCCATCTAGCAGGAGGGCGTCCCACACTACGTTTGCCGAGTCGCGGTCTCCACTCCAGCACTCGTCTACTCCAACGATTGTCGGTTCTCCGACAAACGTGTCCAGCCCATTGCCACTTCAGTCTGCTAACTTGAAGAGCAATGTCGGTGACTCTGGTTCTCCGGCGAATTTCTTCATTTCCAATTCTGTCCACCAGAGAAACCCCGAGCATAGCTCTCTCCATAGCCCTCTGAGCGACTTTGAGCTTGGAGAGGAGACGGACTGTCAGTGTCCACGTCTCGGCACCGTAAGAGAGTACGGGCAGGACGCACTGGTTGAAGACTTTTGTCTTCAGACTTTGTGGTATGGGCGACGAGAAGACTTGACGGAATTTCCTGAACGCTGCCCAGCCCAGCTGTATCCTTCTGTCGGCTTCTTTCTCGAAGTTGTCTCCGTCTAATCGCACTATTTGGCCTAGGTAGACATATTCCTGGACAACTTCGAGAACTTCACCATCGATCGTGGTCGGTTCTGGCTCATTTTTAATATACGACGCAAAAAAGCGAAAACGCTGTAAATGACACAGATTAAAAAAAGTATTGCTTCGAATGTTCAGAGTCCCACAGCTCTTTGGGCAATTTGAAATTTAGTACAGCGTTGAAACTGACTGTTTTTGAGTGATCAGATACAATGTTTTCAGAATTTTTTTTTACTCTGGTGCAGTTTTCATTTTGCGGTTTACTACGTTTTCGCTTTATTTTACGTCGATTTTTTTTTATTTTAAATTTTAATTTATTTTGAGTTTCACGGCTTTGGATTCAAGCCTTTTTGAGCCAATCTTATATGCTTGTTTAATCAACTTATCACGTTAGTTCTTGATAAAATGGTGGCTATTCTACCAAAACCTTAAGAATATACTAATGCCATAAGAATATACTAACAATAAGCTAAGAACAGCACATTAAAAAAGACAAAATAAAATCAATATAAAAGAGAAAACAAGAAATAATCAGTAACGACTTATCACATAATATTTGTCTGTAGCATGAACGGGCCGGCTCGCCCGGGGAAGTACCACACTCCCGCAAAAAACCGGCGTTTGAGTGGTAGCTACCGCACTTCGTACGGTGAGCGGCTGAGTTCTGAAGGCCCAACTCCTCCCTACCCACCCCCCTCCTCCACCCCCTACTCCCCCCCTCCTCCTACCTCCTCCACCACCCATAATGACACTTTCCTCAAAGGTCGGCAACGCTTCCGCACTGCCTATGGCGCTGCGGATGTCTATGAGCGGCATTGATTGATTTTCATCAGGCGACACGCCTGCTCGTTTGCCTTCCTATCCCATAAAAAAATATTATAAAATCTATTTATTAATGATTTTGGACTTATTTTTGATCTTAAACACATGTATATCCCATTGCTGATCTCCTCGTTTCTAGAAGAACGGACATTAACCCACAACACACTTATTCTAAACGGATTGATTAGAATAGCAGAGGTTGATCATGTAAGCGCTCGTTTTACCACATCACAACACGATTGCATAACATCTTAAGGTCAAACATTTAGAGACGGCGGCTCTTGAAATATAATTCAAACACCCAAAACAAGTTTCAAGTTGTCTTGAATTATCGAACCGTTAAAAAACATAAAACGTTGACCCAAGCTTAGTGTGTTTATTCTTGCCCTTATCGCGGTATCGACAATGAGCTTTTTGTACGGTCAATATTTATAAAGGATTATTGGAACTGGGTATATAGAGGGTTCTATGTGTATCCGGCTTGGAGGACCAAATGCATAATTTTAAATGCCTCGTTTAGAATCAACAAAACTCACTTTTACTTGGGTTGGCAGAGCCCACAGAACTCCATCCACTACGATCCTACCCTTCCTTCACACTCATCCATCCTTCCTCTCACATTCATCGTAGCAAAACGGCTCTCCGTTAGTTGCTTCTCGCTCTGGGTATCAGGACGTGATGGGTGGCGAATCACGTCGCTGTCATGTTTTAACAAAGTGGGTTTATTAAGTTTGTCATAGTGAATCTCACGAGCCTTAAGGGAAGATGGACGTCAGCCCCAGTAGAGCCCCGCATGCTCAAGTAAGTCACTATAGTACTTCAGAGAACCCGATCCTGGGACGGTCGGCATGTTTTTGACTACGCTCGCCCCTAGCCACATATCCATTAGTACGGTACACCGTGGATTGGCGGAACTGGATATATAAAGAATTTTATGTGTATCCGGCTTGAAGGACCAAATGGATAATTTTAAATGCCTCGTTTGGAATAAGCAAAACTCACTTTTTTACTTGATATTATTGCTTTTTCAGAATGACAGAGATAGAGAGAGACAGTTGAAAAGTTGAATTTTAAAAAATAGCTTATTCACTCTTCCACTTACTAGCAGGCAAAATTTTACCAACATATCCAATTTTATGACGATAAACCTTAAACTATAACTGTAAAGTTTAAATACTATATTAAAAGTCATGTTTTTTTAACAGCCCATATATATCCTAATGCTAAGCACGGGCCTCCCCGTTTCTGGAGGAACGGACAATAACCCACCACGCTTGTCCAATGCGGATTGGCGAGGTTACTAGATTCGGAATAAATATCTGTTGGCCATACATATAGTCATTCCCATGCGGGGATCAAACCCGCGACCACTGACCCCGTCCTTATGCGGAATGTCGTTATATTTCAAATCGAGTATACATACATAAATACATACATACATACATACATACATACATACATATAGTCACGCCTGTCTCCCTTAAGCAGAGACCACAGATCTCCATCCACTACGATCCAACATATCTTCCTTGCTTCCTTCACTCATCCATCCTTCCTCTCACATTCATCGTAGCGAAACGGCTTTGTGTGTCGCTTCTCGCCTTTGTCATCAGGAACGGAATGAAAATGGAAGAAGTAGTCAACCAAGTAGAGAAGGCAAAAGAAGCGGGGGACCTGTCACTTTACGAAATATCGCAACAGAAAATTGGTTGTGGTCAAGCACTTATATGTTTTTTGCTTCAATTCTAAATTTTTTTGGAAATGAAACCGGTCAATAGAATCAATTTAAAAATAACGTAGTGTCACACCCGTGGGTGGTGGCGCCTTATAGACCAAGCACAGCATTCCGAACCCGAGGGGCGTGGCATCAGAACAGATGTCGTGAAATGCCCCAACCTTCACATTTGCAACAACATGTAAATTGTTGGATTTATCATTAACACTAGAGCTACTTATTTTAACGTTAATAATTTGAAAACTTAAACTCTTTATATTAGTGGTAGAGCCACGCTACAGACGAATACTTTGTCGAGAATGGCATATTATTTGTCTGTGGCATAAATGGACCGACTCGCCCGGGGAAGTACCACAATTCCGCAGAAAATCGGCGTCTGAGTTGTAGCTTAGCTACCGCGTTTTATCCGGTGATCGGTTGTATTCCGGGGGCTCAAACCCCCTTGCCCCATCGCCCCGCCCCTCCCCTCTCCGTGTCGTTTGAAGGAAAACAATAAACACCGGCCATAAACATCCGCGACACCGTATGTATTACGGAAGCGTTCCCAGCCTTTAAGGTATGTGTAGGCTTGTTTTTTGAAGATGCCAATTTCGTATCGGTTCGGAAATTAAGAAGGTAGCTGGTTCCACAGGGTGGTGGTGAATGGAAAGAAATTTCGGGAAAAGCGCACAGCACTGGATCGCCTCTCGTCCAAATGGTGGGGATGAAACTTTTCATCCAGGCAATTTGTGCGACAGTGACAGACATGACAGACATTCAGCGGCAGGAATTATTCAAAATTAATTATGAACTTTCAAACGATAGATTATCATCGTTAACTTTTAATGAAAGCCTTTTTATTCTAATTAATTCCATACATCCCCTTTCACTTTTCTAAATTATAAAAGATGTTAGCGGACAATATCAATATTTATAATGTATCTGGCAACTTTCTGAATAAATTTGCAAGTGAGATATCTGAATAAAATAAAATACTAATTTTATGCAAAAATATTTTTGGATTAAATCATATAAACCATTTGCATTTTGAATAAAAAAAAAAGAAAGTATTTGTATAATCAAATCGTACAAGGACTTTTCCCGCCAACTTACATCAGTGTTTTTATTTCATTTTCATAATCTTATTATCAGTTATATTGTTTAATTGTGGTGGCGTATTACACAATATAGTTCGATTAAGGTGTAAAAGTGAAGTGATATGAAATAAATGCGTGTATCGTGGCTTTTTAAGTTGACCGAAATAATCCATAGAAGATTTTGGTAGAATAGCCACCATTTTATCAAGACGTAACGTGATGAGATGACTAGTTACATTTCAACAGATTTCATGTTATCGTATTTTACTTGACACTGGCATAATATTTATAACTAATTGCCATCAAAGAAAAGTATAATTGCCAACATATGTCGGCTTTGGCGAAATATAATTAAATTTTAACCACGCGAACTTAAACGTAGGCAATTAATTGTCAACAGAGTCAATGTTCATGCTGAATGATGATGCATGAATTTATATAATCTGATGCCCAACTAATACAAGCATACCTTTCTCAACTTTTGTCACGACACCTGCTCCACATCCACATCCAACGTATAAAATCAAAATGCATACATACATATAGTCACGCCACAAAGACCACAGATCTCCATCCGCTACGATCCCGACACACCTTCCTTGCATCCTCCACACTCATCCATCCTTCCTCTCGCATTCAACGTAGCGAAACGGCTCTCCGTTCGTATCTTCTCGCCGTCGTGGGTATCAGGACGTGACGGGTGGCGAACCACGTCGCCGTCATTTTTTGACGATATAGGTATATTAATATTCGTCATTGTGAATCCCACGAGCCGCAAGGGAGTATGGAGGTCAGGCCCAGCAGAGCCCCGCATGCTGAGTTAAGGCACTATAGTACCCCGGGGCGCCCGATCCCGGGACGGTCAGCACGCTTGCGACTAAGCTCGCCACTAGCCACGCAGGGAAAAGGATAGAGACGAAAGCAAAAGGCAGATGAAAGAAAAGATGGATTTAGACAAGATGATAGGGATATAATACTACCGAAACAGAAGACGAGAAGTGATACGGTAATAGCTCGGGAGGACGGGGTCGCGTACCCGTGTACCAATTCCATAAATACCGGGCAGACGGCTACGTAAAGATACTCCCTCTGACTTCAAAATAAAGTGTCCAAAACCCAAACGAAATAGATAAAACACAAGCAGTATCAATTTTAACACTGGACCCCGACATGATTTGTACATTCCACGTGACCCACAATACCATATAGCGCGCAATATGTTGCAAGACCAAGCTAGCCGTCCCATGAATTGATTTCAAGCGATTTGGCCGCAAAAAGGCCACTCCTCTAACGGTGCAAAGTCTACTATATACGTTATTTACGCGCATATTTGTCATTAAACGAAATATATTCGCGTATTTATTACTCCTTTTATAAACTAGATAGTTAGGTAGAACCCTAGGCGAACCCTGCCCTACATATTCGATCGCTTTTAAAGCTTGAGTTATTCGGTATTGCATAAACCTCTCATTTGCATACATTATTAATGCATGCAATGCATTAAAATATATCCTTCGATTTTTTCTTCCCGATGCCATTTGACACCTTTTTTAAATCATAAAATATATATTTTTTAATATTACTAAATCTCTATTGAACCATTCCAAATGAGAGAGATGATGACTCATAATTATTTATTTCGACAAGGTACAACATATTTGGGTTATTTTTCTTTCATGGGTTAGGAAGGCAAACGAGCAGGCGTGTCACCTGATGTAAAGCAGGGCAGAAGCGTTGCCGGCCTTTAAGGAAACTGTCATTATGGGAGGGAGGAAGTGGAGGGAGAAAGATGGGGGAAGAGGGTTTGGGCCTCCGGAACTCAGCCGCTCATCGGACGAAGCGTGGTAGCTGAGCTACCACTCAAACGACGGTTTTCTGCGGGAGTGTGGTACTTCCATGGGCGCGATCGGGACAGATTCACGCTACAGACAAATAATATGCCATTCTTGACAAAGTATTCGTCTGCAGCGTGGTTCTACCACTTTGGTTTTTTGGGAGAGGCCTATGTCCAGCAGTGGACTACCGCAGGCTGTTGTTTATGATGATGATGAAAAAAGAAACTTTATAAGTTTATTTTTAAAAGCGACAAGCTATTTAAATCTTGAAATCATTGTAACGCCGTCACGTGTTTAATAAAAAGATTAACTAAAAAAAGTGAAGCACAAATGTTCCACAGCCACTGACAAAAGAAAAAAAATTAAAAAAAAAACTCTCAAACATCGACGATCCGACAAATCGATGTTACTATAACGAGTACTAAACGGCTTGTTATAACAACAATGAAACTATTATAGTTTTAACAGGTTGTGAACACAACCAGTACTGTCTCTATCGGCCCAACACAAGGCTTAGACAAATTGATAATAACACAAATCGTTACGAATTAACGTTCAAAATTGAATAACAAAGTGTGATTTCATAAATATTAGATCACATACTTTATAATAAGATGACAGTGGACTGATCACTTTCAAACCTTTCTAATAGGCCGTCAATGGAACAACTTTCCATTGCGTTTTTTGTTGACCTTCGAAGGTATAATATTTCTGTTATTCTATTTAGACTAACTTTTCTTTGGGATATGAGGATAAACGAGCAAGCGTGTCGTCCGATGGAAAGCAAACAACGCAGTCCATAGATCTCCGCCACACCTCAAGGACCACAAGGACTCGGAACCGTTGACGGCCTTTAAGATATGTGTAGGCTTTTTATTTTGAAGGTGCCAAGAAGAAGTTTTTTTTTTATGGGATAGAAAGGCAAACGAGCAGGCGTGTTACCTAAAAGTAATCAACGCCGGCGTTGATTGCTTTCCATCAGGCGACAAACCTGCTCTTCCGGCTGTCTTTCCCATAAAAAACCCTTTGGACAAGTGTGGGCTATTGTTCATTTTGCAGTGGTAGAGCCGCGCTGCAGACGAATACTTTGTCAACAATGGCATATTATTTATCTGTAACATGAATGGGCCGGCTCGCCCGGGGAAGTACCACACTCCCGCAGAAAACCGTCGTCTGAGTGGTAGCTTAGCTACCGCGCTTCGTAAGGTGAGCGGCCTGAGTTCTGGAGGCCCAACACCCTCTCCCTCCCACTCCACCTCCCCATCCCATCTGTAATATCCTAGATATTGCATTCGCGTTGTCGGCGTTTACGACAAGAGTAGGCTTGCTTTTTGCAAGTTCCAATGTCAAGGATGATGATGCGTGGAATGAATGAATGTTTCCTAGTATGTTTCCTAAGAGTGTGCCAAGATCGTAGCGGATGGAAGTGTGTGGTCTCTGCCTACACCTGCCTGTGGGAAACAGGTGTGACGATATATATATATATGTACGTAATAAAAATTTACAAAAAAAATATCCGACAAATAATTTTCAAAAGCATGGACAACCTACATCCAAATAGTGCGTGAAGTCTAAGACTTTTAACAATAAATGATGTTTAACACGTTGCGTACCAAGCGCGATTACGTTGAGTTCCCCGCCGGCCCAAGTTTTTCTCTCGGCGCACGAGAACGATAGCGGAGAGATATGTGGGAATACCAACAATGTAACTCGATTATTAATGGAGTCAGGCGTTACTTTGCGCAAATCCATCACCGAAAAGTGATTTTTTTCGGTTGTCTTCCGTAGGGTGTACTGAATATAAATAATACCTAAAGATGCCTCGTGTTGGGGCGAAACACGTGTCGTTTACAAGGTGGAAAAGTGGTGGTGTGTGTTTGGTGTTGTGTATAGTGGTTGGTGGGTGGAGAATTGATGGCCGATATTCGGTAAGTTTTTGGTTTAATTTCCAAATAAATCCACGTCATCCAGCAGAAAAACACACATTATTAATTTTTGTTATCGTTTGCTTGTCGCGGATCTTAGCTAAGTAAAATTTTTGACTGTCCACAATATAACTTGAGTAGATCCGTGCATTGTCGATTATCTACATTTACAGTGTCACCGACCTATGTCGAAGTAGGATAAGATCATATTTTTTAAGACTGTAACTTGTTTTGTGCCTAATAAATAAAATAAATATGGTCAGTTAGAACTTTAGACAGAAAACTTCTGACTGTCCACACAATAAATGGTGTGTTGCATGAGTTAGCGGCATCTGTGACAGATGTAGTGCGTGCACACGAGTCGTTACATCAAGAAAACTGTAGATAATTGAGCCGAGTGCTTGGAGCGACGCGTCTAACGGAATCAGGATTGTTACAGCATTATAAAGGATGTCCGGTTTTGCTAACATAAATAATAAAAAACTACAAAGTATATATATTAAATTCCTAACTTTTACGAAGATAAAATGTGCAGGTTTCATTTCGTCTAAATATTGACCATCGTACGTAGAGCACATGATTGGAATCTAACCATAGTATTCTGTATCACTCGCTTAAGTCACTTTCCTTAAATGTCGACAACGCTTCCGCACTGCCTGTGGCGTTGCGGATGTCTATGGGCGGCGTCGGTTGCTTACCATCAGGAGACACGGCAGCTCGTTTGCCTTCCCATCTCACAAAAAAAATTGTAGCGAATGAAGAAGAGGGTTTTCACGTACGTACAGTACGATCATGTGTCGAAATTTCGGGTCCGGTTGAAGTGGTTGCCTATTCGATGGCGTCGAGATACTTACATTCTTTCTTTACTTTACTCTGTACTACATAATCCTAGATCTCCAGCATATCTTCAAGAGCGTTTCCAGTTTCTTGTCCCCAAGGATCAGCCCTGTCGCACGTCCTCCTCCTTCTCCTTCGTATTCCTCCGCACTCTTACAGCCGTTACGGTGGCTCATTCACTGTACACGCAGTGCGCTTGTGGAACTCTCCCCACATACTATAGGTGACAGCCTCTCACTGGATGTATTTAAGAGAAGAATTAAAGAACATTTCTTTTCAGTATAAAATATTTATATATAATATGTATATTATATATATGTATCTTCTTATTTATATAGTATTATATTATATATTATTAGTATTTATATGTTTATAAATTAATGGTTTTATATAATATGTATTGTTATGTATATTATTATTATATTTTGTTGTACACTTATTTCTATCCTCACAGCTTATCTTATCTCTCTTTCACTCCTCAATTTTGAGTTAAGCTCGCCCTTGTACATCTTTCCTTTTAATTCTTGTATTTCATGTTTTGTGTACAATAAAGTATTAAACAAAATAAATAAAGTTTCTAAAACTATCACAAAAGGACATATGCAACACACATCATAAAATAAATCGTTAGTATGTATTTAAGAGTGAAATGATGGAATTACAACCAAGCAATTATTCTTAATGAGTTCGCGAAGGTAGCGTGTTCAAATCCGGTGATAAGTCAACGAAGCTCGACAGGTATCTCACTCAGCCGGGATCCCAGGTACCGGATATATATCGACAATGTTGTTGCATTTTGTGTAGGGTTACCATGTTTGCTGACGCTAAATCAGGACAATAAATAAAAACAAAAGAGGATATGGTAAACTGAACATTATATAAAGCTGCTAAACTATAGGGGAGACCGGGGATGGTTGGCTATACGGGCAGGTAGACTAGCTGACTAAAATCCGAGCTGCGCAAAAGCCTTGAGTCAGCTGAGCTCAGTCTACCTACCACTTACTGACTGACTAATATTTGGGAAATTGTAAGAGATGGAGAGTAAATTTATTCTAGGGATATGTTCATCATTGTAACGATAATGTATCACCAATTTACATCAAATTATCTCTTTAACATTGTGTCCATCCTACGGTTGTATCAATATCAGCCTGCGGCAGTCCACTGCTGGACACAGACCTCACTCAAGGCGCCCCACCTAGCTCGGTTTTCGGCTACACGCATCCAGTCTCTGTCAGCCACCTTACGCAGATCGTCGCTCCATCTAGCAGAAGGACGTCCCACTTACGTTTGCCAATTTCGCAGTCTCCACTCCAGCACTCGTTTACTCCAACGATTGTCGGTTCACCGACAAACGTGTCCAGCCCATTGCCACTTCAGTGTGGTAACTTGAAGAGCTATGTCGGTGACTCTGGTTCTCCGGCTAATTTCGTAGCAAATGGAAATTTACGGTCTCTGCGTACCCCTACGGGAAATGGGCGTGATCATGTGTGTTTTTTTTATGGGATACGAAGGCAAACGAGCAGGTGTGTCACCTGATGAAAAACAATCAACTCCGCCCATAGACTTCCGCAGCGCCATATGCAGTGCGGAAGCGTTGCCGACCTTTAAGGAAAGTGTCATTATGGGAGTGGGAGGGGGAGGGGGAGGGGATGGAAGGGGGGGAGGGATAAAGGGAGGAGAGGGTGTTGGGCCTCCGGAACTCGGCCGCTCACCGTGCGAAGCGCGGTGGATAAGCTACCACTCAGACGCCGGTTTTCAGCGGGAGTGTGGTACTTCCCCGGGCGAGCCGGACCATTCATGCCAAAGACAAATAATATGCCATTCTTGACAAAGTATTCGTCTGCAGTGTGGCTCTACTACTATTTGTGTATGTATAATATGTATGTATTGTCCGCGAAAATGCCAATAGATGGTGGCAGTAGTTTTATGCAACGGGGAACGTACGGAGGGGGGGGAAGGATGGAAGTGGAGCGAGACGTAGCATCGGCAGCGAGCCGTCTCACTTGGCCGCCCAGTAGCATCTACGCCAACTACTACAATAGTTCAACCAATTGTGGGAAGGTATTTTCATCTTTCAACATACTATATAGAATCTATTATGGCAAACGTTCTGATATATAAATAGATAACATACCGCCTGTGTGCTGTAAGGGTAGGCAGAGACTACAAGAAGAATATTGTAAGAACAAACAAATGTGAAAAGGTCTTCTTAAATCGATTTCCAACGCCTTAGAGTAAATATCGATTATATAGATATATCGATTAAATCATCTATGGTAAGAAAGATGATTTAATCGATATATCAGTCTAGACTTGCTTTATTTGTTTTTTATGCTTTGGCTGATGTCATAATTTTCTAGTAAAACTTTCGGTTGGTTTTCGAAATTTTTTGGCAGGTTTGTTGTTAAACGGTTTGTATATTCGGGAATTAAAAGCAAAGTTTTTTTTTATGTTTTTTTTTAATGGGCTAGGAGGGAAAACGATCAAACGTTTCGTCTGATGGAAATGCAATGAACGCCGTCCATAGTCGTCATATCATCACGCCTGTTTCCCGTAGGGGTAGGCGGAGACTTCAGATCTCCATGTGCTACGATCCCGGCATACTTTCCTGGCTTCCTCCACACTCATTACTCTCCTCATGCAACCCCGCCGGTTAAGGGTACTCTTGACCTGCCCTTTTCTTAACAACTTCGGCAATTTGGTCAAGGTATGTTTTCCGTGGTCTTCCTCTACCGAAATTTCCATCCCCATTCGTAACGTAAATTTCTTTTGCCAGTCGTCTTTCATCGATCCTCTCCATGTGCTCAAATCATCTAAGTATCCCTTTCTCAACTTTTGTCACGACTGATTTTACTCCACATGGCTCTCTTATATCTTCATGCCGTATTCTATCATTCAAAGTTACACCACATATACTTCTTAATGCTCTCATTTCCACCGCATGCATCCGTATCATCATAGGTATCACGGAAGCCTTGTCGTCCTATTAATATTTATTATTATTATAATCTAGATTGATTTATATAATCATATTTAAAATGATACTTTCGATTGAGCTGACGATTAATAAATATTTCTCGATACTCGAAAAAAACAACCAAATCGATTCAAACTTCCTCCGTGAGAATGAAGTAACATCACGCGCGGTATGTCTACGTGAAGCAATCCGAATGTTGGCGCCGTACTATTTGCGGTCTTTTGAACTAATTATATAGCTAACTAGCTTATAAAGGTAGCTAACACTGAAGAAGCCAGGCGATATTATTCAATATTAATTACAGAATATAATGTGGACAGTCAGAATTTTGACCTGGCTAAGATCCGCAATAAGCAAATTGATGTGGTTTACGATGTTGGTTTTTAGTAGGTTTTAGGTTAGGATTTAGATTGTGGACAGTTAGAACTTTTATTTAGCTAAGATCCGCGACAAGCAAACAAAAACAGAAAAATAATCATGTTTTTGTTGTTTCTACTGGAAGAAGTGGATTTATCGGAAACTTAAATTAATTCGATAAAATTAATTCCATTTCTTCCAGTAGAAGAAAACACACATTATTATTTTTCTGTTTTTGTTTGCTTGTCGCGGATCTTAGCTAAGTAAAAGTTCTGTCTGCCCACATAGTAATGGATTTCCGCAAAGTAACGCCTGACTCCAGTAATCAGTAGGATTTAGTTATCTCTAAATCCACTTCCTTGAGTAAAAAACATACATTATTATTTTCTTCTCTTGTTTGCTTGTCGCGGATCTTAGCCAAGTAAAAATTCTGACTGTCCACATAATAATGGATTTCCGCAAACTAACGCCTTACGCCCGAGGAGGGTTCGATCCCCGCATCGGAATAAATATATGTATTTACTACATAAATATTTATTCCGAGTCTGGTAACCCCGCCAATCCGCATTGGACAAGCATGGTGGGTTAACGTCCGTTCCTCCAGAAATGGAGAGGCCCGTGCTCAGCAGTTGGACATATATAGCAAAAAGGGGCGGTTTTGATTTTTTCCATATTATTGGTAATAACTTAGTTCCAAAGAGGTTTTAACAGCCAAAGTATGTTACTGGCACTTAATAAAGAGTCTAAGTATGAAAATAATTAATTCCAAATTCAAAGCTTTTGGTTTTTTTAAATAATCCCTTTTTTTGTGACTTTTTACTTTTCGTAGGTTTGTTTTTAGAAGGTTATCATGCAACTAAAACTAACTTCTTTCTTTTAATACTTTATTGTACACATAAAACACATTTCGTGTTTTATGTGTACAATAACAAGAATTAAAAGGAAAGAAGATTTAAAAAGGCGAGCTTAACTCAAAATAGAGTTTTCTTCAAGCAAACCCAGGAGTGAAAAAGAGATAAGATAAGCTGTTGTTAATTTTAGTAGAATTTAATTTTATGTTTTTCGCATCAGACTGCCTTATTATGACTAAAAACAGATATATTTGTGTTTATTGTAATGGCAGATAAAACCATGCTGCAGACAAATACTTTGTCAAGAATGGCATATTATTTGTATGTAGCATGAATGGGCCCGCACGTTCGGGGAAGTACCACACTGCCGTAGAAAACCGGCGTCTGAGTTGTAGCTTAGCTACCGCGCTTCGTCCGGTGAGCGGTTAAGTTCCGGAGGACTAACCCCCCTCCATAATGACACTTTTCGGCAAAGCTTTCGTTTCTATGGGCGGCGTTGTTTGCTTTCCATCAAGCGTCACGCCTGCTCGTTTGCCTTTCTATTCAATAAAAAAAAAATAAACGTTTCTGATCGCTATCACGCAATGGAAGTGAACCCTAAGATTGGACTTACATTCCTTGGACTTCGGCTCACAATAACTAAACAGTTGAAATGGACATATGTCATTAAGTTTTCGATCTTCCTTTTTCTTTATTACATAGTATTTAAAATACTCGCTTGCAGTAAATTACTTAATGACCTGACTTGATGTATGAAATCTAAGAAATTAATTAAAATTATTCCGATTTAATCACTATGTTGATAATAGTTATTACTGGGGCATTTTAAATCTACAAACAATGTCGTGCGAATTTTAATTACCCCCTATTTGTATAGATCCAAACGATATTTTTTTTTATATGTAACTTCCTGCATAGTGTAGAGCCATTTATACTTTATAAAGTTACATTGACGAGAGACGACCAATTGACTCAGTGACGGAGCCCCCCGCCCGCGGAATCAATGGTCGCGGATTCGGAATAAATATATGTATGGATTACAAATATTTATTCCGAGTCTGGTAACCCCACCAATCCGCATTGGACAAGCGTGTGTATATATATAATATATGGACTGTTTTAAAAAAAAGTTACTTTACCACTCACTGTGACTGACTGACTGACCGACTGACATGTTATTTAGTTATATACAGAGATGGAGGGTAAGTTTATTCTGGGGATGTTCTGATAGAGCTCGAGGTAGAGGAATAATATCCAAACCTTGAAAATCTCAACCTGGTAAAAATGGTGACAAGTGCGAACACATGGGAGGGGTGATAAAAACATCCAAAATGGCGGAAAACAAGATGGCCGCCACACAAAGCTAAAATCGTCATTTGTAGTTGTATATTTGTCTTTATATACAGCGCTATATATAAAGCAAGGCAACAGTTATCCTTCGTAGAGTCTACTATACCTGATGATGCCTCTTGTTGAAACGAAACACGTGTCATATACTTTGTGGAAGAGTGCTGGTATTTGTTTGGTGCTGTTGATAGCGCTTGGGAGGTGGAGAGTTGCTGACGGCCGTTTTTTCGCGCGGATTTAGTTTAAGTTTCACATAAATCTAATTCTTCCAGTAAAAGCGCACGTTATTATTTTTCTATTTTTGTTTGCTGATCGTGGATCTTAACTAAGTATAATTTTTGACTGTCCACATAGTAATTTTGTCACAACACCTTCTTTTACTCCACATCGCTCTCTTATATCTTCATTTCTTATTCTATCATTCAGGGTTACACCACACATACTTCTTAATGCTCTCATTTCCACCGCATTCAGTCTGCTTTCATGCTTCTTCTGCCAAACCCAACTTTCACTACCGTATATAAGCGTCGGAACAAGCACCCCCTGATGAACCACCAGTCGGGCCGTTTTTGACACATTCTGACTTTTCATAAAGGAGAAAAAGGGATGCTTAGATGGTTTGGACATATAGAGAGGATGGATGAAAGACGACTGGCAAAAGAAATTTACCTTGCGAATGTGGATGGAAGGGCCGGAAGAGGAAGACCACGAAAAACGTACCTTGACCAGATTGCTGAACTTTTTAAGAAAGGCCAGGTCAAGAGTACCCTCAACCGGCGGGCTTGCATGAGGAAAATAATGAGTGTGGAGGAAGCAAGGGAAGTATGCCGAGATCGTAGCAGATGGAGATCTGTGGTCTCTGCCTACCCTTACGGGAGTCGGGCGTGACGATATACACATAGTAATGGATTTCCGCAAAGTAATGCCTGACTACATAAATCATCAAGATCCACTGTTTAGCAAGTTCAAACGCAGACCGGTTTCGCTACGATGAACGTGAAAAGAAGGATAGACGAAAAGATGGATAAATATGGAAGCAAGAAAGATGTGACGGGATCGTAGCGAATGGAAAACTGTGGTCTCTGCCTACCCTATGTATGTATGTATTACAAAATCATGAAACATGAAATTTTAACTAAGTAAATGTATCAGTCTTTTTTTAGGAGTGTAACAGAAGAACTCGGAAAATTATTCTTAGTATATTAAAATAATAATACTAGCCTTGCCACGACTGGGCTAATATCATCATTACGATGCCAATAAAAATATAAAACAAACACATTACATTTTACATGAGACGTCAGGCGTGGTCATATTATATGCCAATGGGCCGAGCAACTAGCATATACGGATGTGAAAACTAATGTTTTCTTACGTTATAAATCAACTCACCTGATGATCCGTATGATCATTGACACAGATAGCGTCTAGAAACGTCTAGAAAATTATTGTATTGAAAAAATATTGATTAAGAATACAGAGCATCGAGAGCAATGCAAATGGATGTAAGTGGAAACTCACTGTTATTCTGAATGCTTGCATGTTTCAATTCCTTTTTTAATTTATGTCAACAAACAGTGTTATTTGTCTTCGTTGATAGTAATGTAGTGATACATTGATAAATGTATCACTTATGTAATAAAACTTTTTATTTTAATATATTAAAACTTTTTATATTACTTTTTTTAAATTCGTAATTTTAAAATTTAAAATAAAAATGAAATAAATTGTTTTATAAAATATAAAGTTTAAAGTGTGTATAAAGCATGAATAAAATATTATATAAGTGAATAATGAATAGAAAAATAAATTAATTTGACTTGGAAAAATTTCAATTACATCAAACATAAAACCCCCTAAAGATCCCGTGCGTCGCCGTAAGCAGTATGGTGGACGGACCGCAGTAATTAGATAAACTATGCTATTTTTATTAAATGTGGTCTATTTAAAAATCATGACATTACCTCTTGATAAAATTTCGATGCCAAATTGGATAGTTACCTGAAAATAAAAAGAATAATTGTTGTTATTAAAAAAATTTTGTGACAAAGGCTATTGTGTCATCAGCCAAATAATACGTGAAACAAATTTAATTATCTGTACACAATAAAAATAAGTACTAAAAGTTATTAAATTTTTATCTTCATAATAATTGTTCTTCCAAGAAATCGTAAGTAGAGTAATCACCAACGTAGATAATAAACATTAAATACATACAGATAATGTAAACGGCAAGGACAGAAATATATATATTTTTTTATATATAAAACCATTAACATGCCAGTATCTGGTTACAGACAAACTGGGCGTCGTTAGATTACACGATAAAAAGTAGTTGTCGTTGAAATCTTCAAAGGCATTTATTAATTCATCCGCATCTCAAAGCGCATTTAAGTCGTCGTCGACATTTACGTTGATGTGTCAAAGACACAATAACTGCGAGTGGTCATTTAGGTATACAGGGGAACTGCGCTTTGAACGAGTCACGTAAAGTAGTGCGCAGTTAGACTGTGATGATATTACAAACTCATTGTCGCTAGTGATGGACCAGGGAACACATTTAAGTCTCTCTTGGTTAATTTATCGTATAATATCTCATAGCGCATTTATAATTAGAAACTATATATTTTTGTCTGGTTTCCGACAAAGAAAAGAGCCACCGCATTTCACAAGGGGGCGTCGTATACTATAAGATGGATGAATGAATGAATCTTTTTTTATGGGATGGGAAAGCAAACGAGCAGGCGTCAGACATCCGCAGCGCCATAGGCAGTGCGGAAGCGTTGCCGATCTTTAAGGAAAGTATTATGGGAGTGGGAATGGGAGGGGGGGAAGGGTGTTGGTTCTCCGGAACTCAGGCGCTCAACGTACGACGCGCGGTAACTAAGCTACTACTTAGACGTTTTTTGCGGGAGTGTGGTACTTCGTAGATCACCGGAAAAATTAGGAATGAACTTAAAAAAAGATATAAATATTTCTTGTTCTCTTTTTTGACGATTTTAATAGTCTATGCTGTTGTTGCTTTTGAATAAATCGATATATTTTTTTTATTAATTATTTGTTTAATGCAAATCTCGCCATCCGCTAGGACTTGTTTGTTAAATTCGAAATGTGACAGCATGTCAACAGAGACAGGTGACCAAACTGTCACGTCCCTGTCCTGTCGGAAATGGGACAACATTCCGAAACCCATTAAGCGTGGTATTACAATGTGAATACACTTGTGTTTTTTTATATGTCCGCGCCACCATAAAACATAGTCGCCGACACATTCGTGCGCTGGTTTGCCGTGATGGCGTTACACTTGATGACCTTATGATGGGGTACGAAGCGACAGCAGATTCCGTTGTGATATCCCACACAGCTTGAGCGCGCGGTCATTATCGGGAACAATTATGTAAATGGTTTTTTATTTCGTAACAGAAAACGTGGGCAGAATTTTTGTTTTTTTTTTATGGCAATCAACTATAACTATTATATTATGCCAGTGTTGAAGTAAAATGATAACAAGTATTATCCATACACTGATGATGATGATGATTTTAGAGAAAAAAATATTTTTTTTATGGGATAGGAAGACAAACGAGCAGGCGTGTGACCTGATGAAAAACAATCAACACTGACCCATAGACATCCGCAATGCCATAGGCAGTGCAGAAGCGTTGCCGGCCTTTAAGGATAGTGTCATTATGGGTGGAGAAGAGAGAGGGGTGTTGGGCTTCCGAAACTCAACCGCACACCGGACGAAGCGCGTTACCTAAGCTATCACTCAGACGCCGGTTTTTGCAGGAGTGTGGTACTTCCCCGGGCGAGCCGGCCCATTCTTGCTACATGCAAATATTATGCCATCCTTGACAGTCTTCCTCTGCAGCGTGGCTCTACCACTACAAAATTTCATAATGAGAACATTTACAATAGTAGAGTAATCATCATAAAAAAATGAGGTATATACATAAAGAAGCAGCTTTTGATATATTTGCCCAGTCTGGGGTTGTTATCCAGTCTATGGGGGTTACGCCGGTGACAACTAGTTTTATCAATCGCTGTTTTAAATAGGTTTTCATGCCTTCACAGAGTATACAGAGAACGATATGGGTAAATGCAGTGGGAAAGTAGACAAAACTGATGTGCCAATGGTAAGACAGGTGTGACAGAATCCACTACCGCTGTAGTAGATAGGGGCCAAAGGTAGTGTGGGACGCCATCCCTTCAGGTTACTGACTGAGTTAGTGTAATCAAAGATGGGGCTAGTCAGCACCAATTGAGCATGGTCTATGTCTAACAGTAGACTGATAATGAATGGTGTACCCGCAGGCACTAGCCTGAACTATGAACTGAAGATATAAATAAAACTCCGTGTTTGGGTCAGTAGAAAGTTGATTTTAACGGAAACCAATTTTTGACTATATAGAATCGTTACAACAAGTCGCCAGCATGTTTCAACAACTATCAGCGACATCTGTGGCCCGCCGACAAAACTAATAACATTGCTCGTAGACAAATGGATATAATATTTTTCCTACTCGTCGATGACCACTTCCAACGCAATTTGAGTTTGTCCGTGTTTGAACTTTCCCTTGACAAAAGGTCACCGCTTGTTTGGTTTGTGTATATGCACGTCCAGACATTTACGTAACCAGCCCGGAGCTGTCCGATGATAGACAAAGAGCTCCTGACCTTTGGTGTCTATTCATTGAGCACTATTTTCTAGATTGTTGTCAAAATATCAATTTTCGTCATGTCATGGATCGGTTTTTACGTATAGATAGAAGGATGTTATGAAATTATCAGTGTTAATTAAGTAGCACTGTTGTGAATTCACGGACGTCTATTGGTGGCGTTGATTGCTTTCCATCAGGTGACACGCCTGCCCGTTTGCCTTTCTATCCCATAAAAAAAGAAAGAAATTAAATTACATGTTTTAATTCATGTTATAAATTATAATAAAATTAAAACTAATGTGTCACATAAATAGATAGTTAATGAATATAAAACAAAATGGCGACTACACTATTGTAAATTCGCGCCAAAACATTTTTGTCTTATCTTTGATGACAATGAAGGTAACATTGCCATCAAAGATATTAACTATTATGCCAGTGACAAGTAAATTATAATAACATCAAGTATCTTGAAATATCTAGTCAGCTTGTCACGTTACGTATGGACTTTTGCAGTCAACTTAAAAAGTCACGATACACGCATTTATTTCATATCCATCCACTTATACGACTAAACATAACTATATTGTACAATACGTCACCGATATTATAATATAAAGATAAAACAATAAAAACACGCGGGAAAAGTCCGCGCCAAAAGTTTCTAATGCTGTTATTTCTGATAAACTTTTTTTTTATTAAAAGACCAACACTTTTGCACTTAAGTCCGAGTGGGATGAGCACAAGAAAAGCGAAATTCGTACACGTAATGTATAATTAGAACTTGTATGAACGAGAACTTATCGCACACGCCGCGATGGGGCCGCCATGTTTGCAGTGAAAGTGCTATTTTGTAAATATTGAATGCGGTTGGGATGTATCAAGTGGTCAACTATTACGTGATCACTTATGAAAACAAATTATACAAAAAAAAAAAAAAAAATATATATATATATATATATATATATATATATATATATATATATATATATATATATATATATATATACGCACAATAAATTTAAATTTCAAATATTTTACATACTAACATATCGTCACGCCTGTTTCCCGTAGGGTTAGGCAGAGACCACAGATCTCCATCCGCCACGATCCCGGCACACCTTCCTTGCTTCCTTCCAAACTCATGCATCTTTTCATCCATCCTTCCTCTCACATTCATTCTCAGGGAAGAATGGAAAGGGCAGAGAAGAGGAAAAATGGATTTTAAAAGGATGATAGAGATATGATACTACCGCAACGGAAGACAAGGAATGATAGGGTAATAGTAATACTGTTCTCATCTCTGGGCCAGAGCACCTCAGTGTCAGCTTCTTCCCCTCGACCGCATACAACGTCGGACTATCCGTATTGTCGATGGCCAAGATATCACCGAATGGCTAGATCCTTTGGAACTGCGGAGGGATATCTCATCTCTCAGTATCTTTTATCGTTTTTACCACGGGGAGTGCTCCGAGGAATTGTTCGGGATAATTCCAGCCGCTGAGTTCCACTAGCGCACAACTCGCCACAAGGAAAAGTTTCATCCCTACCATCTGGATGAATGGCGATCCAGTACGGTGCGTTTTTCCAGAAACTTCTTAATACGCACCACTACCTTGTAGAACCAGCTACCTCGAGCGGTGTTTCCGAATCGATACGATATTGGAACCTTCAAAAAACGGGCCTACACTTTTCTTGTTTCTGTTCTCGTTCAGCAACTCTTCCACACTACCTATGGCACTGCGGATTTCAATGGGCGGCGTTGATTGCTGTCGATCAGGTGACACGCCTGCTCGTTTACCTTCTTATTCCATTAAAAAAAACTTTTACATAGCATTTTCTCTTCCCTACACTATTTATAACATCAGAAACAAAAAGTTTCTAAGTAAAATAATACCAAGTTTCAAAATAAGATTCAAGCTCGGTTAATAAGCACCTCAGTTGTGTCCAGCCAGTGGACAAGTGGGCGTTGGGCGTTCAGAACAAGTTGACACAGCCAACTCCGTAATTGGACAAACCGCTTTTACTATGCTACTAATATTCTAAATGCGAAAGTTTGTGAATATGGATGTATGTTTGTTACCCTTTCACTAAAAAACTACAGGACGGATTTGGATGAAACTTTACACTAATATAGGTTATACGTCGGAATAATATATATGCTACAATTTGTACTGATTTTATGTCATTTTGGTCGTAATTACATGTCAATTACGTCGGAAAAAATCTGGCCTCTGAGACCTATTTTGGCGTACGCTGCCTAAACCATTGGAGTTACACAAAGATGATGTACCGTAGGATTGTTTGTCTTGAATAGTTCTAAATAAAAGTCCGCGATAGCATACATCTACCTTTTATGTGGAAGCCACTATGATCAAAATTGTGAACCATAAATTAAGTAAAAAAATATATTCATTTAAAATGATCTGTCACGAAACTTAATGTGGCAGACCAAATTCCACGCCTGCTCGTTTGCCTTCTTATCCCATTAAAAAAAGCACATCAAGTGTGATATAATTATGTCTGTATTTTTATCCATCTCATCTCATTAACCTAACAAACATACGAGCGTAGGCTGCTCCGATTTCTACCATTGTTCTAACACTTCCTTGACAATCACGGAAGCCTATACTATGAACGTCTGTATGACGAATGAAAACTTGCATATATAACTACTTTTGTACGAACCGCACGCTTCTGGGTGACGATTCACATTTCCATTTGAATTACTATTAGCATTACAATCAGATGCGGACACTCGTGAACAATTTTTTTACAATTAAAATCATATATGGACAGTCAAAAGTTTTACTTAGCTAAAATCCGCGACAAGCAAAACAATAACAGAAAATTAATAATGTGTGTTTTTCCGTTGGGTTTAGTGGATTTATTTGGAACTTAAACCAAAAACTTACCGAAAATCGGCCATCAACTCTCCACCCACCAACCACTATACACAACGCCAAACACACACTATCACTTTTCCATCTTGTAAACGACACGTGTTTCGCCCCAACACGAGGCATTTTCAGGTATAGTAGACTCTACGGAAGTCAACCGAAAAGTTTTTTCGGTTTTTGATTTTTGGTTTAAGTTCCAAATAAATACACTTAACCCAACGGAAAAACACACATTATTAATGTTCTGTTATTGTTTTGCTTGTCGCGGATCTTAGCTAAGTAAAACTTTTGACTGTCCATATAGTGATGGATTTCCGCAAAGTAACGCCTGACTCCATTAATAATAAATTAAAATCATAACTAGAAGAAATCGGAGCAGCCTACGCTCGTATATTTGTTAAGTTAATGAGATGAGATGGAAAAAAATACACACATAATTATATCACACTTGATGTGCTTTTTTAATGGGATAAGAAGGCAAACGAGCAGGCTTATCACCTGTAGGAAAGCAATCAACGCTGACCATAGTCATCCGCATATAACATCCGCAGTGACATAGATTGTAGGCCTTAAACGAATGTGTCATTATGAGAGGGGGAGAGGGGAGTTGTGCTTCCGGAACTCAACCGCTCACCGGACGAAGCGCGGTAGCTAAGCTAACACTCAGACGCCGGTTTTATGCGGGAGTGTGTTACTTCCCCGGGCGAGCCGGTCCATTCATGCCACAGACAAATGATATGCCATTCTTGACAAAGTACTCGTCTGCAGCGTGGCTTTACCAAACTAATAATATCTGGATTTGTAACCTTCAAAAAACAAGCACTTCTTAAAAACCGGCAACGCTTCTGCACTGCCCATGGCAGTGCGGATATCTATGGGCGGCGTTCACCAACCATAAATCAAGGATTAAAAGTTGTCAAATAATTTATAGCAAGTACCTTCTTAGCCAAAGAGCCACGCTGCAGACGAACACTTTGTCAGGAACGGCATATCATTTGTCTGTAGCATGAATGGGCCGGCTCGCACGGGGAAGTACCACACTCCCGAAAACCAGCGTCTGAGACGTAGCTCAGCTACCGCGCTTCGTAAGGTGCGTGGCCGTGTTCCGGAGGCCCACAACCCCACCCCTCCCCTCTCTCCCTCCCACACCTACTCCCATAATGATACTTTCCTTAGAGGTCGGCAACGCTTCCGCACTACCTATGGCGCTGCAAATGTCTATGGGCTGCGTTGATTGCTTTCCATCAGGTGACACGCCTGCTCGTTTGCCTTCCTATCCCATAAAAAAGGTGTTAAAAAAAAATTATTGCATATATGGCGCCCGTTGTAATGGCGGGTCACTTTTCGGTTGTCTTCCGTAGAGTCTACCATACATGAAGATGCCTCGTGTTGGAGCGAAACACGTGTTGTTAACAAGATGGAAAAGTGGTAATGTGTGTTTGGTGTTGTGCATAGTGGTTGGTGGGTGGAGAATTGATGGCCGATTTTTGGTAAGTTTTTGGTTTAAGCTCCAAACAAATCCACTTCATCCAGCAGAAAAACACACATTATTAATTTTCTGTTATTGTTTTGCTTGTCGCGGATCTTAGCTAAGTAAAACTTTTGACTGTCTACACATTCGAATCAGAAGAAAATACTGTGTCGTATGTGGTCAGAGTCTCACAGCTCTACGACCAAAGGAACATTTTGTACAGCGTTGAAATTGACTGTTTTTGAGTGATCAGATACAAGTTTTTCGGTAATCTGAAGGGTTTTTTTTTTGGGTCCAGTGGTAAGGTCGTATTTCCTTTGGTGACGCGGATGTCAATGGGCGGAGTTGATTCTTTTCTACGACGTCACGCTTGCTCGTTTGCCCCCTAAAAAAAACTACACATAATAAAATATATTTCGTATGTTTCTAACTCTTGTTTAACGAGTGTAATTAAATCTACACAATCGTTTGATTACTCTCCCACGGGCAGAAGTCGGTCGACCGACTCACCTTGGGCCGCGGAGTTCTGATACATTCTTAAACTAACTGAGCACTTTCGCAACTCGTTTGAACGATGGTACGAGTCGAAGCGAACGGCCTTACAGACCTCCTGCGCCTAAAGTAAGACCTTAGAGGTCTTAATTCTTAGCCACATTCATAAGTGTTATAATTGTTTGTTTATTTATGTTTGTTTGTTTATTTATGGGATAGGATATTTGAGAGCACACCACCGAAGCTCTCATTATATTTGCCAGACGCCGTGGGCGAACACTTTTTGTTTTTTAATGTTACTCTTTAAAGCAAGGTTTGCTAGGGCTTTTCTCAAGTTTGGGAGAAGCACGTACCTACTTACCCTAGTGATACATAATTATTTTAAATTATTAACTTTTTATTTGAATTTATTAAAACTTTTTATATTATATTATTTCTTTTTAAATTCGTTATTTTAAAATTTAAAATAAAACAGAAATTAATTGTTTTATAATAACAAAAACATTAATTCGACTGACGTCTTAGGTTAGACATGTCAATGTCCAGCATAAGAAATTGAGTTATAAAACATAAAAGATTTTAATTAATTCAAATAAAACGTTTTATTACATTAGTGAAACAATTATCAATATATCACTGCAATACATAGCGACGCTCCGGTTTCCCTTAGGGTTAGGCAGAGACCACAGATCTCCATCCGCTACGATCCCAGCACACCCCTTGCTTCATCCACTTTCAACCATCATTCCCCTCATATTCATCGTAGCGAAACGGCTCTACGTTAGTCGCTTCTCGTCCTCGTGGGAATTAGGACGTGGCGGGTGACAAATTACGTTTATTAAAATTCGTCATAGTGAATCCCACGAGCCGCAAGTGAGGGTAGGGGTCAGCCCCAGCAGAGCCCAGCATGCTGAGGTAAGGCACCATAGTACCCGGGTCATATCAATGATTAAACTTTAGAAGCACGCTCCTAAGTTTATTAACTGATAACGCGAAAGAATTGCAAAAAAAACCGGGTAGAAAGCCATTTTTTAAGAAAACTATCAACGTTTGAAATATAACTAGAATTCTTGTTACCCATTCCAACTAAGATAATCATGCTTGTGCTAGCGTATGATCCACATCAATAGTCCAGTGAGAAAACGAACTCACTATGTGCAGATCGTAAGCCGGACTCTTGCGAACTGAGCTAATGATGTTTATACATTCTACTTTAGAAATAGAAAAGTTTATACGTGACACATTTTTTACAAAAACTTAATGCTAAAATTAAAACCTAAATAATATTATATTGTACATATAAAAAAGAAGATATAAAGAAGTAATTAATATATAAAAGGTGCTACAAAATGGTTTTTAATCAGCGTAAACCTGAAGGCGCTCCATTGGAGCAACTGGTGTTGGTTTTCGGTGAGAACCAATGACAATTTCATCAACAGCCTGCGGCAGTCCTCTTTTGGACATTGACCTACCCCATGAAGCGCTACCTAGCACGATCTTCGGCTTCACGCGTCCAGTTTCTGCCAGCCGCCCTGCGCAGATCGTCGCACCATCTAGCCGGGGGGCGTCCCACACTACGTTTACCGAGACGCGGTCTCCACTCCAGCACTCGTCTGCTCCAACGATTGTTGGATCTGCGACAAACGCGACCGGCCCATTGCCACTTCGGTTTGCTAATTCGAAAGGCTATGTCGGCGACTTTAGTCCTCTGGCAGATTTGTTCATTCCGAATCATATCTACCAGAGAAATTCCGAGCATAGCTCTCTGAGCGACTCTGAGCTTGTGAAGCAAACGGACTGTCAGCGTCCACGGTTCGATGCCATGACAGTTTAGACATTCTATTTTCAATCGAGCAGTTTCCCGCACACCAGTGCGACTGCACCAAAGTGAAAACACATTGTTTCAAATATTACATCCACACAAATAACATTAGATTGGCTACGTGCGGATTACTGTGACTAATGACCATGGAATCACAGCCGATACACCGGGTGAAAGCGGAAGAGCCGCCTCTTGACCAAATGTGTGCATTCGAAACAAAAAGAAAGTTATTTATACACAGTCCGATACTCGGTAACTATTAATGTTTTGTGTTTGCCGTGAGATTTAAATGCACCGCCACTGTCGTTTTTGTTTGGTTATTTACAGATTGTCAATGGAGTCAGGCGTTACTTTGCGGAAATCCATCACTATATGGACAGTCAAAAGTTTTACTTAGCTAATATCCGCGACAAGCAAAACAATAACAGAAAATCAATAATGTGTGTTTCTCCGTTGGGTTAAGTGGATTTATTTGGAACTTAAACCAAAAACTTACCGAAAATCTGCCATCAATTCTCCACCCACTAACCACTATACACAACACCAAACACACATTACTTTTCGGTTGTCTTCCGTAGAGTCTACTATACCTGAAGATGCCTCGTGTTGGGGCGAAACACGTGTCGTTTACAAGATGGAAAAGTGATAATGTGTGTTTGGTGTTGTGTACAGTGGTTGGTTCTAAAAGTGATAATATATATAATAGAAACATACATTATTTATATATTTCCTTCGAGTGACACAATGGGCCTCACTGAAAATCAGCGGCGGAGCCACGCTGCAGACGAATATTTTGTCAAGAATAGCATATTATTTCTCTGTAGCATGAATGGGCCGGCTCGCCCGGGGAAGTACCACACTCCCGCAGAAAACCGGCGTCTGAGTGGTAGCTAAGCTACCGCGCTTCATACGGTGAGCGGCCTGAGTTCCGGAGGCCCAACACCCTCCCCCTTCCCCCTACCCCCAACCCCCTCTCATTCCCAGTCCCAAAATGACACTTTCCATAAAGGTCTGCAACGCTTCCGCACTGCCTATGGCGCTGCGGATATCTATGTGCGGCGTTGGTTGCTTTCCATCAGGTGACACGCCCGCTCGTTTGCCTTCCTATCCCATAAAAAAAATAATAATCAGCGCCTTATAGAAATTTTATGTAATTTACTCATTTGTTCGTTTTCTATTTGTATATAACGTCGTATGTGTATGTCATTAAAAATAATTCATTCGCCCAATCATTCGTTCACGCATCCATTCAATTGTTCGTTCAATAAAACAAAATGGACGTTCCCACCGCCTGACTCTCCCACCCGTCCAACGGTGTCCGTCGCACGCGCTGTCTCCACAATTATCGGGCGCTGCATCATCATTACGTCAATGTGTTAGAAAGCTGGTGAAATGCAATCGAGGCAGCGGCCATTGTCAACGGGACGGTTCTCCCGCAATTACGCCCGTGTCCGAACAAACGGGGGGTAAGAGGGAGGGCGGGCTAATTAAACCAACGCCGTCGCGTGGAAGATTCGAGATCATGCATTAACATGCCGTATTTCATGTTTCGTAAACCCTTTTTTTTTCTTTTCTTTAATGGCACTTAGTTATAACTATTATGCCAGTGTCAAGTAAAATATAATATATAATAATATCAAATCTTTTGAAATGTAATAAATCAGCTTGTCACGTTACGTCTTGGTAAAATGGTAGCTATTCTACCAAATCTTTTTAGATTTATTCAGTCAATTGAAAAAGTCACTATATGTCACTATATACTACGCGTGTTGTGTATAGTGGTTGGTAGGTGGAGAGTTGCTGAGACGGCCGTTTTTCGGTAAGATTTAGTTTAAGTGCCCCGTAAATCCACTTCATCCAGCAGGAAAACACACATTATTAATTTTCTATTGTTGTTTGCTTGTCGCGGATCTTAGCTAAGTAAAAGTTTTAACTGTCCAATGTTACAATTGACGTTGATTCACTTGGTGCGCATCATTAGCAAAGCGACACTCGAGCCGTATTCTCGTTAGAAACAAATTGCGAATTACGATAGCGATCAAGGTTAGCTAATCTTGTTTATGCACCGGCACCAGACGACGTTCGGCCTCGCGGCCCAAAATGTAACAATTATACACCGCTTGCGTGTGAAAAACGACGCTCAAATACTAGCAGTACGTTAAACGAATTACTCAAGACTACGTAATAAAAAAAAAACAAAAATAATTAATGTTGCGTTTCTTGCACCATTTATTTTATGTACATTGTTGAGACATTAATAAATTGTTATTAATCTCTTAAATCGAATAAATAAAATAAAATAAATCCACTGAACCGACCTCACAATTGAACAGACTCACAAATGAACCGACCTCACAATCGAACCGACCTCACAATCGAACCGACCTCACAATCGAACCGACCTCACAATCGAACCGACCTCACAATCGAACCGACCTCACAATCGAACCGACCTCACAATCGAACCGACCTCACAATCGAACCGACCTCACAATCGAACCGACCTCATAACTGAACCGATCTCACAACTGAACAAATCTCACCATTTCCACTAATACCAAATATGTGGACAAAAATAGAAAAATAATAATGTGTGTTTTAATGGAAGAAGTTGATTTACAGGGAACTTAAACTAAATTTTACCGAAAAACGGCCGTCAGCAACTAAGCGTAGAGTTCCTCGTAAATCCAGTAAAAACATCATCAAGGCATTACAGCCGCGTGTAGGCCTTAGCCTGGTCCAGTAAATTTTTCCAGTCGGATCTTCGTTTAGCTTTTTCCCTCCAGCCCTTCACACCGATTGCCTTTAAGTCGTCCTTGACCACATCTAGCCATCTGAGCTTAGGCCTTCCGCGGCTTCTGCGACCATCTGGTTTGCCGTCGAGTAGGCGTTTGGGTACTCTGGCCTCGTCCATCCGTACCACGTGCCCAGCTCAACGAAGGCGTCCAGTAAAAACACACATTAGTATATTCCTATTTTTGTTTTCTTGTCGCGGATATTAGCTGAGATAAAATTCTGACTCCACCAGTCCACATATCATTAAATCGAAATAATTAACTTATATTTCGTACACTAAACCTGTTATAATAATTCCGGTGCGGCAGCGTTGCGTAATTACAAGAAAAACAATTGCATAATGCGTGTTCTACAATGGACGGGATGATGACATCGTATAACCGCCTTTACGGTCTAACTGTTCCCTTCTGTAATTATCTCGGAGTCGGTGGAGACGAGCCGATATTAGTCACAAGCTGATAGCAGACGGTAAAGGCGTTGTACCAATCATTCATTTGAACTATGTCATTTTTGACGAGTCGACGACCGCTGGTTGGTAAAGCGTATTGTACAGTGATAGAGAGGCGATATTAATTTATATTTATCGCATATTAACAATTTTAATTGACAAACCAATTGTCATTATGTAAACAATCAAAAATTTTACTTAGCTAAGATCCGCGACAAGCAAAACAATTACAGAAAATTAATTATGTGTGTTTTTCTGCTGGATAAAGAGGATTTATTTGAAACTTAAGCCAAAAACTTACCGAAAATCGGCCATCAATTCTCCACCCATCAACCACTACACAAAACACCAAACACACATTAACACTTTTCCATCTTTTAAACGACACGTGTTTCGCCCCAACACGAGGCATCTTCAGGTATAGTAGACTCTACGGAAGACAATCGAAAAGTGACTTTTCGATTGTCTTCCGTTTCCGTTCCGTTAAAAAGTTTTGACTGTCCACATAGTAATGGATTTCCGTAAAGTAACGCCTGACTCCATTAATAAAGTAATTGTCTCTGTGGCAAACCAAGGGGCCGAATAAAGAATAAAAAGAACATCCCGCCTTCATTTCACGCACATGGTTTCAACAAAATCATGGAGCTTCTTCGTAATTTCTTCCCCAACAAATTAATAAGCCGTTTCAGCGATATTTGGGGATACTTCAAAAGTAAAATCTATGAAACAAACCCGACTACCATCTCATACATACATATCGTCACGCCTGTTCCCCGTAGGGGTAGGCCGAGACCACAAATCTCCATCCGCTACAATCCCGACACACCTTGGTTCCTCCACATTCATCCATTTTTCCTCTCACATTCATCGTAGCGGAACAGCTCTCCGTTAGTTGCTTCTGGCCCTCGTAGGAATCAGGACGCTCACCCGTCAGGTGGCGAACCACGTTGCCGTGGACCGTCTCAGCACTAACAGAAAATATCGCCTGCGAGGTTAACGGCATCCCGAAGTCACTACTTAAGCGAATGGCACAGAATATTGTAGCTAGATTTTAAGAGTGTAACCGATGTGACGGTCAACACTTAGACGGAATAATTTAAAAAAAAAAATAAAACTCGCACTTCCCTTCTTTGTAAATGTTATTGAATTTTATTTATATACTTTATTATTTAGGTTTGAAAACCTAAATCTGACGGATAACCTATATGTGTGAGTGTAGAGGTATGCTGCTTGCTGTCTTACTGCTGTCACTAACATAGAAAATCAATTACACACTACTACTTTTCCACAATGTACACGATACGTGTTTCACCTGAACACGAACCATAGATGAAGTGGAAACTACAGAATAATTAGATCAGTTATTCTATAACTTCCAATTCCTACAACATACATACACTGGCTGTTTTTCTGTTTTTGTTTGCTGTACGCATATTTTAATTAAGTGAAATTGTGATTGACCACACAATAATGGATTTCCTCAAACTAATTTAGACTCCATTAATCATAATTACGATTATACTTTTTTTTTTCAAACCGGAAAATATCGCTTAGCATCGTAATGTATGTGCGCTACAGCCTTTATTTAGAAGTCTTGTGAATGGCGCGACAATATTTTTGAATGCGACTCGTTTTTTTTATTTTCGTCAACGTTACAACGGCGCGCTCAGACACCTCACACGCCGCGATTATCGAGACGCAACACAAAGTTACGTACTCATTATCGATTATCACTTATGAATAAAAACTTTCTCGACGAAACTAGTTTTGGTTAAGTAAGCGTGTGACTTGCAATTTTTGTTTCTTGTTTTTTTTTTTGTGGTATGAGGCCATGACGTTTTCTAGTAGGTCGAAGCGCATTTTGGTCAAGCAACTTTTTGTATTCGGAAATGAAAATAAAAGTTATCAACGTCCAGCCCGTGCAGATCGTGGATGGATTTCCACAAATTATAAATTAACTAAAACGGCTTCCATGGTTCGAAAGGACTGCTATGATGTTTTGAACTCCTGCGCAATTAAATATTTTAGTAGAATTCTCCTCCCATAACTTAACATCTTTCTTAAAAGCGGCGATGATTTCTTATAATCAGGTTATCCGCTTTCTTGTTTATGTAATTATTAAACAAAAATATTATAATTTTATAATTAAATGAAATTATAATTTTATGAGTAAACTAAATCATAATTTAATTTTATAAGTAAATTTTAATTACATTTTTTATAAGTTAAATTAATTTATTGTTATATCAATTTATATTATTTTTAATGACAGTAATACAATATTATATTTTTATTTTATTTTTTCTTGTATGCATAGGCTTACAAATAAAGTTCATTCATTCATTTGAATTAATGGCTTTCAATATTGCCAAAATAGCACGAATGATTTCGCCAATGTCACATAGAAGGGAAAAGTTATAAGTCAAATAAAGTTTACTAAGTCTATAATGAACTTTTCCCGCCGTGTACACGACACGTGTTTCGCCCCAACACGAGGCATCTTCAGGTATAGTAGACTCTACGGAAGACAACCGAAAAGTGAACTTTTCGGTTGTCTTCCGTAGAGTGGTTGGTGGGTGGAGAGTTGATGGCCGATTTTCGGTAAGTTTTTGGTTTAAGTTCCAAATAAATCCACTAAACCCAACGGAAAAACACACATTATTAATTTTCTGTTATTGTTTTGCTTGTCGCGGATCTTAGCTAAGTAAAACTTTTGACTGTCCATATAGTGATGGATTTCCGCAAAGTAATGCCTGACTCCATTAATGAAGTGATATGATATAAATGTATGTATGGTTGCTTTTTAAGTTGACTGAAAAAGTCCATAAAAGGTTTTGGTAGAATACTCACCGTTATATCAAGACGTAACATGACAAGTTGACAAGACATTTGAAGAAATTTTATATTATTCCATTTTAATTGACACTGGCATATTAGTTCTAAATCTTTCGTTCTAAAAATCTATAACATGGCTTTGTCAAACCCACAAAGGCTTTGCTCAACGCATTTGCGTGTATAAACCCACAAAGTAATTAGGGCGGTGATACATCGCGTATTTGTCTTGTTAGCCAACACTCACACGACACAAATACCGCATGGCACAAGTCTCACGATTCCCGTCCCAGCAATAATAATGCATTGTTACATTTCGCGTGAAGTAACGCAACGTAGGTTATAGCCAACACAACTAGAGTTACTAATGGCGCTGTTGGATACAAGCAAATGAGATGGGTGATAATTTCTTCATGCTCATCCAGTTTTGTACACAAATCTTCTCACGTTAGGCATATCTTGATGGTTTTTATTGTATTCTAATACTTTGTACAATGAATTTACATTTGTGTGTTTATGTGTGTGCAGTTGTGGTTATTTTTAATTTAATATTTTTGTTTTTATAGTTTCTATAAAACTTCAGTAAGATCTTGGGATGGAAAGAAATGGAAGAAAATAAATTTCGCTGATCCATGAACTGGTGAACCATCTAAACGTTATTGGTGAAAACAATCGCATTGACTCCGTTGGCTCGGTCGCCTTGAGCGAATGGGAGACCAAGTGGCCGAAAACCATTTGGTCGACCCAAATGTGGCTGAATAGATCTGGTGGACGCTGACCAGTGTGAAAATTTTGTACCAAAGTCTTCTCGAAGTTCCTTTACTGATAAATCATAGAGTTATACGCTAAGATTTAGAAAAAATAACACGTAAGAATGAAATTCATTCGAGTAAATAAAACAAGATATATATAATGAAACATATAACAAGTCACAAACAGTCGCAACAGTATTAGTATTTAATATGTAATAATTTTAATATGTGTGTTACTGCAGAAGAAAATAAATATATTGATCTATCTGTTTTGTTAGAAAAATAACTGTCCTTGGCTTCAAAATTATCGATCATTAAAAAAAATGGGTCGTCACATTACAAACTTAGTTATTCTAAAATCGATTCCGAATCCAAATCGATTACGAAACGTCTACCGCTTAGCAATTACTATCCGAGATATTTGTAAACCTACGCAACTAACTGAACGGTAGATTTCCGCTCCGGCTCGATTGTTTTCAATACCGACTCGAGAAATAATCGCATCTAATTAAACGCAGAAAGGGCGGTTTT
This sequence comes from Baronia brevicornis, assembly GCA_031353405.1. Lineage (NCBI taxonomy): Eukaryota > Metazoa > Arthropoda > Insecta > Lepidoptera > Papilionidae > Baronia > Baronia brevicornis. The sequence goes on from JASFAT010000246.1 coordinate 213,315, forward strand.
GCATTGGTTGCCGATTTGAATGGAAACGCAATTGGGACTGATAAAGTTACAGTTACGTTAACTAGGGCTGATATTTCATATTAGCGAACACTTCCGACCGCTCGTTGACATCTGAGAAGATTGGATAATGGCTCTCAATGGAATCAATGTAACTTATTACCAGTACATGTACCCGAGTAGGTATATCGATTTAGAGTTAATTACCTCAAACGTATATGATCGTGCTACCGTACCGCTTCTTGTCTTCCGTTGCGGTAGAATCATATCCCTATCATCCTGTCTAAATAAATCTTTCCTTTCTCCTGCCCTTTCCTTTCTTCTCTATCCTTCTCTCTTCCTCCCCTCCAATCCATGGTTTACCGTGCCAATGGATGCGCGGCTAGGGGCGAGTTTAGTCGCAAGCGTGCCGACCGTCCCGGGATCGGGCTCCCCCGGGTACTATGGTGCCTTACCTCAGCATGCGGGGCTCTAATGGGGCTGATCTCTATCCTATCTTGCGGCTCGTGGGATTCACTATGACCAATTTTAATAAACCTAATTTGTTCAAAAATGCACTGTGGTCTCTGCGTCTCTGCCCTACGGGAAACAGACGTGACTTCCGGGACTCCAAAGGGCTTAGCGGAAAAACGGCCGTCAGCAACTCTCCAACCACTATCAACAACACCAAACACACACTACCACTTTTCCACAATGTACACGACACCGTGTTGTGTGATCTTAGTCTCTTAGATCTTAGCTAAGTAAGAAGTAAGTTCTGACTGTTCACATCTTGTATCTACTCGGAACACGGTAGGGCTACACTACGTTTGCCGAGACGCGGTCTCCACTCCAGCACTCGTCTACTCCAGCTCTCGTCTACTCTAGCTCTCGACTACTCCAGCACTCGTCTACTCCATTCACTCGTCTACTCCAGCACTCGTCCACACCAGCACTTGTCTACTCCAGCACTCGTCTACTTCATTCACTCGTCTTCTCCAGCACTCGTCTACACCAGCACTCGTCTACTCCATTCGCTCGTTTACTCCACCACTCGTCTACTCCAGTAGTTGTCAGATCTCCGACAAACGTGATCAGCCCATTGCCATTTCAATTTGCAATGCGATATTCAGAGTATTAATTTGGCATTTCCGGTATAAATCTATGCATGCATTAAATATCAGAACATTCTCATGAGCGCGATTGAATGTATAACAAAAAAAACTAGAATATTTTATTGACGTTTCAAAAAACTAGGTAATTTTTTATATCGAAAAATTAGTTAAGTTTTTGTTTTGAACAAACTAGGCAATGTTGTTTTTAAACACTCGGAAGTATTTGTTTGAAAAACTAAATATTTACTTTTTTAATATTTTATTTATCAATTTGCAATCGTTGATAAAATACACGTACTCAAGTTCAAATACATTTCTTTAACCCATTGACTGCCAGACATATTTAGAGCGTCTGGCCCTGGGTGCCAAGGTTTTATTTTGAAGAATACATGAAAGTTTACAAAATATAATTATATTAATTTACTGATATAATATTGTAATAGCATTTACAGTAATTTTTATTGAAAAAAAAACTCTACGAGATGATTCGTAGCTGGCGTCACTGAATAAAATTCCTGTGCTGGTTGCCACTACGAGATATCTCGTAGCTGGCAGACAATGGGTTAAACTTGTAGTAGATAACACTTGATGTTAATACAGTTTTTTCAAACATTAATTTAGTAATTAAACGTATTTTATTAATTTTAGTTTTAAATGGGAGAATAAAAAATCTCTTATATAAGATATTTAACAGGATATAAATTTAGAAATAAATACAATCAGTAGCGAAGCGTGTTAGATCGCTGGAAAAAGTAGGAATCGACTTTTAATTTTTTTTTTAATTTTATTTGTTTCTATCTTATTTTATTAAGTTTAATTTAATTTTCAGTGTGAGAATAAAACTCATCTATATACCTTTCGCTACTACTTAAGGATGAAACGTAAGGATGAAACCTTTCTTTGTAGCGAGTTGGTAAAAATAGTAATATAGTCTTTTTAAAAGAATTTAAAAAAAAATTTAACCTACTTTTTTCCAGCGATTCGCCACTGCGAAGTGTGTTAGATCGCTGGAAAAAAGTAGGTATCGACTTTTATTTTTTTTTAATTTTATTTGTTTCTATCTTATTTTATTAAGTTTAATTTAATTTTCAGTGTGAGAATAAAACCCATCTATATACCTTTCGTTACTACTTAAGGATGAAACATTTTTTTATAGCGAGTTGGTAAAGTAATATAGTCTGTTTAAAAGAATTTAAAAGAAAAATCTTTATTTCTATAACTTAAGGAAATTTACATTATTTGTTAAACATCTTGGCAATAAAACGTTGGAGGATATGCTATAAAAATCGATTCGTGATCTTAAACAAGATATATTCGAATTCTCTATGCTAAACGACTAATTGATTATTTTAATAGATTAATATGTATGTTACGATAATTGGTGAAGCAATTTTCTAATGGCGTCACCTTAAAGACCTCGTCGTATTGTTGTTACACAAATTCTTTTCGTTTTTTTAATTGACATACCAACAGCTTAATTGATACGTACGAACAAAATTGATGTGTTCGTATTGTATATCAATATAACTGTAAGGTGGTAAATATTTACTTACGTGATTACTCTTTACAGTTTACTTACTTGCCAGGTTCCGGATTGATCCGCGGTAATCAGAAACCTGTAATCCGTCCATGTAATCCGACACACCTATCGCTGTTGATTGGACATAAAAATTTCGGCAAATCTTCACTAAAAAGACTTTTTCCGCCAACTTACATCAGTAACGTTGTTTTTATTTCATTTGTATAATGTTATCTTACGAGAGAAAAATTTTAAGGCGTATCTTTGGTCCTGCGTTGAAAAATGATCGATGGCATATATATATACTTTACAACCATGAAGTTTATGAGCTGTACAATGAGCCGAATGTCATCAAAACCATTAAGATTGGACGCCTTCGTTGAGCTGGGCACTTGGTACGGATGGACGAGGCTAGAGTACCCAAACGCCTACTCGACGGCAAACCAGATGGTCGTAGAAGCCGCGGAAGACCTAAGCTCAGATGGCTAGATGGAGTCGAGGACAACTTAAAGGCAGTCGGTGTGAGGGGCTGGAGGGAAAAAGCTAAACGAAGATACGACTGGAAAAATTTACTGAACCAGGCTAAGGCTCTCCTGCGGCTGTAATGCCTTGATGATGATGATGATGAATCTTATATTATTATCAGTTATATTGTTTAATTGTGGTGGCGTATTACGCAATATAGTTCGATTGAGGTGTAAAAGTGAAGTGATATGAAATAAATGCGTGTATAGTGACCTTTTAATTTCACTGAAAAAGTCCATGGAAGGTTTTGGTAGAATAGCCACCATTTTATCAATACGTAACGTGACAAGGTGACTTGTATGTAACAAGAGATTGGATATTATTGTATTTTACTTGACACTGGCATAATAGTTAGAACTAATTGCCATCAAAGAAAAGAAAAGAATAATGTTTACTAATATAATGCATGATTGGACAAGTTGTAACTTGTACGCACCACCATTATTGATTTTGTAAGTTCTATAGCAATTATTAATGGAGTCAGGCGTTACTTTGCGGAAATCCATCACTATATGGACAGTCAAAAGTTTTACTTAGCTAAGATCCGCGACAAGCAAAACAATAACAGAAAATTAATAATGTGTGTTTTTCCGTTGGGTTTAGTGGATTTATTTGGAACTTAAACCAAAAACTTACCGAAAATCGGCCATCAACTCTCCACCCACCAACCACTATACACAACGCCAAACACACACTATCACTTTTCCATCTTGTACACGACACGTGTTTCACCCCAACACGAGGCATCTTCAGGTATAGTAGACTCTACGGAAGACAACCGAAAAGTTGTCTTTTCGGTTGTCTTCCGTAGAGTCTACTATACAAGTTTTTGGTTTAAGTTCCAAATAAATCCACTAAACCCAACGGAAAAACACACATTGTTAATTTTCTGTTATTGTTTTGCTTGTCGCGGATCTTAGCTAAGTAAAACTTTAGACTGTCCATATTCTATAGCAATGATGATTTTTATAATAAAATATTATCTCTCCATTGTTATGTTTAATTTCTAAATACCACATTCATATTATATATGTATGTACATAATTATGTAGTATGTTTCCTAGTTGAAATATATTCTTAGATTTGTAATTTTGCGGATAACAAGGTAGGTAATGGAACTCAACTGCTCACCGGACGAAGCGCGGTAGCTAAGCCACCACTCAGACGGCGGTTGTCTGCGGAAATGTGGTACTTCCCCGGTCGAGCCGGACCATTCACGCTACAGACAAATACTATGCCATTCTAGACAAAGTATTCGTCTGCAGCGTGGCTCTACCACTACAATTTTATTCATAAGCTATATTTTAATTTTAATTTTAATAAGTTAGATTTGTCTAATATAATCTTCTCTCTCTTGACTGCATAAAATTTCCTGCTGTTCGAATCGTCGATGACCGGGAGCTCACTCGACGGTTTGATTCTCTGCAATTGCGGAGAGATGTCTCATCTCTCAGTATCTTGTACCAATTTTACCACGGGAACTGCTCCATGGAATGGTTCGCTATAATTCCTGCCGCTGAATTCCACTACTCCACGACTCGCCGAATAGAAATCTTTCGTCCTCACCATCTGAACGAATGGCGATCTTGTACGGTGCGTTTTGCCTGAAATTTCCATCCACACGCCATCATTCTGTGGAACCAGCTAACTACAGCGGATGTTTCCGAATCGATACGACATTGGAGTCTTTAAAAATCAAGCCTACTCAAGGCCGGCAAAGCATTTGCAATGCCAAGGGTGTTGCGGATGTCTATGGGTTGGGTCGAATGCTTTTACAGACGCTTGCTTGTCTACCTACCTATCCCATACAAAAACAGGGAACGGATGCATTCCTGATGTCTAATGTTTGGTTGTTCTGATGAATTAGGCGACTACCACCTTATTACTCGATCCATGACCACGACGACTCCGCTAGGAGTGTCAGACCGTGTCACTTTTGTCACATTGTATTGAGAATTTTTTTTTTAAATATTATTGGTAAATAAATAGTTTTAGCGCGTTCACGTGAGAAACCGGATCTATTGTGGTATGTTTTCAAAACTAGCTCAGTCCGCCCACTTGTGAATTATAAGTGAGTGCAATCATAGGTGTTTATGGACCCGTGTTGTTTATTAGCGTGATCGGTTTTTTTTTAACAACCCATATATGTCCAATCCAATGAGCACGGAACTCCCCGTTTCTGGAGGAACAGACGTTAACACACCACGCTTGTCCAATGCGGACTGGCAGTTATTGTAAAGAAACAGACCCTCGACCATCTTTCATAGCTTAAAGCAACTAAAACAATTCCTTCGAAACATCTTTGGCAGCCCTCTCTCTAATCAGACGTAGAATTATTATTATATATTTTTTTATAAAACTTAATTTATGACACTTTTCTTAAGAAAGATAAAATTAAAACTTTAATAATATTATAATTATATAAATAAACAGAATAAAAAGAAAATAATTTTAATCTACAAGTGCCATAAAATGGTACTTGCTCAGCATTTGCCAGGCGTTCTATTGGAGCACCTGGCGCCGGTTTTCAGCAAGAACCAACGTGGTCAGATCGCGGACCACAGTAACGACATTGATATATATATATATATATATATATATATATTAAAAAAGCAAAGTTCGTATCTACTTTCAAGTTTTTACATATCATTCCACATTTAGTCGAGATTTGAGTTACTGTATATTAATAAGAGAATCTTCGCGCCGAAGGAAAGTAACATTCTTCATGTCGCATTAAATTAGCCATAAACTATAAGTGGGTTCAGACGTTAGCCCACATCGTGGTCACGCTGTGTGAACAGGTGTGCGTACGGCGAGCGGCGCAAGTTGAACCCAATATTGCGCACTATTTCCTTTAAAATCAACTTAATTTTGACGGACGTAAGAGTGAATTCGAAATATATGAACCGTTTATCATATCTTTATTCACTGTACATTGAGATCTAAGTTTATAAAATGGTGTTTATTATATATTTCATATATTTTTTTTATTTTTTAGGCACCTTATTTTTTATTATTAGGCACCAAAACAAATTGCAGTCATAGAGTGTATTATATATATAATATGAACTAAATAACTTCCGGACTATAACTACTCAATATTTGCGCAACATGGCTACATTTTAACAATAGGTACTTATGTATGTTATAATGAAATACAATAACATCAAACAGATAAAATAAAATAAAAAAAAGAAATACAACAATAACCTCAAGATGTATCGACCGCCAAAGATTATCTCGGAGCGATCGCTTTAATCGATGTATTTTACTATCGAAAATACCGAGTTCTTTTTTTGTATTGTGGTGAATCAATGTATTATTGTATAGGCAACAAATACGTACCATGACATCAAAATATATACATACATACATAATAAACATATAGTTAAAACACCGATTCTAGATTATGTTAAAAAAATTTCAAAAAAGAAATTCGTAGTAATCTAAGCTAATATAATAATAAAATACTAATATTATCCACAGATAAGCAAATAACTGTACTGTGTCCGTTTCAAACACAAAATAATAAAAACTATACCTACTGTTTGAGAAATATTCAACAAAAATATGTTTTCAGAAAGTTTTAATATGAAAGATGGTTTGAGTTTTTGGAAAACAAAAATAAAAAACAAAATTTTGCGTCTGGTAATAGACAAGTAGGCGGAACATTGAACCAAGTACCAGCCAGCTTTATAGTTATAAACAAAAACAAATTTTATAACTTTAGTTTAGTTCCTGCGTATTAATTAAAAATAATACTAAAATGTACTTTTCCCGCCAACTTACATCAGTGACGTTGTGTTTTTATTTCATTTACATAATCTTATATTATTATCAGCTATATTGTCTAATTGTGGTGGTGTATTATAAAATATGGTTCGATATAGCGTATAAGTGAACTGATATGAAATAAATGCGTGTATCGTGACTTTTTAAATTGCCTGAAAAAGTCCACAGAAGGTTTTGGTAGAATAGCCACCATTTTATCAAGACGTAACGTGACAAGCTTACTAGTTACATTTCAAGAGATTGGATATTATTGTATTTTACTTGACACTGGCATAATATAATAGTTATAAGAAATTGACATCAAATAAAAGAATACTAAAATTAATAAAGTCACATATCTATCTGAAGGTATCATGTATACATATATATGTATTATATATTATAAATGTATTGAAGGTAAGTTATAAAAAAAATTATAATTTTATAGCGAGTAAATAAAAAAACGATTTATGCAAAGTTTGTGTTAAAAGCATGTATTGCGGTATAAAAACGAATGATTTAAAACTATTTCAATTTTAATATCTTAAAATCAAGGTGGCTATAATATAGGGGATTGTTTATTAATAATTGGCTCGATTCTCGCATCAGTATTAATATAGGAATGTGTGACCTACGGATATCTATTCTAATTCTAGATGTCCCGCTGATCAACGGTGGACAAGCGTGGTGGGCAAATGTCCGCTCCTCCTGAAACGGTGAGGCCTTGTCCAGCAATGTCACCATATGTGGACTTACATAACATTATTTTTTGAAACCCAAAAATAATCCAGAGCAACTTATAAATCGTGACTTTTATAATCCTAATCCACGTATTATTCTTTTGTATATTACGAGAATATATAAATATACGTAATTTTTTTAATAGAATAGATATATTTATTACATATACTATTTTATATTTCTCTACTTTCCCTTTCTTAACTTGCATGCGAATTTATCTATTCTTTCACATTTACTTCTCGCTTATGGCTAGGTTTATTGAAAAAATATATTTAATGAAAATAATCTAGCCTTTTGTCGACAATTTTAAATAAATAAACAAATAACATAAAAAAAATTAAACTCAATTCCTAGTATTAATTTAATTTAATTAATGAATTAATATTCCAAAAAACAGTATTAACATCAAGTGTCATTCACCATAAGATTAAAAAAAATTTGTATATGAACTCGAGTGGATGAATAAAAAGTATTGTATTAACGATTGCAAGTTTAAACAAGATATATAAATATATATACGGAGAATGTGAAGTAATAGTAGGAATTGATATTATATTTGTAGAACAATGCAACAAATTGTTCGTATTATGACAATTTAAAGGCAATCGCGTAAAAGACAAGTTCGTTAGCGCAAACAATCTTAGTAGATCAAAGAGACCGAATCGATTACAAATAGCATGCGCGAAACCGCAACGAAAACAGTTAGAGAGCTCACCTGGAAACGGATACAGCACGCACGGCGACACGCACATAAACGAACGAACAAACAAACAAAAAACACAAGAACACCAGTCACAAACAGAACAATTCGACAGCTGTTGTATTTCGAGGGGTGTACTCACAGAAACACTCGCGACGCAAAAATCGTTTAGGAGAAACGCACGTTCAAACCGAACGCTCTCTCGCTCCGTTATGTCGGGCTGCGCGCGCGCAACCTAAAGAGCGATCGCGACAAAGAATAAACAACATTGCAGATGAGACGCTTCATAAAAAATATTTACAGTTGTAACTATACTCCAGTCAAATCCCGAAAAGATTGTTTAATAAAGCATTGGCTAGCAACCTGATGACCTTTGAAAGGACGTTTTATGAAATATTTTATGTTGTTCGTTTTTAATTTTAAATAAACTGGACATTTTTTAATAATTGTTAAGATATAAACACGTTCGTTATAAGAATAATTAAGAACCATATTTGGAAAGATAAATGTAAAGTAGCAAAAGTGGTTTTCTTGCCTGAATATAGAGATATCAAGTTCAAAGTAACAGAATTTTATTTCTAAATTTCGTAATAAATTAATATTGGTACAGTTGTGTGTAGTTATTGAATAGTTAATAAATAGTGCAATCCATATATTAATCCGATACGGAGATTTAACCCTTGATCATTGACTCCGTAGGAAGGAGCCCCGCCAGTGAGCCAATAGATTGTCAATTATTTGCCAAAAAAAGGATTTACTTATTTTGTCTTATTTATTTCTTTAATAATCGAACAGAGTTTTTAGTAAACAAACAAACTTTAACTAATATTTGTAATATTGTATAATATTATATATTTTAGACAAAAAAGGTTTACACATAATACAAATGAAAATTAATTTTACACAGATTATAATAAGATTGTAGCAAGTATATAACAAGAGTAACTGAGTGTAGTAACAAAAATTTATGTCAATTATCTAAATTATAAATACAATGTGTCCTGTGGCAGGACTAAGTTTTCAACCTTAACCACTCGAACAAGGATTGACCATATTTTTTCATTTCTTTTAATGGCAAGTAGTTAAAACTATTATGCCAGTGTCAAGTTAAATGGAATAATATCAAATATCTTGAAATGTCTGTCACGTTAAGTCTTGATAAAATGGTGGCTATTCTACAAAAACCTATGGACTTTTCAGTCAACTTAAAAAGTCTTACTTAAGTCTTAATTAAGACTTACTCTACCACGATTAAAAATATAACTGATAATAATATAAGATTATGAAAATGAAATAAAAACACAACGTCATTGATGTAAGTTGGGGGGAACCATATTTATATCAGGTTGTAAATCGAACAATCCTTGTTTGATATTAGTTGCTAAGGCTGAAAAGCTAATTCTGCCACCGTCCGGCAGAATTAACATATTATTTTATATTGTGTCTACAAAAATCCATTTCAAATAGTTTCTACCTGTTTGTACGTCTGCGTGGTGTATTCATTGATCCGCGCAACTTATCAATGAAGATGGACGATGTTATCGGCGAGGCTGCATCGTGGACAGCAAAGAGAAAATTGACAGTGACGTGATAAAGCTCCCAGTAAGAATACTGCACTACTTTTTTTATTCAAACGAGCATTTATGTCGCCTGATGGAAAGCAATCAACGCCGCCCAAATATCCACGACACCAAGGAATCACGGAATCGTTGCCGGCCTTTAAGATATGTGTAGGCTTGTTTTTTGAAGGTGCCAATGTCGTATCATACATACATATCGTCACGCCTGTGACCACAGATCTCCATCCGCTACGACCCCGGCACACCTTCCTTGCGGTCTCCACACTCATCCATCTTTTCATCCACCCTTCCTCTCGCATTCATCGTAGCGAAACTACTCTCCGTTAGTCGCTTCTCGCCCTCGTGGAAATCAGGACGTTACGGGTGGCGAACCACGTCGCTCTTCGTCTTTTAACAAATTAGGTTTATTAATTCGTCATAGTGAATCCCACACGCCGCAATGAAAGATGGAGATCAACCCCAGCAGAGCCCCGCATGCTGAAGTAAAGCATAATAGTACCCAGGGGTGCCCGATCGTGGGATGGTCGGCACGCTTGCAACTAAGCTCTCCCCTAGCCACGCATCCATTGGCACGGCAGATCGTGGTTTGGCGGAGAGGAAGGGAAAAGGATAGAGAAGAAAGGTAAGGAACGATGGATTAAGACAGGATGATAGGGATATGATACTACCGCAACAGAAGACAAGGAATGATACAGTAGTAGCCCGTCTATAACTACCGGATAGGCTAAGCAATGATACAAGTTATTCTTTTACACAAAAATTTGTGTCGACGCTTTCGGTCATTCACGGTCAAGTCCGCGTGATTACACTTTCAGAGCACACACCATTGTGTTCGCTGATGGAATATTAAGTTGAGGCACATGCTGACGAGATCCTGTAGCGTGTGATGTGATGTGACACGCAACTGGGTCAGAGACTGGCTGACAGAGAATCTGAATGGATCTTATACACGCTGGCACATTATAATTCTCACTTTCTAAAAAAACGAATAATGTATTCTTTTTTTTTTATATTTGACACCAACACTGACTTTGACCACTCCTACGCCTGCTTTTGTCTATAAGAATATCTAAATAAAGTATCGTATGTTATTTTGATTCTAATATTAATTATGAATTAATTTATTTGAATTTTTTGACCGAGCGATTGGCTCAGTGGCGGGGCCCTCCGCCCGCGTAGTCAATGGTCGCGGGTTCGATTCCCTCATCGGAATAAATATTTATATGGATTTATAAATGTTTATTCCAAGTCTGGTAACCCCCCCCCCCCCAATCCGCATTTCCTTTCCTGCCCCTTCCTTTCTTCTCTATCCTTTCCCTTCCTCTCCGGCAATCCACGGTCTGCCGTACCAATGGATGCGTGGCTAGGGGCGAGCCTAGTCGCAAGCGTGCCGATCGTCCCGAGGTCCGGCTCCCCCGGGGACTATGGTGCCTCACCTCAGCATGCAGGGCTCTGCTGGGGCTGACCTCCATCCTCCCTTGCGGCTCGTGGGATTCACTAAGACGAATTTAATATACCTAATTTGTCGAAAATGACGGCGACGTGGTTTGCCACCCGTCACGTCCTGATTCTCACGAGGGCGAAAAGCGACCAATGACGAGCCGTTCCGCGGCGATGAATGACAGCGGATGGAGCCCTGTGGTCACAGCCAACCCCTGCGGGGGATAGGCGTGAATATATAAAGTGAATGTATAAAAATCATTTGAATTAAAGGCTTTCAATAGTGCAAATACAATAGCACGGATGATTTCGCCAATGTCACGTAGAATCGAGAATACACGAGGATTAATCGCTGAATTAAGGGAGGAAAACACTTGTTACAAGCTGGGGTTTGGGGATCGGAAAAATGAAATCGGCCATTAGTTACACTTTACTTCCACTTCTTCTCTTCTACCACATTCCCCGCCACTGAGCCAATTGGTCGTCGAAATAAATAATAAATATGTGTTTATACAAACCAATTTTTCCGGACAACCTTATATAAATAAACAGAAACAAAACGCAATACTATTTTGTGCTATCACATTATGTTTGAATTATTTAATATTTAACTTCAATCGCCCGTTCATAATTCTGAATGCCATCGCGGTTATCTTTACGCTGGAGGCTGCACAAAAGACGAGATAATCTCATGCTCCTATAGGATCCGAATTAAATAGTTAAAGGAGACAAGAATGCTTGAAGTCCAGAAGGAATGCTGTGCTATATACGAAGAACTCCCGTTATGTAAGATGCATTAGATACTACCGTATATGCTCGGAGTGTAGTGTAAAGACTTTAAAATTTTTCCAACTGCTATTTCGATGTTAGAATAATTTGTAATACATAAATTATGTACTTTTTGGTTGTCTTCCGTAGAGTCTACTATACCTGAAGATGCCTCGTGTTGGGGCGAAACACGTGTCGTTTACAAGATGGAAAAGTGGTAATGTGTGTTTGGTGTTGTGTATAGTGGTTGGTGGGTGGAGAGTTGATGGCCGATTTATGGTAAGTTTTTGTTTTAAGTTCCAAATAAATCCACTTCATCCAGCACAAAATTCATCCAACACACATTATTAATTTTCTGTTATTGTTTTGCTTGTCGCGGATCTTAGCTAAGTAAGACTTTTGACTGTCCACATAGTGATGGATTTCCGCAAAGTAACGCCTGACTCCATTAATAAATTAAGTAAAATTAAATAGTTTACTGATACTCAAAAGTAGCAGATGTAATACAAAATATTTCTTACAAGTTGGTATTTGATTTGAACAATGCTATACAAAATCTTTAATTGGTTGTAGAGCTGTAAGACTCAGACTATTCGACGCGGTAATTTTTTTTCCGATTCGAATATTCAATAAAAGCTTTTTGACGGCTGTGTCGTTTACAACGTTTTCGCTTTTGTGCGTCGATATTCTCTTTTCTGATAGGGGGTGCAAACACTCTAATGCACCCTGCTCCAGATCCTGCCCGCGCCCATGATCCAGTCTCTACCGGCCACCCACAAAAAAAAAACAAAATTGGATCGAACGCATCGACAGCAACGCGCGTGCGAACTTCCACAATTTCGTCCGCGGCGCGCTTACGTCCTAGCGAGTTATGTTGTTACCCCAACGCAGATTATCAGCTATCTGCCGGTTGTCGCTTGTCGCATTTTCCATCAGCCACGTCACAGATAAAACATCGCGCATGCTAATTGGGCGCCGCACCAGCCCTCGAATTTTCAAGATAGCAACGAGATAGATGTTCATTAGTTTCTTTTTCCTCTTGATGTGCGCTGAGTGCGAACCTCAAGACGGGGTTCGTTGCACCGCTATTAACAGGAGATCAGTTATCAGATCGCCGAGGAATCTTATTAACACGACTTTTAAACTTTTATTTGTTTCAAGACAAGTTAAACGATGTTTTGGTATATTTATATATTTTTCCAGACGCCGTTAAAGATGTTCTCGAATACGTAAGCGGCAACGGAATATAATAAAAAAAATATAAAATACGCAGAGACTACAGATCTCCATCTGCTACGATCCCGGCATACTTCCCTTGCTTCCTCTACACTCATTATTCTTCTCATTACTCACGCCTACTCGTTTACCTTACTATCCCATAAAAAAAATTCAAAATGCTGTATCATCAACGCTTTACTGCTGGAGGTAAGCCCATTCCAAGGTGAGGGGATTTATCCATAGTGGTTTCGAACCAGCCCAAAACCATCTTACACCTTACATCACTAGATTGTTATTAATGGAGTCAGGCGTTACTTTGCGGAAATCCATCACTATGTGGACAGTCAAAAGTTTTACTTAGCTAAGATCCGCGACAAGCAAAACAATAACAGTAACCTAATAATGTGTGTTTTTCCGTTGGGTTATGTGGATTTATTTGGAACGTAAACCAAAAACTTACCGAAAATCGGCCATCAATTCTCCACCCACCAACCACCATACACAACACCAAACACACATTATCACTTTTCCATCCTGTAAACGACACGTGTTTCGCCCCAACACGAGGCATCCTCAGGTATAGTATATATTTTCGGTTGTCTTTTATTTAAAAATGCCTTAGCCAAATACCAAAAAAGAACAATTTTAGGGCCATCACAACTCACGTACTACAAATATTGTATAACTGACTAAAATATTACACAGTAAATATTTAATAACATTATTATTACAGCTTATTACACAGAAATCATTCACACACCTGTGATATGTATGTGTATGTACGAGTGTGTCAGTATCGTCACTGTGGTCCGCAATCTGACGTCGTTGGTTCTCGCTGAAAGCCAGCGCCGGGTGCTCCAATAGTGCGCCCGGCATATGCTGAGCAAGAACCATTTTATGACACTCGTTAGATTAAAATTATTTTCTTATTGTTTTGTGTATTTATTTGTATATATAATATTATTAAGGATTTAATTTTAGTTATTGTAAAAAAAAGGTGTCATAAATAAAGTTTTTCTATTCTATTCTATTCTGATAATATCGTTTTATAAGAAAAATAATATTGTTTCTTTGAACTTGTCACCTATATTCCGCTAAAAAAAAATATAGTTAATAGTCATTCTCGTAACAAACATGCTTAAATTACCTACTTCATTTTTTGTTGACTTTTACATTTTTAATGTAAATGTCTGTTGATTTTGATGAATGTTTTGATTCAAATTTGATGAAATATAGGATAATAGGATGATTCACAAATCTTATAAAAATTTTATATTCTACCAAAATCGAAACCTATAGGAATATACATTCAAAAATCAAGCAGGATTTCCGCCAATCTTAGATGTGTTAACGCACGAAGACAAAACAAGCGTGAGCGCAAAATCCCATCTATTAGGAAGTCTGCGGGTATAATTGTGGCTGTAATAATAATCAAAATATAAAGCCGCAAGCAGACACTGGCGTTTATACACTATACGCATTTTTAATAATAAAATAATAAAATAATCTGCAATAGGTGACGCTAATGGTGCAAAACTATTTATGGACGTTTTCAGTCAACTTAAAAAATCACGATACACGCATTTATTTCACATCATTTCATTTAAAGGTTTTCATCGAATCATATTATATAATACGCCATCACAACTTAACAATATAACTATTATGAAAATGAAATAAAAATGCAACTCCACTGATGTAAGTTGGCGGAAAAAGTCATTTTTAATTTTACTACACTAATATAAAAAAAAATGCTCCGTGTGTACTCCCCTTATAACGGCGAGTGCACGATCGCTTTCAACACTTGTAACAAATATCTATTGGCTAGGAGCAACAAAACGCGCGCGCTAAGATTTATTAATCGCGATTTTCCATTAGCGGGTGCGGGCCGCCGCCAATTTAATTAGCCGATCACACGGAACGATGCAATAACAAAACGCACACAGAATAGCGGGAAAGACGTGGGCTCACTATACATTTTTTTTATAACATTTGATTTATGACTGACGAAGGCTGTTCGAATGATCGGCTTTTGCGGAACTAAGCTTAAAATAATTAAATACTTTTTTTTTATCGCAAAGAAAATCCATGTCAAATATAATAGTGAATTAGTTCGATTTCCTCATCGGTTTAAATATCAGCGTGTGTAAACATATAACCTTCAAACTAATCAGTTAAGGAGAAGGCTGCTTAGTAAACAAACATAACAAAGACATAAATATAAAAGAAAATAAAACATAAAAATAAAAGAGCTGTAGTTAACAAACATAACACTAATTTCAATATTATTATATAATTCAATATTTAATTTTCTGCTATACTTTTCTTTCTTCTTCAATCAAACGAGTTCCTCAAACGAACAATCTGTGTCCATCGGTTGCGGTCAAAAGTAGACCTCACCATCTGTTGAAATTGCAATACTCAACTTCGCCTATTAAAACCCTAGCCTAAATTTCAACCTCAACTGACAGGTCCATGAATGACTAGCAACTTGTCCCGTTTATTTGCTGTAATGCATTTTTGATCGTATCTATGATGGCCTATGATTTCGCGGCATACTTCGTTTTATATTACAACTCACTATAGTTTTCTGACATACATATATTATTTTTTAAAGAGTTATTTTTTAAACAAACAAGCGTATAGACTAATGAAAACAATTAATGCAAAATCGCGAAATCATTGCCAGTCTTTTTTTTTACTTTTTCCCATAAACTATTCTATAAAACACCATCGTCATATTACTTCGACTTTCTATCTATAGAATTAAAGCAGCAGCATTATGGACTCCTAAATCAATAGTTAACCAGCAAATTTATCTCGCAAACAATCCAGTATGAACAAGGCTTGATTCCACCAAACAACATCGAGCATTACATGGCGGGTAGTTATCTCGCTACAAAACGCAACACTGCACAATTAATTGGTGGCTCGCTGGGCCGCTAAGGGCGATAGTGCTGCCCTATCGATCATCAACCGCCCGGGAGTACGGCCCCCTCAAACTTACGTCCGCATTCCTCTAATTGCCGATACAAAAATTATTATACTCCTCCCGTGTCTAAAGCTGAGTGTTCATGTACTCGTGTCACATTGCAAATTATATAGTTTGCTATTGATTAATGCGTAATATATTAGTTGTAAACGAAAACTGTTCACAAAACTTTTGTTGTATTTATTTACAAGTTGTGCTTATTTATTTCATAGGTTTATTCACCACAATAACAAAATATGACTAATAAAATGTTAATTTCACAAATATATTTAAAATAATATTTGATAATATAATTTTTATAAATTAGCGTCAAGAGTTGTAATCTTTGCAAAAGTAGTTAGCTTGATTTAAAAAAATGAAAAAATCATTGTGGTGTATGGTCTATGGTTTTATTTACTGAGCAGTTAACGCTATCGCTAGGGAAATGCTGACAATTGTTGATTCTCTTCATTTCACTCATTAGCGGTACGACCATGCTTATGCTTCTGTCATAAGATTACATAATGTCACCGCTTCCTGTGAAATCAAATTCCACCTTTCTCTTAAAACATTACATCTGCATCCACGCAAACACTTGTTTTACATTATTTATTCATACTTTCACTGGGTCATCTCAAGTCAGAATTTCAGGCAGAATTATAAAAGTGTTGTATATTCACCGAAATATACCTTTATAAAATGTTTGTAATTATGAATTTTATTACAAATAAATGTATGCTTTGACCCTTAAGAACTTAATGGTTGTCTTCCGTAGAGTCAACTATATCTGATGATGCTTCGTGTTGAGGCGAAACACGTGTCGTGTACAAGGTGGAAAAGTTGGCATGTGTTTGGTGTTGTGGATAGTGGTTGAGAGGTGGAGAGTAGCTGACTGCCGTTTTTCGATAAGATTTATTTTAAGTTCCCCGTAAATCCACTTCTTCCAGTATAAAAACATACATTATTTTTCTGTTTTTGTTTGCTTGTCGCGGATCTTAGGTAAATAAAAGTTCTAACTGTATCTATCTAAATGTGTATCTTTCTTGTCAAAATTTTGAAAGTTTACAATTAGTACATTTTGAATATATTGTATATTATATTATAGCAATCCGCCGGAGTACTATAGTCGTCGACGCTTCGTCATCTTGTAGAAATA
Organism: Baronia brevicornis; assembly: GCA_031353405.1. Taxonomy (NCBI): domain Eukaryota; kingdom Metazoa; phylum Arthropoda; class Insecta; order Lepidoptera; family Papilionidae; genus Baronia; species Baronia brevicornis. Next base: position 230,795 of record JASFAT010000246.1, read on the forward strand.
TCACGGTGTACCTCTAAAGTATATTTGTTCATCACTAAAATTTTAATATAAATCAATCTTTTGTTTTAAATAAATAATTTTTCGTATTTTAAAATCAAGGCATTGAACCCACCATCGTTTTTTATTTGCTTATAATTATATTATCGATTTTTCGCACAAAAGAAGCAAGCATTCGATTAATCGATCTCAAACTGACATTTGCGCTGTTTTCTTGTATTGTTCTGTGATTTGTTGCTGTGTTTGGCTTTAGTTGTTAATTTTCTTTTTATTTTTTAATGAAGCTGATAATATGTTATGGATATAACATCGCTATTTGTTATAGTTTTTATAAGTAATATAATAGTATAAAATATTGGAAATGGATGACATAGAAAAATTAAGTTGTAGTAAGTGCCATTATGAATCAATACTTAGCTAGTTTTAATCGTAGCATATATTGTATCCATACTGTTTTGATAATGTTACAGAAGAAGATATTTTAGAAATGAGTGATATTGAGCATTCAGCAAATGATGAACACAAAGAATCTGAAGAGAAACCGAAGAAAAAGAAGAGAAGACGCCGTGAGATTGACATGGTATGAGTTTTTTTTTTAAATCTAAACTGTCAAACTGTATGGAATAAATACTAAACCAGATTTTTAAATTTATATATTCTCAGATAAAACTTTCTGACGATGATGAGACAGATGATGAGGGACTTGCAAAAAAGCTGTTGAGGCGATTAAGTCCGGGTCCTAATTCCCCAGCTTCGCATCGAGAACCTCGCACATGTGTACTTAAGGTATATAGATAATACTTGTATAAAAATCTGGTTATAAAAGATGAAAGTAAAAAAAGGAGGTATAATATCAATAGAGAAGTTGGATGTGGGTTGATGACATGAATGGAAGGTTCGCGCCTAAGGAGTAAATGGCTTTGGATGTAATTGGTATAACTATGTATATGTATGGTCTACATGCATTTCTTTTAAGTCTGGACATCCCATCAACCCTCATTCGTTCCAAAAATCTGTAGGACCCATGGCCAAAATTGGGGCCTATATGGTAAAACAATCTATTTTGTTCTTCAGTCACCCGCTAAATGACTTACGAATCAGTTGTAAGGACCAAATATCATATTTTGAGACCTTCACTGTCAATCTCACCTGCATATAGTGCATAGCTAAAGGGTGAATAAAAGCTTTGATGACTGATTATTTGTGTATACACTAAATTTTATAATTACATCAAATACTTCATGTCAAACATTAGTTTGACATGAAGTATTTGATGACTTTTTGAGAGTTTTGATAAATATTGTCTCTGTATCTGAGTTATATAATACTCCAAAATAATGCCTCAATTCATTAATTTTCACTCGTTTTGTGCCAGACACCCTGTGCAGATTTTTTATGTAGTTGTGATTCTAAACTTAAGGTTAGGCATAAATTATAAAATTAAACAGATACAAGCATTGTCCAGTAAAAACCTATTGCAGTGGTAATCAAGTGTCTAATAAAATCTTCTTATCAGTGTGACCCTCCGACTAGCGAAGGTTGACAGTCAATTCAGCACAACATTCTTTATCTTTTGTGTTCTCGTTATCCCAGTCCACTCTTTAATGTTATATAACCAAGACTCTCTAAAATAGTAATTGTATGTATTAGGTGTACAAATAAGTTTCCGCGGTTTGTCAAAAGATGGCCCCACCAGAAGGTTATGGAGAAATTGTCAGATGTAAAACGTAATATCCCAAGTTTAGTCATCTGGCAACACCATAACCTTAAAGTACTAGTGATTCCGTATCAGCATCACGTAATTTTTTTCGTGCAAAAATGTCAAGTTTTATTCCGAATAAGCATCATTTGCGGGAACTTTTGATTTACTTCTTTAATGTGAAAAAATCTGCAGCTGAGGCGCATCGATTGCTTCTAGAAGCATATGGTGAAGCTGCTTTAAGTGAGAGAAGTTGTCAGGAATGGTTTCAAAAGTTTAAGAACGGTGAGTTTGACGTTAAAGACAAAGAACGCAGTGGAAGGCCGAAAGTGTACGAAGACATGGAATTAGAAGTACTATTGGAGGAAGATTCGTCCCAAACGCAAAAAGAACTTGCACTTACTCTACAAGTGACTCAACAAGCAATTTCACATCGTTTAAAATCGTTAGGAATGATTCAAAAACAAGGAAATTGGGTTCCATATGAACTAAAGCCGAGAGACGTTGAACGCCGATTATGCATGAGTGAAATGCTGCTTGCCAGGAATAAAAAAAAGAGTTTTTTGCATCGTATAGTCACTGGTGACGAAAAATGGATTCACTACGATAATCCAAAGAAGAGAAAGTCATGGGTTAAGCCCGGCGAACCATCAACATCGACAGCTAAGCCGAATATTCATGGAAAAAAACTCATGCTGTGTATTTGGTGGGATCAGCTTGGTGTCGTGTATTATGAATTGCTGAAACCAAGCGAAACCATTACTGGAGCTCTCTACCGAACACAATTGATGAGATTGAGTCGGGCACTTAAGGAAAAACGCGCCCATTACTACTCCAGACACGACAAAATTATTCTTTTACACGATAATGCTCGTCCACATGTTGCGGCGCCGGTAAAAACATACTTGGAAACACTCAACTGGGAAGTTTTACCCCACCCGCCGTATTCACCAGACTTAGCCCCTTCTGATTATCACCTGTTCCGGTCGATGGCACATGGTCTGTCTGAGCAGCGCTTCACATCATATGAAGACACCAAAAATTGGGTAGATTTGTGGATAGCGTCAAAAGATGAAGAGTTTTTTCGACGGGGTATCCGAATGTTGCCAGAAAGATGGGGAAAAGTAGTGGCAAATGATGGAAAATACTTTGAATAAAACGTAATGTACTTTTCCTTTACAATAAATTCCTAATTTTTTATAAAAAACTGCGGAAACTTATTTGTACACCTAATAAAAGATACACTTTATTCAATAATTAAATAGAAAACTTTATTCAATAATCCACAAAACACCACAGAAACTAAAAATTATGATGAGGATTGCCTACTATACTATGTATTAATGAAAAGATACACATATATACATGCACACACCACACACTCACGCGCACGCACGCACACGTACGCACACACGCACGCACGCACGCGCACACACACACACACAATCATTCAATCATTGTCAGTAGAACACATGCCTGCATGGTGGAGACAATGAGGCCGCGGTGCACGATGAACAGGCAGAGCGCAGCCGAGCGCATGGCGGCGCGCCGCCCGTGCACGAGCAGCAGCCGCGCGAGCGACGCGAACGCTCGGATGCTGACGTCGCCGGCCAACGAGGCCGCGCGGCCTTCCGCGCCTTCTATGCCCACACCTGCCACGATCGAATGTGATATATTAAAACAATACATTTATTATTACTTTATTAATGGAGTCAGGCGTTACTTAGCTAAGTAAAACTTTTGACTGTCCACATATTATTATTTTTTTTTATGGGATAGGAAGGCAAATGACCAGGCGTGTCACCTGATGGAAAGCAATCGACGGCGCCCAGACTTCCGCAGCGTCATAGACAGTGCGGAAGCTTTGCCGACCTTTAAGGAAAGTGTCATTATGCGCCTATATGGGCCTCCGGAACTCGGCCGCTCACCGTACGAAGCAAGGTAGGTAAGCTACCGCTCAGACGCCGATTTCTGTGGGAGTGTGGTGGGAAGTACCACACTCCCGCAGGCGAGCCGGCCCATTCATGCTATAGACAAATATTATACTTGACAAAGTATTCGTCTGCAGCGTTGCTCTACCACTATTAAGACTAACTATGCCTAATCTCACATTCCTCAGTGTAAGTAATATATTTTTGGGTGTTAACTTAGTACCCATAAGTGGATACGTTCTGCTAGTAAGTAAGTATTTATACTTCAATAATACGAAGGTTTACCTATATCGGCTTCCTGTATCATGGCGACATCGTTCCCTCCATCTCCAACGGCGGCCACCACAAGCCCGCGCGCACGCAGCAGCCGCGCAACACGGGCCTTCTGCGTGGGCGAACATCGCGCCACCACAACACCGGAGCACCTCTGCAGTACCTCCACAAATTCTTCCTTGTATGACTGAAGGCATACCTGCATTAACAATCATATTAAAACAAAATGATTTATGCAATCTAATATTTTTTCACACCTTCGCACAGTCTCTAACAAGTTTAGATCTGCCTCGGCAGCACTCTGATGACCTCGACAGGATCGTGAGGCGCTGCCTCATGATCTAATCGTATTGATCGTCACGGTCTATGATGAGTGAGAGCCTTTAATTGACGTCACACTACTACACAGGTATATTCCATTGTATGCTTTTTCTTTCTTCTATTTTTGATATGAAACATCTTTTCGCAGGGTATGGGAGTGATATTGTAGAACAAGACGTCTCTCCTCTACTCAAATCTATATAGGGTCAGTTACACGTGGCCGTGAGCAAACGGTGGAGACCGAGCCGTCGTTCGATTCTAGCTACGCTCCCATCCACTCGACACTGTGCACGAGTCGTAATTTTAATGTTTTTACCAACCGCTTTATGACGCTTCTCGTAATTTGTTTTTTTTTCCCTGTAAATGTGTATGTGAATTTACGTCGTTAATAAAGTTAAATATACCAGTTTACAAATTAACTATCCATATTGTAATTTAGCTTATAATAATATATTACAGCGCCATTTATGGATAAATTCTTTAACACATATATTTATAAAATACGTACAAACACATATAAATGAACAAAAAGGCAAAGTTTGAACCGAGACATTACCTCTAGCGTCTCCCCCTCAATGATGAGATCGGTGCAGTCGTCTTCCCGCTGCAACGTCTGCAGCAAAGCGTACGCGGCCCGCCGTGAGGTGCACTCGGCGGCAGTCAGCCAGCGAGCGCCCCCGCCCAGGTGTAACGACCGCGCGATGCACAACGCCGTCTCCAGCTTATCGCCCGTCAGCATCCAGATCTGGGTTAAAGTATGATCTTTGTTTTGTAGCAGAACTGGCAAACGAGGCGGCTCTGCTCAACTGGTAATAAGCGATCACCGCCGCCCATAAACATCCGCACCCCCGAAGGCGTCGCAGATGGGTTTGATGGCCTTTAACGAACACATACGTTCTTCTCTTGAATGCCCCCATATCATAATCACGTGGAAATAAATTATTCGACATTTACACAATTCGTGGCAGAAAACTGCGACTAAATCGCACGGTGGAGATACAATGATGAGGATGGAATCTATTTTTGTGGCGCGTAGTGCGGTGTTGGAACTATGGAGCGAAGAGGAGATTAAATAACTCTTCAGAGCATTCGACGAAAAAGTTTGATACAGTACACAGAAAGATGATACTCTTACAGTCTCTGCTTACAGATAAAACATCGAGTCTATCGAAAATTCTGCGAACGCCGACGATTCGGAACGCTCTCCCTCAATAAAATGAGGCGAGACCATGCACTCAGTAAGTGTATAGTCCCGCACCATTCCACCGTAGATGTGTGTCCAACATAATAGTGCTTGTGCTAGTATAGTACGGTTCATCATCAATTGTCCAGTAGTAGATACGTCCCCGTGATGCAAGGTCGCAAGCACAACCGGTGATGTTAACGAGTCAGGAGTCTTTGAGGCTTGAATTCGTTGGACTAAATTAGTTATCTATAGCAGTGTTCTCCAACTTTTTTATAGCCTTGGACCGTTTAACGTTTGTTAATTTTCGATTTGTTATATTTTATATATGTTTCGATTGTTCATATTTTATTGATTTTATTTACACACAGTTAAACAATTACAGCATTAAAGCTCAGCCAAGTCCTATGCTTTCATATGTATCTATCTTATACACCCTGTACAATCGCATAAATAGGTAACCGTTTACCTTGATGCCGGCCGTGCGCAGCATGGCGAGCGTGCGCGGCACGTTGTCGGCGAGCCGGTCCTCAACGCCCGTGAGCCCCAGCAACGTGAGGCCGCACAACAACCGCGACAACGCCGCGGCCGTACGCTCGCTGCGATTGGTCACGCTGAGCCGCGCCTCTTTGTACTCACTCTGTACGTATGATGTAACATGATTGTTGGATGATTAATATAGTCGGGCGTCACTTTGCGGAAATCCATTACTACGTGGACAGTTAGAATTTTTACTTTTGTTTGCTTGTCGCGGATCTTAGACAAGCAAACAAAAGTAGAAAAAATAATAATTTTAAAACTAAATCTTACCAAAAAACGGTCGTCAGCAACTTGAATCCACCTGTCAACCACTATTACAAAGAGAAGGAAGAATAGTGAGATTAGTTATAGAGGTTGCAAGGGGGAAATTTGCTGACGGCCGTTGTTCGGCCGCCGCCCCCTAGTGAGCGCTGGAGCTTCTCATGAGGGCCGTAGCGAATTTAAAGGCAAACGGGGAACGTTATGAAATACCTCTTTTTTCGATAAAATACACTTTATCCAGTTTATCTTATTAAAGACTATCGCCTAGTCCATAAAAGGTTGGAAACCTATGATTAAGACAGTGTTTTGTACGTTACTAAGATCCGCGAAAAAAGAAATTCGAAAAATAAACTTATGTTGATTAGTGAAGTCAAGCGTTACTTTGAAGAAATCCATTGTTATGTATGACGGCGGGAGTGATATGCAATGTGAAAAAGAGACGGCGGTATCATGCGCTGGCCGTACGTGCATCAGACGTAACTGGGGACGGTGACGTCTGATGCACGTTCGCACGACGGACTATGACCCCACCACGTTACATGAGAATCAAAGTGCACAGACCGCTGTCTCAGTAGGAATCTTTGCCATTCACACTGTCTTTAGTTGGTACCTATGACCGATATTCTTTGGAATTAATTACATACATACATGTCGTCACGCCTGTCTCCCGTAGGGGTAGGCAGAGACCACAGATCTCCATCTGCTACGATCTCGGCATACTTTCCTTGCTTCCTCCACACTCATCACTCTCCTCATGCAAGCTCGAATTAATTATTATAAATTATTAATGGAGTCAGGCGTTACTTTGCGGAAATCCATCACTATATGGACAGTCAACTCTGACAGACTCTACGGAAGACACTTTTCGGTTGTCTTCCGTAGAATCTACTATACCTGAAGATGCCTAGTGTTGGGGCGAAACACATGTCGTTTACAAGATGGAAAAGTGATGATGTGTGTTTGGTGTTGTGTATAGTTATGTGGTTGGTGCGTGTAGAATCGATGGCCGATTTTCGGTAAGTTTTTGGTTTAAGTTCCAAATAAATCCACTTAACCCAACGGAAAAACACACATTGTTAATTGTTTTGTTTGTCGCGGATCTTAGCTAAGTAAAACTTTTGACTGTCCATATATTATAAATTAATAAATATGCTATCCAGATCCGTACCTATTCTTTTGTGGTATACTTCTGATATCAGGCAAATTTTCCGACGTGTGTCCGAATTTTCCGATTTTATTTATATTGTTGATTAAACTAAATATTTTGAACAGCATACACGAAGAAATTTAATTTATTTGATGTACAGTCTTGCCTGTTCGGCTATGTTAGCCTTTTTAATATGATTAATGGAGTCGGGCGTTACATTGCGGAAATCAATTATAATATAATAGCTAAGTAAGATTGTCTGCCCAAATAAAATTATGTGCATACGGATCAGCACACACACAGCACCACCTTTCAACGACGTGTAAAACGTGTTTCACCTCAACACAAGGCATATTTATGTTTAACAGATTCAACGGTTGTTTTCCGTAGACACACACCATCACATTTTCAAATAATGAGGATAAAAACATCCTGTTTTTGCATTACTATTTAAATTTATTTTTTTCACAGCCCATATATGTTCCATTGCTGAGCACGAGCCTCCCCTTCTATAGAGCAACGAATGTCAACTCACCACACTTGTCTATTACGGATTGGCAGGGTTACCAGACTTGAAATATGAATATAGTATATCTGTAGGCCATATTTGTACAGATGGGGGGATCAAACCCGCCACAATTGACTCTTTGAGCGGGGGACTGAGTCAATTGGTCGTCATAGATTTGTTGTGTACCTCAAATTCGAGATATTCGTTCTTGCTCATGGTCTTCTTGGCGACAACCAAAGTGCGGAGTCCATCCGCAGCTAGTTTGCTGCATTCAGCGTTCAGCCACGAAGAGTCCAACAGTTTAGAGAGAGCCACGTCCGCGCCTTTCACGTAGTATGTTATGACGCCAGTATTCTCTTCCTGAAAAGACATCTTATGTAAATAAATATAATTGCCAAAATGTATGTACGCTCACAACTTCAGAACGACTGCACAAAATTAGAGATTTATTGGTTTTGGTATTATTAGGACAAGGTTTGTATAAAAGAAGAAATTTGTACGGAAAGACGTAAAAAAGTCAAGTACCTGCACAATGATCCCCATCATCTTGGTCTCGCTGGTGAATGGAAATATCTGCAAGATGCTGAACTGCATGATCTCGTTGGCAGCTCGCAGTTTCAATGATATGTTATGGAGATCCCTTCTGTACAGCGAAACGCCCATCTGACAAAAAGCGATATTTTTTATATCTATTCTAATATTTTTCATGTATATATATTTTTTAAAAAAGCAGAAACTAGGTAGAACCTGGGGAGTTCTAAAGAATGAGGATGGGAAAAAATTGTGGAAATAAAAGGGTTTATATGAAATTATCATCCGATTAGACCAGTTGGTTAAGAGGTATGTTGTACTTAGTTTTCCCCTACCGACCCTTCCATCTACATTATATGTATACACAAAGCAATAAATCGCCAATCCACGGTCTGCCGTGCCAAAGGATGCGTGACTAAGGGCGAGCTTAGTCGCAAGCGTGCCAACCGTCCCGGGGTCGGGCTCCCCCTGGTACTTTACCGGTACGAATTTAATATACCTAATTTGTTGAAAAATGACGGCGACGTGGTTCGCCACCCGTCACGTCCTGATTCTCACGAGGGCGAGAAGCGACCAATGGAGAGCCGCGATGAATGGTAGCGGATGGAGCTCTGTGGTCTCTGCCGATAGTCGTGAATATATAAAAAAAAAATAAAAAAAAAACAAAGCAATTATTGATCTCACCATATCGGTCCATTTGACAAGGGCTACCTCATCGGGGCTGGCCGCCTGGTAATCGCAAAGTTGCTGCTGAGGTACGGCACCTCCGCAACTCTCCGACATCACTGAACTGCCCATGTCTGTAACATTGTTTTTATGATCAAGTCTGTAGCAATGTTTTGATATTTACAGAATTGGACAGATTTGTGCATATATTATCAAACTCACCAACCGATAACACTTGGTCCTAAATTCAGTATTAAATTATATATATAAATCTTTAAAATGATATTAAGTCCTTAAAAGTGCCATCTGTGGGATGATGGCTGCACTGACACGTCCCACAACATCCTAATTGGTAGTCGGGCTCAGTATTGATGTGACTGGGAAGTTTGGAGTTCTGTTGGAAGATCTAGTCGCGCACAAGTTGGCTCCAATAAACTTATGTTAGAAGACCTACGAGCGCTCTCTTGCCTTGCAACCGCCAAATAAAACACAAGTCTGTTTGAAGCGACGCTTAATTTCACCCGTCTATGTCCCGAGTTGCGACAGATACATACACATATGATGTAACATCATATAATAGGGTTTTTTTATATTATTTATATACAATTAGCACGAGTTACATTACACATTGTTCTAGACAATTCACATAACATATTGAAATGTAACCCTAATTAAAGACAAGCACAACATTAACAAAAAGTGAAAGCAGACAGATCAAATATTATATATAAACTTAATTGTTAGATTTAATATGGTGAGTGAATTGTAGCATACTATCATATACTTTACTACTCCTACATTATTGGATCTTCTTCTTCTTTTAGTGCTTCTATTACTACTGAAGTTTGGCTAACCATATATGAAAGAATTTATTTAGGTTTATTATGTATGAATGTATGTATTTTATACTATAGTGGACTGTCGCGAGCCATTCATAATATGTTTTGTATACAATTTACCTGATTGTGCTTCATCAGCTTGTTGATCACCCACGTCGTATACTGGCGTTACATTGTGGCACAGAGCTAGTGCGAGTACAGTCTCCCAAATCTGTCGAGGCGTGGGGACTAATGGGTCGATTTGTGAGCCGATCGGTGAAGTGGGCAGAGATGGTGTATCATTCGTTACGTATTGCGTCAAGAATGCTTCTACCTGCACATCAAACCATTAAATTGATTATTGTCTTTATTTTATAATAATTTAAACCTTTTTCTAACTATCGGGATCACTTCAAATCCTGAGTCATCTACACTTCTGGTATTTATATGTTGTGGAGCTGAATAAGATTTTGATTTAAATGAAGACAAGCAATGGAATTAATATTACTAGATCCTTTGTTAATCATTCCAACTAAGCTAAAAAACCGTTGTACTAGAAAATGTTTCACATCAATGGCCAAATACATCATACGAAATCACAACCCCAGCTGTAATTCTAACAAACTGAGCTATTGCTGCTTTTAAGATAAGACAACAACTCATTCAATAAAATATACGGTTTCTGTACCACAGGAGCCTTTGGAATCATTGGTCATGGGTTTGACCCCTGCATTGCAATAAATATATGTATGGCCTATGAGTCTAGAAATGCCACCAATCCACCTTGGCAAGTGTGCTGCAAATATGGGAAGGCCTTTCACCCAACAGTGGTATATGTGAGCCATGTTAAAAATATACTACAAAGAATATTTACTTATAATGTATAAGGATGTGGTAGGTGACTAAACTGGCCCTAAACTAATATAAGGTAAAAAATTACAATAGTGATTGCTTCGCTTACCACGTGAAAATTATTTTTGTCAAACAAGGCATTGCCTAGATGTAGTTTCTGGAACACCATCTCATTCTTGGTCAATGTACCAGTTTTGTCTGCCAGTACATACTGTATTCTTCCAAGTTCTTCGGGTATCGTCGTGGAACGCATCACTGTGCCCTCTATCCGTTTATCACGTTGTATGGTCCATGAATAGAATGCTTTACCCATATCAAGGTTAACTCTTAAACTAAAAATGTAATATTTTTCATAATGTAATATTTTTATCTACACAGAAATACTATTTAAAAAGTTAATAAATCATTTTGGAAATTTATTCTTTTAAATTTGAAGATGTCAATTCAGGTAGTCTATTGGTTTTAACAGCTTTATTGAATACTGAGCCTGCAAGTGAAATTTATTCATTAAAGAAAGGTAATATTTTGAAAGTATAAAGTATATTTGAAAATAATTACAAAAGACATTGTATTATTATAATAACAAATGCAAACAATAGTTTCCATTAATTTCTTATTGTTCATTTTTAAGAAATTTTTTTTTTATATATATTCACGCCTATCCCGCAGGGGTTGGCAGAGACCACAGAGCTCCATCTGCTGCCATTCATCGCAACGAAACGGCTCGTCATTGGTCGCTTTTCGCCCTCGTGAGAATCAGGACGTGACGGGTGGCGAACCACGTCGCCGTCATTTTCGACAAATTAGGTATATTAAATTCGTCTTAGTGAATCCCACGAGCCGCAAGGGAGGATGGAAGTCAGCCCCAGCAGAGCCCTGCATGCTGAGGTAAGGCACCATAGTCCCTGGGGGAGCCCGACCCCGGGACGATCGGCACCTCGCCCCTAGTCATGCATCCATTGGCACGGCAGACCGTGGATTGGCGGAGAGGAAGGGAAAGGATAGAGAAGAAAGGAAGGGGCAGGAAAGGAAATGCGGATTGGGGGGTTACCAGACTCGGAATAAACATTTATAAATCCATATAAATATTTATTCCGATGCGGGAATCGAACCCGCGACCATTGACTCCGCGGGCGGAGGGCCCCGCCACTGAGCCAATCGGTCGTCAAATTTTTAAGAAATAATATTTCATATTTTAAATCATAAAAAAGAAATATTAGGCTCTATGGACAGTCAAAAGTTTTACTTAGCTAAGATTCGCGACAAGCAAAACAATAACAGAAAATTAATAATGTGTGTTTTTCCGTTGGGTTAAGTGGATTTATTTGGAACTTAAACCAAAAACTTACCGAAAATCGGCCATCAATTCTCCACCCACCAACCACTATACACAACACCAAACACACATTATCACTTTTCCATCTTGTAAACGACACGTGTTTCGCCCCAACACGAGGCATCTTGGTTTGTGTTTGGTGTTGTGTATAGTGGTTGGTGGGTGGAGAATTGATGGCCGATTTTCGGTAAGTTTTTGGTTTAAGTTCCAAATAAATCCACTAAACCCAACGGAAAAACACACATTATTTATTTTCTGTTATTGTTTTACTTGTCGCGGATCTTAGCTAAGTAAAACTTTTGACTGTCCATATAGTGATGGATTTCCGCAAAATAACGCCTGGCTCCATTAATAATATTAGGCTCATTAAACCATTTACATTTAGTAATATATTCATGCCACAAAATATAATAGATAGAAAATCAAAGTAATTGTCATCTAATTAAAAAATGAAATACTGACCTTATTGGAATTATATAGGAGAAAAGCAGCACGAATCTGAAGAAGAAACCGTACCAGGGTCCGTCAAAGCCTTTCAATACGATGAGAAGAAAGGATATGAAGAGGGTAGCAACAAACAATACTTTGGTGAGGTCATTGACCTGAAGATCGAGTCTACCCATTTTGGAGCGAGGCACAGCATTATTCATCACACTTCGAGTTTCAATACCTTGAAATAGTAAATGACAGCTTGAGTTAATATGACTAATTATCATACCTACAAATAGATATTTTTGCAACAATTGTTTCTACATGCCTTTAAGATTTTCTTCTTCCTTGTAAAGAGAATATTGTTGGCTTCAATTTATCAAAATTATGATTGTAAACGAAAAGTTTTCAGACACTTTTACTATCACAAAGGGTCCCATTAACATTTTTTTAAAAATCTATTGCGGTTAAAACATTAGACAACTTACCAGTGTATATTACTAGGCCTGTGGCTTGACCTGAAGCGACAACACAGCCACTCCACAGGGTGTTTTCAATGTCGAGGGAGTCACTCTCTTCCTCATCAAGTCGTGTACAAGTGCCAATGAATGAGTGAATGTCCTTCTCAGGTTTTTCAATAAAAATCTGAGCATTAATATCCAGCAAGTGAGCATCTGTGGGCAGCTTTTGTGTTGATGGTAGTGGTATTCTAAAATACAATACCACATTGTATTCTTTTCAAGTTACTAATTTTATGAGGTCTTACTAATTGAACTATTGCTTCATGAACCATTATAAACTCAAAATAGAAAAATTATAAATATTATATTTGATAAAAATAATAATAGTAGTAGTGGAAATTGACTTTATTACTTTTGTTGTTTTATTTTTACGTTTTAATAGTGTTTATGATGTTGGTGGGTATAATTAATAAATAAAAAATTGAAACAACAATCTTGAGTGATACTATGAAACATACTGGCATCATTTGTATGAAATTAGAATAATGTTAATTTTCCTTGACTTGAAAACTGGAACAGTAAGTTTTCTAGATAATAATTAATTTAGCCTTAGCCTACTGTTCAAATATGCATCAATTGAAATTCTGTTGAATTCATTTTTTTTTATGATATATCATCACGAGCTTGCGGCACTGGTGAACATAAACATCTCCCATGACACATCATGTGCATCCCAATCTTTGGTTACATACATTCAGTTTCTGCCAGCTGTTCTTAACTCCAATTAGTCAGGGGTGTCCCACACTGCATTTGCCAAAATGCGGTCAACCCTCCATCACATATTAACTCCAAAAAATTGTTAATTTTCTGACAAACATGACCTGCCCACTACTGTTTCAATTTGCTAACATAAAGAGCTGTGCCCTTAATTTTTGTTCTTTGATATCATATGATTATTATATAAACAATAAAAAAAAATTATTTAGTCTTTAAATATAACTTACCTTAATTTCCAATCAATTTCACCATCTAACTGATCAGTGCGAATAAACACAGTTCCCTTAGTTTCATTTGTCCTCAATAATATCATATCTGCTGGCACCCGTTGACCTTTGTGAAGCATTACTATATCACCAACCCTAAGTGCAGATGCTGGTACATTTTCCATGAAAAATGGCCGGTAGCCATTTGTGGGTGTATCTAATACCACTCTTTCATAATGTTGGTTGTTCACTTCTTTGTCTCTTCTGCAAGAAGTAAAGTTTCTATATAAGGTATTTTATATTAGTATGGTCTTCTTTGGCAAATTGTTACATAAGTAGTATCATCATAAATAATTTCTAATGTTTACTTAATCACATTTTAGTAATGGAAATAAAAAAGGAAGAAACTATTTCATGATATTTATAATTATTTTTTTATGTTTTTATATATGGAAGTTTTTACAGCCAGTTAATTTTGATTCAGATTTTAATTGGTGAGTTCTATTCTCTTATGTATCCCCTAGCCTATATGGTTTCAATATAAGGTAAAGACCTGCCTCATCATTCCCACGCAAGTTCCCACATCATACCATCTTCCATCAAGTTTTAGAGTAATTGCCAGATTGATATCCTCAACTTAACTTCAACATGTGCATATTGAAGTTACTATACTTACTATCAAGTAGTTTTATTGTTCATGTTTGTCATTTGTTCATTTATTAAAAGAAAAATTATGATTTTTTATTACTACTAAGCTTTATTATACTAAGAAAATAGATAGATAATATTGTTAAAAAAAATACCTGTATCTTCTAAAATCGTCTATAGCTTCTCTGAATAATGTTACAGCTAATACAAAACATAATGGACCCCAGTATGTATATAAATATCCAATACGAATGCTAGGTATGAACTGACTTAAGGCCATCACCAAGAAATACATATTCAAGAAGAATCTAAACTGCTCAAACAACACTATTGGTAGGAATGTAATGATACTATATTTCTGAAACAATAAACACAATTTTTTATGCATATTAACTAAATATATTACTACATTTATTAAGTACACTTATTAAAAGACTCAAATTGTGCAAAAACGCGGATAGAGATAATCTTACCTGATTACAAACATAGTTTGGTGGAAATTCATCCTCTGGTAATTGTCCTACATATATTACTCTGGATCTAAATTGCTTTTTGCGAAATCTAGAAAAACTAAACCTAGAAAGAAAGATAAGGCAATTACTCTTACAAAGGTAGTCTGATACAAAACTTTAATCGAATCTATATACCAATTACCTAGACCATATAGATTTCTTTTTAGGTCGTGTTATAAGAGGTGT
This sequence comes from Baronia brevicornis, assembly GCA_031353405.1. Classification (NCBI taxonomy): domain Eukaryota; kingdom Metazoa; phylum Arthropoda; class Insecta; order Lepidoptera; family Papilionidae; genus Baronia; species Baronia brevicornis. Next base: position 246,077 of record JASFAT010000246.1, read on the forward strand.
AGTTTCCATTATAATATTGGACAAAGCTTGAATACTTTAATTTCACTTCACATTGAACATTAGTGATTAAATATAACAATGTAATGTTGACAAACAATTGACAACTATACAACTACAGACTATAAAATGTATTAGGTACTCTAACATTTAAAAGTCAGTTAATATAGGTAATAATTTTTAGGTAGTTTTTAGACTTTTAGCGCCAATTTAATGTATAGATATTAAGATTTCATTTTCATAAATTGGCGGTAGTACCAATTATGTCAAATAAGTTTATTGATAAAAACTCCAACGTTATAACAATATGTTATTGTTTGCGTAATTAGCATATTAACTAATAAAACGTGGTTATTTCAGTAGCTTATTTTGGTTAATTGAAATGAAATAGAGGAAACTATTAAAATGAAATTTTATATAAATTTTTCTATAAAAATATCTATTATAGTAACAATTTTTTATACTACTAATATATTGAGAAATTCATTTTGGGTACATAACATAAAAAAGGGAAAATTTTGAAAAAAATCTGGCAGCTCTTGGAATAAGTAAAGTAAATAAATATGGCGAGCGAGCGGTCTAGGGTGTGTAACGTTTTTGCTAATTCTTATGTGAAGTATAACTGAAAATAATTAAAACACCTGTCTTACGTTTAGATGTGAAATAGTCATGAAAGTTTATACAATTATGAGATGTGTAAAAAAGTGTGCAGTGCCCTATGCGTCAAATTAGATCAATGACTGAGCTTGGTAGTTGACAAGTCCGTAAATTAGAAGTTGAGGCTGCGTTATTTGCTTATCAGTGCTAAAAGTAAGATAACATTTATTTTCACAACGAGCTTTTTAATACACTGGTGGAATTATCTTAGATACTAGTCATTTGATTAATTTAAAGAATTACGTACTTTAGTTGTGAATTAATTTGAACAGGATTACTATGCGCTGAGGCAGTTGTTGTCTCTGTCGGGGTGGCCGGGGCACACCTCCGTTGACCTATTTTCTGGTTATTGCATTTGAGCTACTATTTATGTCTAAGGGTGCAAAGTAGGACGCCAGTCCTGCATATTGTGCAGTAATGTAACTTAGTCCTTGTACAGTTCCAAGTTGTCTTTACGCCAAAAAAATTATTTTTTAATAAATGTGTAATTCAGAATTATTCATTTATATTTCAACACTGAAGTCCAGCTTATGAAAAAAATTATGGGATATTAATTCAGTGATTATTGTTTTATTTTAATCATTATATAAAATGTAAAATTTGGACAAAATAAAATTGTGTTATCATTTTTATTAAAAAAGTAATTGAATGTTACTTCTGTTCATTCAAGTTTTTTAAAATAGTAGGAATTGATATAAAAAAATGTGTGTATGGAGGATTCAATGGTAATTATTAATAATATAGTGGTTCAACTTAAAAATAAAATGAATCAATGACTATCTAAGAGCAGGATAATGTATTCTTTTTACAACTTTTTATAAATAAAAAAATAAATACATTAATGATAAATAGTGTTAGTGTTAGCAGCCTTGACTGTTACATTGAAAGTTTGTTTAAATTAAATGAAGTTAAATATGGTTTAAAATTTTTATTTCCATTAAATAGTATTGGGATCATATATATATATATAATAAGCAATATAGAATGAGACCAATCTGTGATTTAAGGTGTAAATGATGGTGTGTACTCACTTTTTACGTACTATACATGGCACATTTAGATATGACTTATATTGTAAAATATTTTGTTATGGCATGGAAAGGCAAATGAACAGACGTGAAAACTACTAAAGACTGCTCATAGACATCTGAAGGGTGAATATAAGGTTTGAGAAAACACACTGTACTGCATCATCATCCATTTGAAGGGGAGATAAAACTTTTCGTTATGGCGAGTTTTTTGGGAGTACTTTATCAGGTCATCTCAATAAAACAGCACATAATTGATTTCTTTATTGTCTGCAGATAAGGCTGCCAGTGGTAGATGCAAGCCGTACTTTATATAATGGCACATAGTGTTGTGATATGGGTGTTTGAATTGTGTATGCATGAAACAATTGCAAAATGATGGACACAGAGCTACCACCGGGCAGTTGCAACTCAACTGGACATCTGTCCACAATAGGATATCATACATTACCAGGTATGTTTTTTAAATATATACATATCTCTTTTAAATTATTTAATTCCTTAATATCTATATGGACAGTCAAAAGTTTTACTTAGCTAAGATCCGCGACAAGCAAAACAATAACAGAAAATTAATAATGTGTGTTTTCCCGTTGGGTTAAGTGGATTTATTTCGTACTTAAACCAAAAACTTACCAAAAATCGGCCATCAATTCTCCACCCACCAACCACCGAAAAATTTGGTTGTCTTCCGTAGAGTCTACTATACCTGAAGATGCCTCGTGTTGGGGCGAAACATGTGTCGCTTACAAGATGGAAAAGTGATGATGTGTATTGGGTGTTGTGTATGTAGAATTGATGGCCGATTTTCTCTTAACCCAACGGAAAAACACATTATTAATTTTCTGTTATTGTTTTTCTTGTCGCGGATCTTAGCTAAGTAAAACTTTTGACTGTCCATATAGTGATGAATTTCCGCAAAGTAACGCCTGACTTCATTAATAATCCTTAATATCTGATTAATAGAGACAGGACATGGATTTCTGCAAAGTAACGGTACTTTGCAGAAATCCATCATTAAGATATTTTATTATTATATATTTATGATGGTAATTTTTTTCATGGGTTTCAGTCCATTTCTGTAATTTATATATTTTTCAGCATCACATCTAATAATAATTAAATATAAAACTGGCTGATTGTCTAAAACAAGGTGTATATGCAAATCCAAGCTATATATTTATGGCTGGAATTTCTAAGGCTCTATCAGTTTTGTAGAGTAGGCAAATAGTTCAGGATTTGATCATTTATTCCTGTTTTACCTACTCTGTTGTTTCTACATTATTTTAAGCTTGTGCTACATTGGTTTAAGCTTGTGCTATGTGTATATTTGTTTCTGCAGCCCTTTATATTTGTTTAGAAATGTATCTAATTTGAAAATATCTGGTCTAAAAAGTTTTTTAATTTTTGGTTAATTATTTACTTTTTGTTAGCTAACAATATACATTAACACATACATTATAACACATACATTATCATACACTTTGGTTTCTTCTATGTCTAGAAATAAGATATTGGTATCTGCAAAGATAAAAATACTTTGAACAAAATAGTGTTCTCTATATCTTTGATTTCCCTATTTTTATTATAAAAACTTAGTAGAATCTATCAGGTAAATATGATTCACACATTTAATGGGTGTTCGGTGACTCTGAAGATTCATTAAGCACTTTTTTGCACATTTTTCTCATCAAGTATTGCATTGAATCATCAAAATTTAATTGTATGTAAAGTTGTTTGTTCCAAGTTTAATATTGTTTGTAATTCAATCTAAGAAATATTACTCATACTTACTTTAAACACAAAATGAACTTTCATGGTCACATGGTTATAGGTAGATGATATTCAGGATGCTTAAAAGGCCGTCAAATAGCTGTCAGTGTCATATATTGTAAAGTAAGATGCACCACATGCATGCGAAATTGACTGTTGCAGTAGTAAGAGTTAAGGCATGTATGGGAGTAATTCCGACCGCTGAATTCCTCTTCTGCCCAATCACGTCATCACGTAAAGTTTCATACTTACCATCTGGATGAGTGGCGATTCAGTACGGTGCCTTTTTCCAGAAAGTTCTTTTCACACACCACTATCTGTGGAACCAGCTACCTCCAGCGGTGTTTCCGAACCGAAACGAAATTGGAGGCTTATTAAACAAGCCTACACATTTCTGAAAGGCCTGCAACGCTTGTCAAATGCCTATGGCAATGCAGATGTCTGTGGGCGGCGTTGATTCCTTTCTATTAGGTGACACGCTTGCTCGTTTGCCTTTCTAGGTAGCCATAAAAAAGTGGTTTAGATCACGTCTTGCCGTCAATGCTGGTCAATATAATAATTGTGATAGTCTTTGTAGGCACTTGTTGATACAGTCCAATTAAATCGTAGCGAGCCCCTCATGTCTCCATTCTATTGTCTATTTTAAGTACGAACAAACAATATAATTGGTCCGGACAATGCGGGACTAAGCCTCGTCATTTTCCGTATACAGTACGCTTCGAAAAACGACAACGACGTTAGGTAGAACTTTCGATTAATGTTATTTTATGGATGAGAACATTGCAATCTTTCACAAACAAGTTATACATATTTCTCAAAGGCAAAGCTTCTGCTTTGCCAATGCTTTGAGGCAAAAATTCTTTTCTCCCTGCCATTACTTCTTTCTTCCTCGCTCATAAAATTATCTCCCATTATTTACACTCTTACCCTAAATTAGACAACGCCTACGTTTTACCTAAAAAAATTATATTTATTATTCCCCTTATTTTACATATAGATAGTGATATAAATTCTTGATGATATAAAGTGTTTATAGCTTTTTCATAAACAATTATTCGAACGTTGTTTTCGTATCGTGTCAGACCGCGCGCCAAGCAGTCTCCTATAAACTGTACTGTAATCAGTACGATGCACCGCTATGCGTCCGTTCAATCTTACTTCCGCTTTTTATACTTTAATGACACTTTGACGACAGTATAAGCGATCTGGAATTGATCATCAAACGTCATAGGTTGCTGTTGTGGTTGCGGTTAGGATGTGAGGTGTGGAATGGCGTTTTTGGTTTATAGGGTTTTACAACTTCGCGGAAGGACTCTCGAAGTGAACGCGCGCTAGTTGCGAATTGGTGACGACACGTTTGGTTCTAAACCAAGTCACTAATCTGCTCGACAAGCGTAGTAAATTTAGGACAATTTTCCTTAGAAAACATAGCTGTCAAGTCCTAAGCTCCTTGGTTTTAGGGTATTTACAACTTTGTCAGAAAGACTCTCGAGCGGAACATCCGTCAGTTCTGAACTAGAGACAATGACTTCATTAAACCGCTTGACAAGATTTGTAAATTTGAGATTATTTTCCTTGGAAAGCCCAGTTGACCAGCCATTAATTGTTACTGGTTGTGTTTTTGATGTTGATGTGTAAGTTTCTGACGTGTTCCTTCCTCCAGGGCGCATGCACCATTCGGCGAGTACGCCGGCGGGGGTGGATGGCGCTGGCGGTGCGCGAACCCCCCCCGCCACGCCCAAGAAAGGGGGCAAGATGCTCGCCGTGCGCGTGCACATGCTCGATGACACCGTCTCCATGTTCCAGATACAGGTCAGTGATGATAACCTTAGTGTGTAATGAAATATCGTTCAATGTGGATGGGAAGGGTCGGTAGGGGAAGACCAAGGAAAATGTACCTTTACCAAATTGCCGAAATTTTTAAGAATGGCCAGCTACCCTTAACCCTTAACTGGTGGGCTTGCATGAAGAGAGTGATGAGTGTGGAGGAAGCAGGGGAAAATATACAAATAGGAAAATAAGATTTTAGCAGATCTGTGATCTCAGCCTATCTCTACGGGATACAGGTGTTCTGCTATGTATGTATGTATGAATATCGTTCAAAAAATTATCAATTGGGTGGTTTGTTTATGCGATAGGAAGGCAAACGAGCAGGCGTATCACCTGATGGGAAAACAATCAACGCCGCCCTATATATGCCAGCTTTTAAGAAATGTGTAGGCGTTTTTTTTTAAGGTTCCAATGTCTTATCGATTCGGATACACCGCTGGAGCTAGCTGGAAAATTGGTTTATTCTTGTACACAAATTGCGAAATTATTATTAGTTTTTAGTATTTTTAACATTTCTAAGAATAAAGAATCCACAGCAACGAAGTATAATAATAAGACTTTTATTTTGGAAGAAATAATAGAAGAAATCTCTACACTCAATGTGCCTTTTGAATGAATGTGCGTGGAAAGAATTTTGGGAAAAAACGCACTGTACTGGATCGCCATTCATCCAAATGGTAGGGATGAATATTTGGGGTGACATCGATAAGATGTATACACTTTGTCAAGTTTAGTTTGCAAGGATTGCTCTTACAATATGCGGCCGTGGGTTTGATTCTCGCCATTGCATATTTTCCTAGCACAAGCAATATAAGCAGCGTCTTCTATAACATTTGCTGGTCTTCTTTTAAGAAAACACTTGTTTTGTATGTATTTACAAATCTTTTCTATTTTGTATTCGTAGTATAAATGTTTTCCCGTTGAAATGTACCGTATTCAGAAAACTAGATCAGCTCTTCTCACTGACCCTCTCAGCACAAGAGGTTAGTATGTGCATACGAGTATCATGCGCTCCAATTTAATCTCATTTGGAAGAGTTATCTGAACAGGGTTAAGGTTGAACATACTTCATTATATTTTAAAAAAATACGAATTATATAGTAACTCGCTCGGTCATTGGATATAAAGGATGTCCGATGGCAAAATGTATGTAGGTCGAATAATCAGTAAATGTATGCTTACTGATTATTGAGAGAACATCCTGCCTTCACTTCACGCAATACTTTCAACAAAATGATGATGATATGCCTCTCACGTCACTCTTTTCTATGTTAACCCTCAAAAGTTAAGTCTATGAAACAGACCCGACGACCATATAAGCGTTAAAAGAAAATATCGTCCGCGAGATTAATGTCATTCCGACGTCACTACTTCAGTCAAAGGGCATAGAATACTATAGCTAGATTCCAAGAGTGTTCCCGACGTGGCGGTCAATCTTAATACGAAATAAGTTTTAAAAAATGAAACTCGCATTTCTCTTTTTCGTAAAATGTTTTGAATTTTATTTATATCCTCTGTAGTTTTTTATTATTTATGTTTGAAAACCTAATTCGGCTCCGGACACCCTGTACATAAATTTTCGTGACAAAAACAAACTTTGTCTAGAGTGGAGGGGAAAGACTTCAGACAGGACTCCAGACAGCCCCTGAATTAGGAGTCCAAGCGATTGCGGATTAATGCTCACAGAAAGAAACGGGTGGACGATACGGACATTATCGAGCACCGCCTTCTGTATTTGAGCTTGAATTGGTTCATCATAGAGTCTGCCTCAGCTGTTTGACGACTGTAATTGTGATAAGCTCCTTTTCATATACAACTAGCGGGACTAATTGAGTGGGTATATTACTAGTGGGAATACTAGTGGGTCTTTCACCTCGTGTGCCAGTTTCTGATACTTTCAATAAATTAATATTACTTTTATTACATATGTGTAATATGTATTTTTTATTCTGTATTACTACTTACTTAACTTTGCTTAACTAACTACTTACTTAACTTTACTTTTAAATTTGCGCACAGCGTAGCTACATTTTGACAATGGGGTTACTTATGTAATAATGAAATACTATAAAATTGAACAGATACAATTAAATTAAAAAAATAAGAATATAATTAAAAAAATTAAATAAGGATATATAAAAAACGAAGGATTACAATAATTTTGTGATAATAATATTATGAATGAACTCGAAATTCAAGCTGAAAATCGTGTGCTTCAGAAAATAATACTGGGCACGTCTCTGGCAATAAACTGAAACGGAGAAATGTAACGAGACACGCTTCCCCAGTGCATTCCCCTAAGATGACATTTTCGTATTTCAAGTACTCTTTTGTTACGATGCTAGAAGTTTTAATACACAAGTTGTTTACATAGTTTGTGCACATATAAGTCGAATTAAAATATAAAATTTCTTGTATTTTTATTTCTTCATACGTCTATTTTTATGTATGGACTACAAATATTTATTCCGAGTCTGTCAACCCCGCCAATCATTTGCGACAAGCGTGGTGGGTTAGCGTCCGTTCCTCCAGAAATGGAGAGGCCCGTGCTCAGCAGTGGAGCATATATGGGTTGTTAAAAAAAAACGTCTATTTTATTTCTTCGTATGTGGAATAAGCACTAACTATACCATATTCGGCGTGGCGGTCTGAAGTGACATATGCTAACGAGACGTCTTCTCCTTTTCTGCTCAATTTATTTCTTCGGTGGTACTAAGGTCGTCCTGACAATCGTCCCGAATTTGATTGTGATTGGGGATTGGAGATTAGTTTTTATTTTGAGGTAAAAGCCTGGCTTTTTTTATAATGGGATACGCAGGCAAGGCGCGAGCTGTAGCGTCACCCGATGGAAAGCATTCAACGCCGCAGCAGGCCTTGTACTGGTACTCGCCTTCCATCGTCATTTCGTACGACATCATTGGCAAGAAATGACCTTATTCTATGCCACGAACCCGACACACTAAAATATTGAAGGTGGCCGACTAGGCAGTGATTTACGGAACAGAATTCATCAGTTTTTATAGTTAAGTTCCTGTAAGTCAATTTTTTCTTCTATCTAATCTATTAAATAATTCAAAGCCATATAACTCTACTGGAGTTTTGCCATTAATATTTAGGGCTACTCAGGTTAGAAACCGCCTTGGAAGATCGCTCATATGTTAAGTTGTGCGTCTATGTTTCAAATATATTTACGAAATAAACTTTCAAATTGTTTATGGATACATTTAAAACGTATTATAATAAAATAAAAACATGTTCCATTGAAATTTGTGACTTGTAGGTTTTGAATTCCTACTTCAGTGCCGGTAATTTGTCGGTGCACAAGACGTTATTTTTAGTTTATGTTAAAGCTGCTTTATAATCAACGCTTGATACTTTTTGCTCTTATGTACTTCTACATTATGTATATCTAGCATCCTCATCAATTTATTTTACTGAATAGTTAAGAGTAGTTTTTAGTGCGAAAATAATATCATGACTGCGTTTTTCTCTCGTGTTTCTGCTTTTTTCGTACACTATATTTTTCTTCGGAGCGAAATAAAAATAATAACAAGAAGCGACTTGTCCTCTGTCGCTAGTATATCATACCTTGTACCTTATACTAGTGTAGTGTGTCCGACCGGGAGTTTAACACACACGGTATATGACACTCACAAATTCCGTTTATTTGCGTTCTTGTTTGTGTGTATGTGCTAATTCAATGCAGTGACTCACAGACACAGAGTTCGAAAAGGGAGGGCTGCTTTCACCAACGTAAATCGCGTCTTATTGGTGTGTTGTGCGGCCGCGGAGATCTTGAAAAACGGTCGTTAACAACTCTCTACCTCCTCACTGCTGTCACTAACACTAAGAACGTCAAACACTTTTTGTTTTTGTGTCGCCTGATGGAAAGCAATCAGCTCCGCTCGTAGACACCTACATCACCATAGGCAATGCACTTTGACGACAGTGACAGTCGCAGCAAGAAGTGGAATGTTGCAGACGACGTTTGCTGACGACATTTTACGGTAAAAAATAGATTAGTTATATCCATTTCATAACATATCTTGTTTACATTTGTTTTTCGCTGACCTTAGCTAAGTAAAATCTGGACATAGGAGTGGATAAATGGCTTTCAACAAAGTAACGCCTGACTCCTTTAATCGTCTTCAGAGGGATGTAAATAAAGGGAAAGGAGTTCACCACGCGGTTATGTTACGCGCAGTGCCCACCCAACGAGTTGCAGTATCCAAGTTACTCAGAAGCAGATTTTCTGCGAGGGTATGTTGAAAACTTTTGACGGAAATTGGCAACGTCGTGGCAAAAAAATTGTGCTATCAATGCCTGTAACTGTAATCTGCACGATTGCCTTTTGATTTAATTTGTGTCCACTATTGAACCGTTCGCTTTTTCAATTGCTTCCGTTCGAACATAAAACGTTTTATTGACACTTATGAAATCTATTCGTTCTCCTTGCAACTTCATTGCAGTCTTGCGAGCAGGAGTTTCATAAGTTGTTGCTCAATACTAAGTCTTCTCTGAAATGATGTTAGAGGCATCTTGAAAGCGCAGTAGGTTATAGAAGCATACAAGAGTCCATTAACACATTGAAGACGGGAGACGGGAATTCCCGTCTTTTATTTTTCAACTGATGGCGACGGATGACCGATATTCACGTTTTTTGGAATCTGATGCAATATTGTGTAATTGCAAGTAAAGACAACATAAACACATGAAAAAAATGATAGTTGTAGTGATAATAATAAAAATTGTGCGGGAACTGAGGCTAGACACTTTTCAGCACATACCGTCTTCAATGTGTTAAGATGAGGTTAAGACTTGTCCTAATGCTTGGACGACTATTCGATATGCGAATTGATTGGCGAGTTATTCGCCTAGCACACTTTTCGATCTTGAGGAAGATGTAAATTAATAGTTCGAATTAAGGGACATACATTTGTATTTGCAATTGATTGTAAATATGAGTAGTAGTAGCTGGAGAGACATGGTGGAGGATAACTTGAGCAACCTTCATGGCAGGAGGTGGCGCAGGACAGGGCACGGTGGCGTAAGATCTGTTTGGAGGCCAAGAACCGTTTTGGGTCGCTGCGCCAACAAAGTTAGTTAGTTTTAGTTTTTTATGGGATAGGATGGCAAGCGAGTAAGCGTTGTTGCCTGGTGGAAAGTAATCAATGCCGTGATACACATTTGTAACATCAAAGGCATTGCGGAAGCATTGCCGACCATTGAGAAATATCTAATATTGTTTTGTTTAGATTCTAATGCCGTATTGGTTATGAAAAATCGAATATCTGAAGTTAACTGCTTCCACAAAGTGCTGGTGTGTGGAGAGACGTTTTGATAAAAATGCACTGTATCGCTATTCATCCAGATGTAGTCTAAAAAATTTGTTTCTGTGGCGAGTTGTGCACTAATGAAATTGTCTAGAGGCTGGAATCATTCTGAAAAATTTCTCGCGGCACTCCCCATGCTAAAAGCGAAAAAAGACTCCGAGACTCGATTCATCCCTCCAACGATACATTTATTTCAGTGTAATTAACATTTTATATCTTTTGATGTGGATCGACGAACTTAGCTAATTTGAAAAGTTTGAAGTTGGCCGCCCCAGTTTAATTTCACGTATCGGTTCGATTGCCCCCATTCCTTCAATCACGTTAACCTTCGCTGAATTCATAACGGACATGGTAATTAATTAATTTTGATGAGGAATCGATTTTAAATGAAGTTCGTTATTCGATTAATCAAATATTGGAACCGTGTTAAACAGTTCTTAATTATATATATATATATATATATATATATATATATATATATATATATATATATATATATATATATATATATATATATATATATATATATATATATATATAATAAAAAACAATATAAAATTAAGAAAAAGTCGCATTGAAAACGCCTTCTCAAGGGAAATGTAAACGCTCTTCTAGCATTATGTAGCTCAAAGGTTGTTTTGTGAAATATTCGAGACTGTAATTGCCTTAGTTAAGTAATTATTTATATTTTCCGTCAAGCGAGTTCATATAATGGCTCAAATACCATTAGTTACTTCCCCGTCGTCTGACGTCTCGCCCATTTGGTAATGAAAGAAAATAATTGTTATTGCTGTAAATAGCGCTCGCTTTGCATTTTTCGTAAGGTGTTTAAGCACTTTCTATGTATTCTTGTGATAGCCACGACTCGTTAAATATTAATATATTACTAATTTTTTTATTTGTTAAGAATATAATATGTTATGCTAAAAAAGTGTATATCTGTTTATCAACTGTTCATTGTTAACAAATACAAACTCATTCGATATCAAAACATTGTTTAAAACTGGCGAAATTATCTCCGTTAAAGATTTCTTCCAGATAACCTAGTTGAAGGTAGAACATGATGAAGGTATATAAGTGTGCAACACATATATGATTGTTTAGTTCAAATAAGTCCTCTATATAGTATATTTAATAAAAAGTAATGAACCCAGTATGCTTCCTTGCGGAACACCAAATAGGGTTTTTCAGTGTAGAAGTTACGATTTGTTATTGTAAAATGCGCGGACGACATTCATTTTCAAAGGCAGACTAGCATTCTTATTATATTGCAGTTCTTTTAGTATCCTTTCTTCAATGTTTTTTAATCCCGACTCTTGTCTTTGCGTGCAAGAACTAATTTATCAGATGTCTGCTTTTCTCTTGTTTGTATGAATCTTTGTTTTCTTGGCAGAACAAACATTTGAAGGGATTTTTTTTTCTACTTTATCATCTTAATATTTTTATATATATATATATATATATATATATATATATATATATATATATATATATATATATATATATATATGTATATATATATATATATATATATATATATATATATATATATATATATATATATATATATATATACCTCACCGAAAAGTGATATCTGACGATTCGTCTCATTCACAATCTCAGAGAGCTATAAAAGAAACCTATGTTAGGAGTTTTTCTAAAAGATTATATTCGAAACGGGGAAATCCGCTGAACAACAAAAGTTACTGATTGAGTATTTTGAGTTAGAAAACTAAAGTGGCAATAGGTTGGTCGCGTTTGTCGGAGAATCGACGATTCTTTGAATGTGGTAAAGTGGAGACGGCATCTTGAAAGGACTGTCTTGTGCTAAATGATAACATGATTTATCATTTGGGAAATGTAGTGTGCCAAACGCCCCATGGCTAGATGGTCATATGCGCGGACTGCTGTCAGAAACTGGATGCGTGTGGTCAAAGATATAGATTAGGTCTATATCCAGGAGTTGACTACCGTACGCGCGAATGGAGATGAAATTGCACCTGAAAACATTTTTGTTTAATTTAGTGTGAAATAATAATTCGAATTAGTAAAATTGTCGATTTAAAAGTATATTAGATACTTTCACATTATGGCAAGCTACGGTCGTTAAATACGTACTGAGTAGGTATTTTGTTGAGTGGAATAGGAAATAATGTTATATAAATGCTTGTCTTCAAAGAAGTATGTAATTAGGTAAAGAAGATACGTATAATCTTGAGTGTAGATAGTGGATATGTCTCGAGAGATAAGAAAGTGTTGTTTTTAAATGGACAGTCAAAAGTTTTACTTAGCTAAGATCCGCGACAAGCAAAACAATAACAGAAAATTAATAATGTGTGTCTTTCCGTTGGGTTTAGTGGATTTATTTGGAACTTAAACCAAAAACTTACCGAAAATCGGCCATCAACTCTCCACCCACCAACCACTATACACAACGCCAAACACACACTATCACTTTTCCATCTTGTACACGACACGTGTTTCGCCCCAACACGAGGCATCTTCAGGTATAGTAGACTCTACGGAAGACAACCGAAAAGTTATTGTTTTGCTTGTCGCGGATCTTAGCTAAGTAAAACTTTTGACTGTCCATATAGTGATGGATTTCCGCAAAGTAACGCCTGACTCCATTAATAAGTTGTTTTTAAACATTAAACTGATTGCATCAGCGGCGCATAGAGTATCTGAAGTGGGAGAACATTGAGATTTCTCTTCTTACATTACTTCCTATATTTTGTTTCTTATTGGTTCCATCTACATCTTGACGGCCATCGGTCACTCTTTTTGCTCACAATTGAAGATATGGCTCTATGGGCTTAGTTTTTGGTGTTTAGGATCTGGCGTAAGTAAATAAAATAAAAACTTAATTTTTTAAATTAATTACCCATAACATTAAAACCTATGGGAGTGTTTTCAGCTTTTATATATCATGTGCTTATAGGTACGTTTTTTTGCATAGTGTGATGGGAAATTAATCATTATAGCCATAATAGTCCACTACTAAACATTGGCCTCTCAAATGAGGGGCAGGGAGGAGGGGGACGTATTGCTCGCCAGGTAGTTTGGGGATCAGGAGTCAATTATTTCATATTAAAATACTGTCTAATATAAGAGATATTTTTTTCTACAGACCATATATGCCTCAATGCTGTCTACGGTCCTCCCGATTTCTTAAGAAAGGGATATTAACGCCACACGCTTGTCCAATAGGGGTTGGCGAGCTAAATAGATTTGGAATAAATATCTGTAGGCCATATGTGTATTTATTCCGATGCGAGGATCGAACCTGCGACCATTGGCTTCATAAATGGCAGCTCCGCCACTAAGTTTATTGATCGTCAATAGTTTATATGTATATAATTATTATTGTTTCCATTATATGATGCCTTTTTGTAAAAAAAAACTTAATATAAGAATGGTATTACTTACCGTTCTTCAGGGCGGATGTCAGACATTTCTCTTCTATATATAGCCAAATTAAAGACTTCTAAAATGGTAGACAACATCCTGTAGATAATGTTCAGTTCAAAAATAAACATTACTTAATAGGCGTTCGGGAAGGATATAGCGATTTAAGTGTTAAGATATGTGCGAAGCGGCGTAGACATATAGCATATATAGCGGGAACTGTGTTCAAAACTTTAACAGTTAAATACAATGTGTATATATATTACACATATAGCTTTCGTGTTCTTATTATTGTTTCCTGAGGTTTTAAAAAAATATAGGACAATATTTAAAAATACCAAGATTAATTTGTGAGTCAACTCTTGCGTATGAACTGGTTCCAGTGAATTAAGCTTCCTTTCCGCGTTGTTTTTTTACCCTTATTGACATTAAAGAAACGAGCCTTTTAGACGGTTCGACAACTCATGTACAGTTCCAAGTCCGTTTCAAGTCTAAAAAGTTGTTTTACATACATACATAAATATCGTCACGCCTGTTTCCCGTAGGGGTAAGCAGAGACCACAGATCTCCATCCGCTATGATTCCGGCATACTTTCCTTGCTTCCTCCAGACTCATCCATTCTTCCTTTCATATTCATCGTAGCGAAACGGTTCTCCGTTACTCGCTTCTCGCTCTCGTGGTGGCGTCGCTGTCATTTTTTAACAAATTAGATTTATTAAAATTCATCATAGTGATCTGCAAGGGAGGATGGAGGTCAGCCTCAGCAGAGCCCCGCATGCTGAGGTAAGGCACTATAGTGCCCCTCGGGTACTATAGAGGCTTATCTCAACCGGGACGGTCGGCACGCTTGCGACTAAGTTCGCCACTAACCACGCATCCATTAGCACAACAGACCGTAGATTGGCGGGGAGGAAGGGAAAAGAATAGAGAAGAAAAGAAAGGGCAGGGGAAAGTAAAGATTGATTTAGACAGGATGATAGGGATAGGTTATTACAGCAACGGAATACAAAGAGTGAGCTAGTAACTAGGGAGGCTGGGGTTGCGTATCCTGCACAGGTACGCGACCCCGGCCTACCAACACCATGACTGCCGAACAGGCGGCTAGGCAAAGATGATCTTCCTGATCTGAAAGATATAATAATATGAAAGATACTCCCTGATCTTTTTATTTAATAATATGCCTTATATTAGGGACATTATTAAACAAAAAAAACTTAAGTGCAGTTCCATCTCACGACCGCATACCGTTCTAATCGCTGTGTACACTTCTTAAGGAATGCATTTTCGAGCACGGTTATCACATATAGGTTTGCTTAGGCATAAACTTCCGGTAGATAAACTTTATATACCTTGCGCATTTTAATTACGATAATACATGTCATAATATATGTCATAAACATGACATACAAGAATTAAAAGGAAAGATTTTATATTTGTTTATAGATATGTGAATAAAACATGGGAGCATTTTTTGATTAATAATTCTTATTAATCATTCCAAATAAGCTAATAACGCTTGTGTTAATGATATACAGCTCGTTTGAATAGTGTTAGGTAATTGAACTGATGATATTAGATCTCAAGTGCAACTCTATCCAATTAGGCTATAGTCGCTTCAATGTTGCCTGTAACAAATTACTTACATATCGATTTTAATATTAACAAACAACAATGTTTGCATCATCTCACAGAGGCGGTGTCCTAGACATACGGGACAGTTCCCATTAATTACGTTCGCAAATTGATAGGATCCCCCCGCTCTATGCAAAATTAATTTAGAAAATTAATATAGCGTAGCACGTACATCAGGAGCAGGGTAGGGTACAAGCAACTTTTTTTAATTGATTTATACCCTGTACAAGTTAGCTTAATCTTTTTGACAAATGTAAATTTTTCTGATCGACATAACTTTGCAATGACGAACATATTATTTTCTTAATTTAATGATTTTAAAAATTGTAAAAATAATAAATAAATACAAAAGTCTCTGAAGATTCAAGCGTTATCCGAAAATTTTAAGACTTTTTATTGCTTCAAAGTAAAATTTAAATAGGAACACTGAAAATAATAGACGCTTGTACAATGTTACATCGGTCTATACTGTATACTGCCTGTTATTCGTGTCCCATCCGTCCGACGGATTATGATGCGGGCAATTTAATAGACGCAGTTTATTTATCTTACTTTCTTTGTGGTTTTTAGTACAGAAAAACACCAATCCATTTCTTCCAGCGAGTGTCTTAGGCGACTATAACAACAAATACCAATAGACGGATAGTAGAGATTACCTGAAAGATAAAAATAATCTTCGATTTCTAGCCCACCGGCCAAGTCAGTCCCGTGGGGATTGCGGCAGTGGATCTCAATTTTGCGGGATGTCAATGTCCTGCGGTTGACTATTACGCTTGTATTGAATAAAATGATGGTTGATATTAACTTATCTTACGACAAACGTAAGACTATAGTTAATACTTGAAAACCGGTGTAACCGTTGGTTGTATTGAAAATTAAGCATTCTATAACTATGCATTAGTAACATAAATTGTATAACTTTTTTTTTAAAGTAAATATATGAAAATGGACAAAGTTTTTATTTTATTGTTTTAAAATTAAACACAGTAGCTAAGAAATATTAGTGAAATATCTAGCTATGATTATTTTTACAAACTTAAAACGCCATTTTTATATGTTTTATGGACTTATCCGGTTGATCCCTTATTTCGAAAACGGCGATCGATTTTGTTGTTTAGTATTTATTTAAGCAACTATTTACTTAATATGAATGTTAAATTCCCTGAAATATCCTTAATAAGCAAACGAAGTCATAGAATTTGTCTGTGACTGTTATGAACAAAGTAATATTATAGTAGTAGACGACCGATTGGCTCAGTGGCGCGGCCCTCCGCCCACGGAGTCAATGGTCGCGGGTTCGCCCCTTCCTTTCTTCTCTATCCTTTCCCTTCCTCTCCGCCAATCCACGGTCTGCCGTGCCAATGGATGCGTGGCTAGGGGCGAGCCTAGTCGTAAGCGTGCCGATCGTCCCGGGGTCGGGCTCCCCCGGGGACTATGGTGCCTTACCTCAGCATGCAGGGCTCTGCTGGGGCTGACCTCCATCCTCCCTTGCGGCTCGTAGGATTCACTAAAGACGAATTTTTAATATACCTAATTTGTCGAAAATGACAGCGACGTGGTTCGCCACCCGTCACGTCCTGATTCTCACGAGGGCGAAAAGCGACCAATGACGAGCCGTTTCGCTGCGATGAATGGCAGCGGATGAAGCTCTGTGGTCTCTGCCAACCCCTGCGGGAGATAGGCGTGAATATATATATATAAAAAAAATAATAATATATCATCTCGATTCACACGTACTAGGATTCGGAGTCCCAATTCCTTTCTCTTTCTTTCTCACTCCATTAATCGTTTTCCGTCTACTATTCATGTCCTTATCATAAGTTAGGCAATGCATCTCCACTGTCTTATAGATTTCAGATTTTCATTGATGGCGTTGGTTGCTTACCATCAGATGATACACTTGCTCATCCGAGCAAGCGTATCATCTGATGGTGTATTTTTATGGTACAGATATCCTATGTCGATGTATGTTTATGATATATAATAGGTACCTATAATATATACCATAAACATACATCCACCGTTTAAGCTATTATAAACGATGTGAATGTTTGTTTGTTTAACGTGGAAACGTTTACTACTTGGAGTCAATGTCACAATATCTTTCCTCAGTCTAGACTTCATAAGAGTTTCATGAATGAAAATATCTATTCATAAAAGCTTTAAAGATATTAAGTAGACGGCGCGGTTCTATTTGGTTTTATAATGAAAAAACCGAGTTCTCTTTGCAATGGAAATAGTTCAGAGATGAGAAAGCATTGCAATATTTAAATTTGATATTAAAGTCAATGTTTCGTTGTCGGTATTTGAGATAAGAGTAGGCTTGTTTTTTTAAAGGTTCCATTGTCGTATCGGTTTGGAAATATTGCTGAAGGTAGCTGGTTCCACAGAGTGGTGGTGTGTGGAATGAAGTTTCGGAGAAAATGCACCGTACTGGATCGCCACTCATCCAGATGGTGGGGATAAAAAATTTTTTGTCGGCGAGTTGTACTCTGCTCCCATTATTTACATCGCTACCCTTATGTAGCTAATGCATATCTAGCATTCCTATTACTGCATACTGCAGCGGTATATGATCTCCATCAGATGATCTGTGTACTTGTTTGTGCTTTTAATTTTTTTTTATTTAAAATTGCGCCGTGGGGGGCTTTATTTTATTAAACAGAGAAGATAACGAGAAAGCGTATCACCTGTTGGTAAGTATAACGTAACATAAGGTCTGTGTATGTGCAATCATCAAACGTAACAGTGGACAATGGACAATGCTTCTTTTTTCACAAATATCCACGTCTCAACCACAAGCCTACCAAAGCTGATTCGGGATCATGGATTGATTTTTATTACTAAGTTACATTCTGCTTTCCGTCTCTTGGTGGCTCTCATAGTCATACGACTCGGAAAGAAATCTGATGGGATTCACACAGCGATTCATTGGTTTATCATTTGTCTTTATTTTTAATATTATCATTATATTTTCTAAAAAGAAAGACATCGTTGAGAAACTTGAAAACTATAAAAACGCGAAGGTTTGTTTCAATTTATATTTCGGGAAGAGAAATGACTCAGCCGAAAACTTTTCATGGTTACATGTCGGAACCGGGCAGCGGATGCTGGCCCATGTCAATAGAATCTTTATCGTTTAGGCATCCGTTGGTTCCCCTTGGAAGCCATATCAATTTCGCATCGGTTTCTATTGAGACCGACGTATGAGCTTTGGAGATTTCTGATATTTCCGTTATCGTAACTTAATATATTGTGTGTATATATATATATATATATATATATATATATATATATATATATATATATATATATATATATATATATAGTGTATATATATATAGATATATATATGTATATATATATAGATATATATATGTATATATATATATATATATATATATATATATATATATATATATATATATATATAGGAATATAAGTATAGGATGGACACCGCCCATAGACATCCGTAGTGCCATGGGCACTGCAAAAGCGTTGTCTGTCTTAAGGAAAAGTGTCATTATGGGAGGGGGGATGGGGGTTGGGCCTCCACAACTATACCAATAAATAAAATATATATTAATGGCTCATTGTTGAAGGAAATTCTGCTGAAGATTTAAGAAATTCCAGGTGTAGCAAAGTGGTGGTGCGTGGAAAAAAGTTCAGTTCAAACCGTATGAAATCGCTACGCATGAAGATGGTTTGGGATGAAGTTTTGCTTTGTGGCGAGTCGTACGATATTGCAATTTGTCTGCAGAAATTATTCCTAACAAGTCTTCGAAGCACTCCCCATGGAAAGAACGATAAAAGATGAGAATGCTTTTCAATGTCAAAGAATCATTAGTTGCAGGAATTTAATCCTCCTAATTTGAATGAACAATTTATATATGATACAATATGTAATAATGGCTGACTTTTATAGGGGGAGAAGGGGGATAGATTGTATGTTCAACGTTGTATGTATACGGTCGTTTTGCGTAACTTTACGTATGCAAAGTGCTGACGTTTGCCTATTTCATGGTTTCGAAGTTCGCGCTTCATTATTTCGGTACTATAAATCTTAAATATCGGCTAAAGCTCGCCCGAGACGCTTTCCACATAATAAACTGTAAGTAAAATGGTTGATAATTGAGCAAAATATTAGTCATTTTTATGAGAGCTTTTATTCAGACTTATGTCGTTTTAATAGGTCGAAAAGAAGGGAATTAGTAATTGATGTTTATTAATGGAGTCAGGCGTTACTTTGCGGAAATCCATCACTATATGGACAGTCAAAAGTTTTATTTAGCTAAGATCCGCGACAAGCAAAACAATAACAGAAAATTAACAATGTGTGTCTTTTTGTTGGGTTAAGTGTATTTATTTGGAACTTAAACCAAAAATCTACCGAAAATCGGCCATCTTATTACTATTATACTTTGCGGAAATCCATCACTATGTGGACAGTCAAAAGTTTTACTTAGCTAAGATCCGCGACAAGGAAAACAATAACAGAAAACTAGTAATGTGTGTTTTTTTGCTGGATGAAGTGGACTTATTTGGAACTTAAACCAAAAACTTACCGAAAATCGGCTATCAATTCTTCACCCACAAACCACTTCGGAACTTACACCCACAAACCACACGGAAGGCAACCGAAAAGTTTTTTCGGTTGTCTTCCGTAGTCTACTATACCAGAAGATGCCTCGTGTTGGGGCGAAACACGTGTCGTTTACAAGATGGAAAAGTTGTAATGTGTGTTTGCCGTTGTGTATAGTGGTTTGTGGGTGGAGAATTGATAGCCGATTTTCGGTAAGTTTTTGGTTTAAGTTCCAAATAAATCCACTTCATCCAGCAAAAAAACACACATTACTAGTTTTCTGTTATTGTTTTGCTTGTCGCGGATCTTAGCTAAGTAAAACTTTTGACTGTCCACATAGTGATGGATTTCCGCAAAGTAACGCCTGACTCCATTAATAAATTAATTACAAATTGGATGGTAATGGAAAAATTGACAAAATATGGAATACAATTGGAACCGTAGCGTTTTACAATAATTTTTCATAAAAATATATATTACATGATGGATTCCCGACCTCGATTGTTGTCGATGTCAAGTGAAAATCAGCTCACAAAATGTGGTTAAACCGACGTGTTCCGCCTCGTAAATTCGATAACAACTCTTTTATCATATCAAGGCCTCAGGCTGTGCACACACGGGGGAGTTTATTGAAGTTAATTAAGTGCAATATTTTGATGAAAGTCACCTTGTCTAGATGAACTGTACATTACATCGTTTAAGAGGGTTCTCATTTCGTGTTATTAATTCTTTTTATTTTATAAATGCTATATCTATATATCTTTTATAAATTATATTTTATATGCTTTCTTTTGTAATGCTAACTGTTTTTGAGGTATAAATTTTTTGTGGAAGATAAAGGCAAATATGTAATGACCAATTTCAAATCTGCAACTGGCAGGAGGTGGCACAGGACAGGACACGGTGGCGTAAGATTTGTTCGGAGGCCAAGATCCATTTTGGGTCGCAGCGCCATCATAGTTAGTTAGTTATGTAATAACAAAAATGTGAATAAACGAAGAGTAAGAGGGAAGAAATTGTAGAGGAAAAGGGAAGGAGAAAGAAGTTGGGCTTTCGACTCACAATGCGAAAAACTAACATGTTTCTTGCCGCCTGGGGTGTTTACGCCCCACACTTACTATAATTAATAAATACATTTTTATTTATTAATTCTTATTGTATTTTTTGGTACAAAGGCGGACTTAATACGAAAAGGTCGGTCTGCCAGTCGGACTTTGGGTTGATAGAAAATATAACAGTAGGTACAAAACAAATATCTAATTAAATGTATTATTTCTAGCCTATTTCCTACAATAATCGAAAAATCATAATAACCAAGAAAAGGGTGTATGGGTGCAAAGGGTAAACTAGTTACTAGAAAAATAAATTTATTGCTTTGTCAGCAATTTAAAGAGTTATAGTCCGGGCATTGTTAAGTTTATATAATATTGTATTCTTTAAGACTGTAACTTGTTATCGTGCCTAATAAATAAAATAAAAAATAAAAATAAAATAAATTTATTTTTCTAGTAACTAGTTTAACAAATACGCGGCCTGAACGGAAAACCTTCAATAATCGGTCTGGCAGGGAATGTATTAATATTCTGTGATGGTGTTGTACTTCCCCGTTTGAGACCGTTCATTCATGCAAGACTTTACCACTATTAATTTATGTATGTCAAACATGAGGAGTTTTAAGGAATCAATACAAAAAATTGTGAAACGGTACAAAAAAAAGAGGAGGTCTAGGACAAAAGGTACATTATAAAATAAGAGATGTACTTGATAATAAATTATATTCAAAGCGTATGTTAAGAAATAACTATCATTATTTACATAAATAAAATGGGACTAATGATGAGATTAACTATGTCGCATTCGAGGGTTACGAAACGTAAACATAGGTTATTAATCGAACACATCTGAAATGGCTCGTGCCAGAATCGTTATCTTGTGTACGACCCAATACAATTTCGAGGAAATTACATATGGGAGCGAACCGGACGGTCGCTCGCCCCTAACGTATATATTTGTAACAGTTGTGCAGTCGATGCGTACATTGCATTTTGTTAGTAATACTATATATATTTTTTAATTTTATTACATTTCTTTTTAACCATTTCAATCAAGCTAATAATGCTTGTGAAAGGAAGTTTTCACATAAATAGACCAATGGAAGACACGAACTTACGACCTCAGATGGCAACTTTTGGACCCGATACCTTACGAAGTGAGTTATCGCGGATACGAGTATATATAAAAGTAGTAAACCGCAAAATGAAAACTTAACACCACAGCCAAAAAATTTGTATTTCTGAAAAAAGTCACTCAAAAACTGTCAATTTTAACTCTGTACGTAGTTTTCTATGGGTCGTAGAGCTACGAGACTTATACCATTCGATACCACACGTTAATCACTTAAAAATATCAACAAGTCTATCAATAATTAATTTTTTTAAAAAAATTAAATGATTTTGGAAGTGCTATTTTAATTCAATAATTTCTGAATGTAAAAGTGACCACAACAAGGATGGCGGGCTCCAAAAAATCGTGAAATTCGTGTTATTTATGGATGGCCCCTTATAAGTGATTTAAGCAATGATGTCGTCGACTCACTAAACAGTAGGATGTCTGGATCTTCTTATGTGTTCAGGCCACCACTCCGCCACGGATTTCACGCCTAATTGTTTAGTTTTACCAATAAACTTGCTGAACTCTAAATAATCGTTTATATGTGTTCAATTGGCTCAGTGGCGAAGCAGTCCGCCCGCGGAGTCAATGCTCGCGGGTTCGATCCCCGCATTGGAATAAATATATGTATCGATTATAAATATTTATTCCGAGTCTGGTCACCCCGCTAATCCATATTGGACAAGCGTGGTGGGTCCGTTCTTTCAAAAATGGAGAGGCTCGTGCTCAGCAGTGAGGCTGTGAAAAAAAAGTGTTAAATACTATTTGGTTGAATTTTCATATGTAAGAGTAATGTAAAAAAATTATGCAGTGGGGTCATCACAAGTCAGAAGTGGCGCATCCGAGTCGGCGCTTATCTGGTGTGTTGGCGTTAAGCCAAGCTTTGTCAAGTAAAAGGTTTACGCGGGCTGTTTCGACTGACTCAATCGCTCTATTGTTCGTTTTTCCCCACTAATGCGTCATTTTCTTGTAACAAAACTATCTATCGGATGATATTTTTTAGAGATAATTTTTTATTCAATTAGATTTTCTTTGTGGGATAGGAAGGCAAACGAGCCAGCATGTCACCTGATGCCAGGAAATCATGCAAGAAAATGGGGGTGGGGACGGTTGTAACGCCAATTTTAAAACATTAATGTACCGCAAATTCCAGAAAACATCACCAGAATCGTCCGAAGAAGAAGAATATCATTGCCTTGTTTGCATAGAGACGTATTCAAAAAGTCGGTCTGGAGATAGTTGAATTCAGTGTCAAAGACGCTGTATTCCTTCTTAAACTGTTTTACCTGAGCTTCTAAGTTTTTACATCAATTTAAACACAGATGACTAAGCTTTCATGTCAAATGCTTTGATCAGTGCTTACAGCTGTAGTAGCTGTGCTATTAAAGGAAAATTGTTACAATCGTACCCAGTCTATCCAACATAAATAATTAAGTATTAAAATTAAGTAATTTTTTACCCTAAAACTAGTTTGATAAGTATATCATGATGATAAATTTATAAAAATCAATATAAAAAAAATTTTTCCTTTCTTTTTTTAAAAAAAAAGAAACAACTGTTTACGCATCACGTACTCTTTGGCCGTATTATAATATAGGCTTTAAAGTTCACACCATTGAGGCTATATTTAACTGACCCGCACTCCAGTTTACCTTTTAACACGTCGTTGTTCCGTAAATAGCTGAAAGTTTTTATAAATCTGGTGTGCCCCAATTGTTTACTCCAAGCGTTAGGGTTCCGAAGGGTCAGAAGATAAGATTGTGTATCTCTGGGAGAAATTACGCTCGTAAACCATTTGTTTTTATCCACTTCGGGTGTGCCATTAGGTTATCTAATTTTTTTTTGTTACGGTTTAACTTTTGACGTTGGTAGTTAGTGCTCTACTTTTTTAGTGATTTATTTCATTATTGTAAATTATATTCCTCAAGGCATAAAATGTGTAAAATAGTTTTGGTGTAAGCGGATTTAAATTCTGCCATATATTACAAGATTATTTATTATTAATGGAGTCAGGCGTTATTTTGCGGAAATCCATCACTATGTGGATAGTCAAAAGTTTTACTTAGCTAAGATCCGCGACAAGCAAAACAATAATAGAAAATTAATAATGTGTGTTTTTTGTTCTGGATGAAGTGGATTTATTTGTATTATAACTAAAATCAAAAACTTACCGAAACTTACCGAAAAAAGTCGCGGATCTTAGCTAAGTAAAACTTTTGACTATCCACATAAAGATCATTTATGGTAGATATAAGTATTTAATTTCTATCAAAAATGGCTGGAAAGATGAATCTGAACAATGGGTTTAGTGAATGATTATTGTGTTATCGTGGCAGGAAGGGAAATTGCAATGGAGCTTGTCATATAGACTTTTAATAATAGGTATGGTTCAGTGGGCGTCCTTACGGCCAGCGAGATATAATACAATATCGCTAATCTAAAACATTTTATAAGAAGTGTAATTAATGTTAGTATAAGGTGTCGATGTTTGTTCGTTTGTAAGTAAGTCTCTGCTATAAAGAAGAAACCGCTAGGCTGTTATAAATGTGGGTTGCTTGTAGAACGCTTTTCACTTGGCAGTGTTCTCTATTTCGTAATAAGTAAACTACCTATATCAATAAATATTGTTAACGACTATACTCAAATAGGCCATTCGCTGAAACTCCAACAAATATATTCATTCGATTTCCATTTGATATTGCTTAGCAGAGAAAAGCTAGATGAGATGGTGATCCAGTGCGGTGCGTTTTTCCGGAATCTTTCTTCCACGCATCACATCTTTGTGGAACCAGTTACCTTCAGCGGTTTTATTCGCGAACCGATATAACATTGGGACCTTGAAAAAAAAACCTACAAATATTCAAAGGGCGGCCTCGCTTCTGTAATGTCTATTTATGGTGTTGTGGATGTCGTAGAGCAGCGTTGATTGCTTTCCACCAGGTGACACGCTTCCTCGTTTGCTTGCATATCCCATAAAAAATCTGGCTCAACTTCTTTCCCCTTCCTTCACTTACTTTTTCCCCTCCCATTATTCAAATGCTACGTTGCGGTAAGTATCGCTGGCGATCCGCTTGCACCTTTGCCTACCTCTTTGATTATCATCATCATCAAGGCATTCAGTCGCAGGTGGGCCTTAGCCTGGTTCAGTAAATTTTTCCAGTTGGATTTTCGTTTAGCTTTTTCCCTCCAGCCCTTCAGCCCATCAGCCCTTTTTGATTATACAAATAAAAAAAAACTTTCTTCATACATACAGTTTAGATTCATTCCCAAAATTCGAATTCATGACCTTCAGCTTAGAAATCGTTCATTGCTGACCCGAATTCCTTGAGAACATTTTGTTTCCACTAAACCGACTGTTTATGTAAGCGGAAAACTAGCAGCGTATGTTTTATGAAATTAGAATGTAAGTGTATACGACGTTTAACTCTCTTAGTACTTGTAGTTGAAAGGATTCACTGTAATTGGATTTAAGCTCCTCAAAGGATGTGCCTGTAGTAGGGACCGCTCCGAGTTGAGGCGATAAATAAATACATGATTCAATTCCGAACAATTAACATTTAAATTACCCGACGACCTACCAATATTGCGAAGTTACCACAGTGGCGAAGTTCTTGTCAAGTCGTGTCAAGTGTGTTGTGAACTTCTCATTGTCAAAGAATCTAGCTGTTCGGTGAGATCTTGATCATCGATGATTTTAATGGCCTGACTTTGTATGCGGTCAAGACAAAGAAGCTGATACTGAGGTGACCCGGCCCAGAGATGAGAACAGAATTTCATGTGTGGCCTAACTTCACCAAGTAGACCTAGCTCTTAGAGGCCAGTTTGGCCGTATCTTCCTGGTGGCCGCGAAACTGATCGTCACTAGAAATGTCGACGCTAAGGATTCGTTCGGGAATACGGCAGAGAAACTTTTGAGTGTATTGTATAACCTACAGACTGTTTTATTTGAGCGCATATTTTCTTTTTTTAACGGTGAAAGGACTCACTGCTCGGACTCGCTGATTTAAAATTCCACGCAGCTCGCAAGCTCTTTGATACATCGCGCCTGTGGCTCTGCATAAAGTAGTTTTAACGAGGTTGCCAGTACAACGCCGCCGAGAAAGTCGCAACGATGCTTGAGGATTGTTGATTTGCGCTCCAGTAAACTCTTCCTTTCTTCGCCCTTCTCTTTAATTTTAGCTTTAATAGATTACAGAAAAAAACTTGTTTTATAGCTATCGTTATTTTTTAAAACGTCTTTTTAGTATACCTTAATCCAACCGTCCGTGTAAGTGGGGATCTCAAGTCCCGCGGTCCCTCTTTGCTTGCTCTGATACTAAATGTAGATAATTAACATTTAAGTTTTTTCATCTTTATAATTTTCGTACAAAATAGATAGTTAAATTCTTAATTGTGTACCATAAACAAAGTTATATAATTATTGATTGTAATATTTATATACAAATGGCGGTGTTATCGCTAGTAACGATTTCTTCCAGACAATCATAGAATGGAATATAATTTGTTTTATTTATAGGTTATATAAATTATAGGTTAATAATTCATGATCGTCATTATCGTGATAGGAAAAACTATTAATAAACAAAGTTGATAGCCATAAGCAAAAATATACGTATATATATAAATATGGGTTAACCGTAAATATTTAATGAACAAATAAAAAATATACATAAATATTTATAAAGATTTTGACAAGCTTTTTGAAAATTGGGAGAGACTTCGATTGTCTCATCTCCAGCGGAAACAAATTCCACAACCGAACAGCTTGTACTGTGAATGATTGGGCAAAGAATTTGATATTATGAGCAGGCATTTTAAATATTAAATTTTCAAATATTCTCAAACACCTCGAATGTGAGTCATTGAGAAAAACAAGGCGAGTCTTCAGATAAGAGGGGTAAGATGGATTAAATAAAATAGAGTAAAGAAGAGAGAGTGTGTGAGTATTCCGGGGAACGCGAATAGGAAGCCACTCTTGCTTAATCCGAATAAAAACTTTATACAGAAGTTTTGAAGGCGCTCTAGTTTGTCAAATTGTACCTCCTTAAGATTAAGACAGCAGACGTCAGCATAATCGAGAATTGGCAGGGGAAGTGTTTCTGCTAGGACAGTCTTAGTTGCAGTGGGAAGAAAATGTCGCAGTCGACTGACTTGTATGAGTTGGGCGTCCCAAGTTAAGTTTTTATCATTCCCAGGATTTTTATTTTTCACTTATAAGAATCTTTGTGCTTTCGAAATAAATTTTGGGTGGTTGAGTCAAATTTGACTTTGCCGTCATTTTTAGGCTGCCAATAATTATATCTTTTGTTTTTACCGGATTAACTAACAGACCGTAGCGCTTACTCCAACTTGAAATTCGACCTTTCATTTCAAAAACATTTTAAGTACAATAAACTACAAATTGCAACATAACATACAAAAAAAGTAATCCAAAACTGTTCTAGAAAACTCGGGCTGCTAACAAAAAAGCGTGTCCGTTGAATACAGCATTGTTCTGCCGTGTACTATTTGTGACACTGTGACTATAGCACGGCACTTCTTTCACGTACATACATTAGCGCCAACCTGTAATATGGCTCCGCATCCATGTAACACTTCATCCCTCTTATTCACAAATGTATCGTCGGGTACTTTGGAATATCTATATATGTATTTCATTCCTTTTTTACCTTCAACACGTGATGCATGCATACATGCTGATTTTAAAATCGGTGAGTGCTATCAAAAACAGCCTTTTTTGTCAATATGTTGGTTCTTAAGGAATTCGAACAAGATTTCATACATGTAGATTAAAATTATTGTATATTTTACTAAATTTTCATATATATTATACTTATTATAATCGTCATTTGTTTTTCTTAACTCCGATTTTACTGATCCGGTTACTTTCCGGATCGGAAAGAACTCGAAAAGATATCGGTTGTACTGGTATATTTTTTCAATATAATTTAGAATAATAGGAGAAGGTATAGGTTTTTCTTTTAAGGCTTTCAAGTCTTTTTTTTAATCAGAAATGCTGCATAGGAACTAACTACCTTTATTGAATACTCAGACATT
Source organism: Baronia brevicornis (assembly GCA_031353405.1). Taxonomy (NCBI): domain Eukaryota; kingdom Metazoa; phylum Arthropoda; class Insecta; order Lepidoptera; family Papilionidae; genus Baronia; species Baronia brevicornis. The sequence goes on from JASFAT010000246.1 coordinate 274,544, forward strand.
GAAAAGCTTTCAAATCTTCACGTTGCGAAAACAACGTCAAAAGTCTCTTCAAAAGCTTTCAAAATCTGCGCTGCGAAAATACAATTAGAGTTTGGAAACAACGCGTTTTCACTTGAAATGGTACGTTTGAAATCGGAACGCGCTGGTTCTGTTTGTTTGCTTTATAAATTTTTGTGCCGGCGTTTAATTAATAAAATATTTATTATAGTCATCAGTTTCATCTTTATTATCTGGATGAGTTGCGATCTAGTAAGGTGCGTTTCTCCGACAGTTCTTTCAACACACCGCTGCGTGCGGAATCTGTTACTTTCATCATTATTTCTGAACCGCATGTACCTATTGTCTCTCCGGGCATATTCACACAATGCTTCGACCGTTATACGAGTTCGGCTGTACGTCTTCCAATTCACTTGTAACGTTTAGTTTTATTTATATTGCACCGCGGGATCCCCACAGTACGGTTCGATGCTTCCCGGCTCGGTCTTGCGTCATACTTAAGTTTACCAAACGTCTAGAATATCACGGATTTTTCTATTTTTTTTTTATGGGATATGAACAAACGAGCAGGCGTGTCACCAGATGAAAAGCAATCAACACCGCTCATAGACATTTGCAGTGCCATAGGCAGTTAAGGACAGTGTTATTATGGGAAAGGGGAGGGAGGGGGGGAAAGGTTGAGCCTCCGAAAATCAATTCATCGGACGAAGCGCGGTAGCTAAGCTACCACCTAGACGCCGGTTTTTGTGCGCTAGGGTGGTACTTCCCCAGGCGTGCCAGCCCATTCATGCTACAGACAAATAATATGCCATTCTTTACAAAATATTTGTCTGCAGCGTGGCTCTTCTTAAGTGGTACTTCTGTTTACTCTATACAATATCTGGGCCCAATAGATTTATAATTTATTGGGCCTATTATTAAGAGGGATGGATTTCCACAAAGTAACGCCAGACTCTTATCATCTTAAAAATTAAAACACACCAATCTACGGAAAAAGACAGTACAACATCTATCTAATTCGATTATGTAAATATTTAAATAAAACATACTCATAGCATCATACAAGGATGCTCTGTAAGTAGGTACGATTATAAATTCAAGAATGACAGAACAAACATCCAAATTCGGAATAAACATCTGAAGTTCATACACGTATTATATAATATATATCTTAATATTGAAATTGAACTAAGAAGTACTAGTACTATGTATGTATATTTAATTATTATGAAACGCCAGATCAAAAGTACCCATAACCAGAGCTTGCATGACGAGAGTGATGAGTGTGGATGACGCAAAGAAAGTGTGCCGGGACGTAGCAGATGGTGATCTGTGGTTCTGCCTACCCCTACGGGAAAGTAGCCTGATACAATGTATGTATATATTTATATTTAATGACATACAAAAAATTTATTTCAAAAAAATAATATGTCATGAAAAAATAGGTAATTAGAATAGACTGGTTTTGTATAATAGTAAAAATTTTGAAGTTACATTAGAATAAACGTGTGTGTGTGTGTGTGTGTGTATATATATATATATATATAATATGATATAAATAATGATAAAGTATAAAAATGTATATACAAGATTATTTTACCATATGTATTGAAATACGATGGCATGTTACAATTTATATCTTTGAATTAAGCACAAGTAATCGGAATTCAAAAAGTGAAGTTGGGTTTAGGAATTCGAAGTATAGACTAACTGACGATGATTATCCTATTGTCTATACATTCCATGGTAGCTTTACTTGTATCGAGCCCAGGCATCTAGGGGTCGGACGATTCAATTCTAAAAAGGAAGCACTTTAATCGATTTTATTGTCAATCGTTTATATAAACGAATCAAATTTAAGTTTAGCTTTACAATACGTTTTTATTTTAGTAGGGGAGATTTCTACGCAGACTGGCGTCTTATACTTAATACACCAATATATCCAACATGCGGTTCTCTTTATGAGTTTTTCTTTCATCGCCAACCCATCATAAATAAACGTTAATTCTAGAAGTATAAATATATGCCTGGCTTTTAATAACGGTACTTAAAAGGATAGTTCAGTTAACAATTATCTAAACAAAGATATATATAATATGTGTGTATATGTATATATATATATATATATATATATATATATATATATATATATATATATATGGCATTGTACATTGGCATGTTCTTCACTTTGATACAAATAATAATTACAGAGCGTCAGCTGCGCGAGATGCGATACATAAATTTCTGACGTAATAGTTGCTGTAAATGGCGCATCTAAACCACTTTACATTTATAGTTTCATTTGGCACTGCAGTGCGAACTCATTTGATCAAGAAATACAATAATATATAAATAGAATACAATTGCATTCCCTTTCAAATTTAGTAATAAATGAGCATCTAAATTCGTTTATTTTATTTACACGACGCTTAAAGTTGTTTTAACTTAATTTGTCTATCTTCCACAATAGAGAAAACCATTCGGTTTTAGATTGTAACTTATTATTATTATGAAATTCAGTTTTGAAAATACATATATTCATAAACCTTTACTAATAAAAGGAATGCGTAGATGAATTGAAATTGATTCTTTACGCTTTTTCATATAAAAACGTAGCGAAACTTAAGTTTTACATCGCTACATATTTACAATATTTAAGTATTGAAGAAGTAGAAACAACTATTTTATTTAACACGCAATTATTGCACAACTATAATGTACTTTATTTGGCGATTTGAGTCGCAAAAAGATCGTGAAAGCATCCTTCGGCTTAAAATTATATTGTTGCGTAACATATGAAAAATTGTTTTTTTTTTTATGAAACGATCAAAACCTCATTTTGTATTCTCAAAATCCTGGTCAAGCAAGCCATTACAACTTTTAAAAATAAATTGACAAGACGTCTGTCAAAACTGCGTGTTGTATTCCGCACTCTTAACACACAGTTAATATAGAATACTCTTTAGTATATGATATAGGCGTTTCACATGCCATAAATATGTAGGGGTTCTGGCTGTGAAGTAGATAGTAAACGCCGTCATTGATTGTGTGTGTGGCTCGTCCACATACTGTTTTGGCAGAAAACTTGCTTTGCGCGACAAGCGTCTTTTTACGTCTTGCGATATGGATCTGCTGCTGAATGCTGTATCTATTATGTTGAATTAATGTTTTGTCTCATAGTATTATACTCTTCTGTCTTGTAATCTAAGAATTATAAAATTGCCTTAAGTATGTATCGTTCCACTGCTTTTTTTTATGGGATAGGAAGGCAAATGAGTAGGCGTGTCACCTGATGGAAAGCAATCAACGTCGCCCATACACATCTGCTATGCCATAGGTATTGCAGAAGCTTTGCCGGCCTTTAAGAAATGTGTAGGGTTATTTTTTGAAGATTCCAATGTCGTATTGGTTCGGAAATAAATTCCTGGAAATCCGCACCGTATCGTCGCCACTCATACAGATGGTAGGGATGAAACTTGGCAGTACAGGATTGAAATCTGATGTTAATTTTTAGGAAGCGAGTTGAGCGAGAAGGTTTATTTTTCACACGGATATTATTTACATTGTCATTTCCCGTATATGTTATAAACACTATTAGAATTTCATCTGTAACATAATACAAGCGTGTTTCAAGTTACGATTTGCTCAATACCTACGAGATAGTTTTGCAACCTTGATCAGAGATTATTTAAGGATTTGAAAAGCAGGTGTAGGTCTCCAACTTTTTTTTATGTGTTAATAATAGAACACTAGCGGACAGACGTTGTCTTGCCGTGAAAATATAATCTAATACCCGATTGCAGCGCCCCCTATCGGGTCCAAATTTTTAATCTAAACATCGTCAATCATCAAAATCGGTTCAGCCATTTAGGAGAAGTGCAGTTATGAACACACAGAATAATAACATATCAATATATTAATGTAAAGAGTATATCATAGATATCATTTGACAATCGGTAGGTCATGAATGTATGTACACGAATCGCATAACATAGCATAGGACGTTAGCTTCGCAACGCAGTAGAGTGCAGCGAGTTGAAGATTGAAGATTATTAATGGAGTCAGACGTTACTTTGCGGAAATCCATCACTATATAGACAGTCAAAAGTTTTACTTAGCTAAGATCCGCGACAAGCAAAACAATAACAGAAAATTAATAATATGTGTTTTTCTGTTGGGTTAAGTGAATTTATTTGGTACTTAAACCAAAAAACTTACCGAAAATCGGCCATCAATTCTCCACCCACCAACCACTATACACAACACCAAACACACATTATCACTTTTCCATCTTGTAAACGACACGTGTTTCGCCCCAACAACGTGTTGGGGCGAAACACGTGTCGAAATAAATCCACTTAACCCAACGGAAAAACACAGATTATTAATTTTCTGTTATTTTTTTGCTTGTCGCGGATCTTAGCTAAGTAAAACTTTTGACTGTCTATATATTGAAGATTGAAATTATTTTTTATCGAATTGGTAGGCAAACGAGCAAGCGTACAAACTGATGGAAAGTAATCAACGTCGCTCATGAACGTCCGCAATACTATAGGCATTGCAGAAGCGTTTCCGTTCTTTGAGAAATGTGTGTTTTTTAAGGTTCCAATGCCTTATCATTCAAAACCAGCGATGGAGGTTCCACAGGTTAGTAGTGCGTGGAAAAAAAGTTTTAGGAAAAACGCACGGTGCTGGATCGCCACTCATCCAAATGGTGGGGATAAAACTTTTCTTTATGGCGAGTTGTGCGGTTGTGCAATTTAGCGGTCGGATTATCCCAAATTAATGATAATAAAAGTCTTTTATGTTTGAAATAAAAGAGGAAACCTGCACTCGATATGTCTCCTTCAACTCTCTCCATTGCTATCTTCTGCTACTCTTATCCAGCAGAGCCCTGGTGTGAGTTTGAGGTCATTAATATATCTCTTCGCTTGGCGTTCTCTTTTCCTCTTCCCTCCCTTGGACACCAGACAATGACCTCTGATAACGACGACGAATTATCATCCTCAAAATAAATTTGTTTAGATGCGATTATTAAACCAACATTTTTATGTAAAATAAATTTTTGTCACTTTGAATTATATCATTCGTATTCATTCAAACATCGGAGCTTTACAACTTTCCTAACCGACCATTTTATTGCATTGAATTAAATAGAACTAATTTCATGAATATTTCTTCATGTTACTATGGATTTATTTAGCAAAACTCTTACACATTTGAATTTATTAAACCTTTTAGGATTTCCCTTGCCTCATTTTGTCCCTTTATTCAATGAAAAATGATGTCAAAAAACATATCAACTTTATAGAATAATATACGAGATACCACATAACATATCAATTAGTTATCGGTATTTTACGAATAGGAACCTCAGACAAAAGCGATTATTTATGCATTCAATTTTATTTATACTACATTATTCACATAAAAAGAGACAATCTTTGTAATTAGAGCAGTGCAGATATAGCGCCAACCTAATGGATTAATATCAGGATTTTTTCGGCACAGCTATTTATTTATACAAAACGAGCATATTTCTAAACATCTGAATAAGCGAGTTTAGTTACTTGGATAAGAATAGTACAATGTTTATTGTATGTTTATATTATCCAGATAAATGGAAAAAAGACCACCACACTGTGGAACAACGGGTTCCACAGTGCGGTGTTTTTATTTACAACGAGAAATCCTTTAGCGTCATTTCTGAAACATTTTTTTATGACATAGGTAGGCAAACGAGCAGGCGTGTCACCTGATGGAAAGCAACTAACGCCGTCCATAGACATCTGCAACGCCATAGGCAGTGCGGAAGCGTTGCTGACCTTAAAGGAAAGTTAAATTATGGTAGTGGGAGTAGGAGGGAGATTGGGAGTGGGTATCGGAGGGGGAGTAGGAGTGTGAAGGGAAGGAGTTTGGGCCTCCGGAAATCAGACCGCTCACCGTACGAAGCGCGGTAGCTAAGCTACCACTCAGACGCCGGTTTTCTGCGGGAGTGTGGTACTTCCCCAGGCGAGCCGGCCCATTCATGATATAGACAAATAATATGCCATTCTTGACAAAGTATTTGTCTGCAGCGTGGCTCTACCACTTTTAATAACCATTACAACAGTCTAATCTCCAAAATCAAGCTTTTTCAATGGCTGTCAACTCTTCTATTCTCTTCCCTTCCGTACCTAATCTGCGAGCGTGTTGTTTTTCTCGAACGAGCTCATTCAGAATACACTTAAAAAATTGTCAAAAATTGTTATTTAAATCTCAGGCCTATAAACTTAGTTTTATTATACTATAGTCTTTATTAACGATACTACATTGAAATCTTTCTAAAAATAAGTCTACACATTTCTCAAGGGCCGGCAATGCTTTTGTTGTGGTAAATATCTATGGCGGGCGGCATTGATGGCTTTCCATCAGGCGATACGCTTGCTCGTTTGCCTATTAACCTATCATCCCATTACGTATTATTTCTTTTATTAATTAATTTTGTTTTCATATTTTGTTATAGTCGAAGGCGTTGGGACGAGTGTTGTTCGATCAAGTATGTCGGCAGCTGCATTTGTTGGAAGCCGATTACTTCGGTCTGGAATATCAAGACGCAAATGGAACCAAGGTATGTGTTTAACTTTATTTATAGTACAATTAGAAAAATCTAACTTCATAAGCTATCTTTCAAAGCATTTATTTCAACGCTATAAAAATAAGATTTATGTTACAGTAGTTTTTATGAAAAATATAGCTAAACGAGATTAGGATAGGATAGGTAGGATATACCATATAGGCCTATGGTGATATGTAACCCCTAAGGGACTGCTAATCCGTTCCTCACTTAAGCGTAAGATGTGACTAATAGGAAGGCAAGAGAGATGAAGAACGGTGACGCCTAGATATGATGCGAAATCTTAGACGACTAGCAATCTACGAGAGCATAGCTTCACGGATCGGAGGAGCCGCAGCTCTCTGAGAAGAAATCGAGATATATGAAATAAACCCCGATATCTGATACCCATTACATTGATTGGATGTAGTATAACAACCTTAAGTTCAGAAAAAAAGAGAAGTGAGTTGGCCCAACAGTTACCGTATCCGGATCACCATATGGATACATTTATTTAGTTGCATTTTTTTTATTATCACTTGGGATTTGTTGTTTGTCTTGTTTTTTCTCTACTTTTTGATATTTATAACATTTATGTATTATTTACGAAGGAAAGAGCCTAGTTTCCCACAACACAGGGAATCCTAGTGTGGGATCTAGTGTCCTGTAACTCCTCCTCCTGTTCCTAGTACTGGCTGGATGTGGAAAAACCGATGTGCCGGCAACTGGGTCTCTCGATGCTGGAGCCCACGCTACGGTTTTGTGTGAAATTCTACACGCCGGACCCGGCCCGCCTGGAGGAGGAGTTCACGCGGTACCTGTTTTGTCTGCAAGTGAAGCGGGACCTCGCGCAAGGCTGCATACAGTGTAACGAGAACACCGCTGCGCTTATGGCCAGTTACATCGTGCAAGGTTAGTAGAGCGGTTATTTTTTTTTAAATCCCTTTGGGCTTCCTGAGGAAGTGCACAAGCAGTATAGAACTTGCGCTATATAAGGATTTTATCCTTCGTAGTTTATGGTAGTATGATAGAAACCTTCACGTGAGTGCCAATATTAACTATACGAATTTCCATCGCAATTAGAGTAGGGAACGAACACGAAGTGTCCTCTAGTAGAAAGCAATCAAGGCCACCCAAATATATCTGTAAACATCGAAGGCTTGCAGTAACGTTGCCTTGAGAAAACTATTATTATTCAGAACAGCGGTTTATTTTTTTTAAAGAAAATTTGTAATGAACTAGAACCGCTTCAACCAACAGCTTGCGGCAGGCAGCTATACTGGACAAAGGCCTTCGCCATGAAGCGCCACCTATCCCGATCTTCGGCTTCACGCAATCGAGTGTCTGCCAGCCGCCCTGCGCAGATCGTCGCACCATCTAGCCGGGGGCGTCCCACACTTCGTTTACTAAGGCGCGGTCCCCACTACAGTATACGTTTGCTCCAACGATTCTCGGATTTTCGACAAACGTGACCAACCCCTTGCCACTTTAGGTATCTAATTCGAAAGTCTATGTAGGTGACTTTAGTTCTCTGGCGGATTTGTTCAAAGAAATGTTTATACCACTATAATTAAGCTAAGCTAAAAATTTGTGAGGAAATCTACGTGATAGTGAATAGTTTTGAAGATATGTGTTTACAAATTCGGTTTAACGGACTACGCTTCGCACTGTCTCATATTAAAGGCTAGTTCCCATACGTGGGGTGTATGTAGACTATTACTTCTTTATTCATTTAGCTTTTTAGTGCGAGCTAGAAAATCGGTATAAAATATTTTTATGACCCCATTTGTCAGATGATTTATATAGTGTTTGCATAAGAAATTTTATGAAGGAACAGATTCATTTTACTACCCAATAAGCCGTTATCGAGGTGTTCGATTTGTGATAGCTTTTTTAAGGTCTAAAGTTCTAAGAGTTTTCGAATTTTATAACCCGAACATTCCGCGCGAAGGTCCGAGGCCGCTATAAAACAGATTTCGTGTATTTCTGAAATGTGCCTCTTATAATTTTATTGCTTATTACTCTCGTTGTTTCTTTAGGAACACATTACTATGCATAGAATTCCAATATTTGAATATATAACAAAGATTTGTTTTGAAAATTAAGTTATGTTATTTTTTATGGAACATAGGTTCCCAACCTTGTATGGGCTAAGCCCCCAATTAATGAAATAGATATTTTAAAAGGCTAGATAAAATGTTTTTTCATGAAAATAGAGGTATTTCATAACGCCCCCCATTTTCCGTTGGATCCGCTACCGCCTCCATGAAAAGCCCCAGCGCTAAGACTCATCCGTCTCGTGTCACTCGATATCACATCTTGTTGACCGCCTCCTTCCTACGTGTGACGTATTTTATCCCTTATTGAGTCATTGCAAATGTTTTTTACGTTACAATTTTTCTAAAGATTAAGTTCATGTCATTTAACATAGTTATAAACATCGCGTAAATTAATAATGGAGTCAGGCGTTACCTTGCGGAAATCCATCACTATATGGATAGTCAAAAGTTTTACTTAGCTAAGATCCGCGACAAGCAAAACAATAACAGAAAATTAACAATGTGTGTTTTTCCTCTGGGTTAAGTGGATTTATTTGGAACTTAAACCAAAAACTTACCGAAAATCGGCCATCAATTCTCCACCTACCAACCACTATACACAACACCAAACACACACTATCACTTTTCCATCTTGTAAACGACACGTGTTTCGCCCCAACACGAGGCATCTTCAGGTATAGTAGACTCTACGGAAGACAACCGAAAAGTCGGTTTCGGTTGACTTCCGTATTTGATTGTCTGTGTTGCTTATGTCGTTTTGAAATATTTGAGTCATTGCAAAGTCGGTTTTTTTTGCTCAATATATATTTAATTTTAATAAAATTCATATGAATTACTATATTTATACATATTGTATTAATACTCGGAATTGCTTATCTGTGTTACTCATCCACGGTCGTTTTCATACATTTGTGGCATGTATTAAACCTCATGAACGGCATGGATCATTTACGTTATTTTCTTGTAAGTTTTAAACCTTAAAAAATTTAGAGTTTGCAAGTGAGAAATGCTGACAGGTAATAGTTAAGAGAGTTTAGCTGTGAAATAATGCGACGAGGCGTTTTAATGGGACAAGAAAGTCGCCGAAATGCGTAATAAACACAAAGCAGCTGAGAGCGTCCCGAGGCGTCGTTTGTGTCGAATCTTTTCTTGAAATTGTGGATGTACACTCTCGCAGAGGCCGAGCGCGTGAGCGAATATGTTATGTTCGTCTCGTATACTTGGTCCCGTGTCGCAGTTTAACCCGAGTCAGTATCTCGCGTGTCTCAGTTCGGTAAAATATTCGTAAATAAGAAAGTATCAGAGAATTCACACTATCGTTTCGCTCTAGTTCCGAGTTTCAGCGAGATTCGATCGGACTGAAACCGGATTGAGATTGAACCCTGAACAACATCATAGTGTGAATCGAGCCTTATCATCTTCTCCTCTATTTACCACCTGCGGTGTTCTCACATGAGTGTGACATAGGGGTAGTTAAAAAAAAAGGCGTATGTGTTCGCTAAAGCTCGGCAACGCGCCTCCGGTATGGCATGGGATAACGATCGCTCGCAGACACGTTGAAAAAGCTGGGTGTGCTCAGTAGAGCAAGACAGTATTTCACATTTGGCCATTGCCTCCAACTGTACAAGGCACAAGTCAGGCCACACATGGAATACTGTTCTCACCTCTGGGCCGGGGCTCCCCAGTGTCAACTTCTTCCATTTGATCGCATTCAAAGTCGTGCGATCCGAATCGTTGATGACCAAGATCTCACCGATTGGCTTGATTCTCTAGCGCTGCGGAGAGATGTCTCATCTCTCAGCATTTTTTACCGCTTCTGTCATGGGGAGTGCTCCGAGGAATTGTTTGGAATAATTCCCGCCGCCGAATTCCACAACCGCACAACTCGCCGTAAAGAAAAATTTCATCCCCACCATCTGGATGAGTGGCGATCGACTACGGTGCGTTTCTCCCGTAACTTCCTTCCACGCACCACCAGTTTGTGGAATCAGCTACCCTCGGCAGTTTTTCCGAACCGCTACGACATTGGAACCTTCAAAAAACAAGCCTATACATACCTAAAAGGCCGGCAACGCTTCCGCGACTCCTGCGGTGTCGCGGTTGTCCATAGGCGGCGTTGATTGCTTTCCATCAGGCGACACGCTTGCTCGTTTGCCCTACTATCCCATAAAAAAAACGTTCGGAAAAGATAAGTTTGGCAAGAGTGTGTAGCAGTCGAGACGAGAAATATACTCGACATTGTGATTTACACAGGCGGGGACTTTTCATCTCCGTAGTACCTTTTACGTAGTTAGATACATAGGCAGTGTTTTACAGATACTATATAAGTATTGATTGCTTCAAAACCATCACTATACCCTATCCAAATTTAGAAAAGAAAGTTGTTTATTAACAAACCAACAGCCGGCATGTATTGTCATACGGCATGTAGATTTTTTGTCTGTTTTTATTGAGATATGATCTTTGTTTACTCCTACGGTAAGCAGGCTTGACGATATGTATGTATGTTCAGTTTCACTTAATTTGTATGTTTTATGATTTACAAATACTATGAAGAGAACATACAGGGTAAGGCCTAATACAGCGACAACGGCTTATATAAGTGCTAAAATTAGAACACTGAAAAAAAATCAAGATAGACAGATATACATACGTTTTAATATAAGTATATAAATTATAAAAATATTCCTCAATTAAAAGTTTCTGGGCAACAATGCACAACATGCATCTCGTTACATGTATGCCGACCTAGCTAGTGTGTCTAGCCCATTACAGAGGATAATTTAAAAGTCATTGTGAATTTACAGCGGAGTGCGGCGACTTTGTCCCGGAGGATTACCCGGACCACACCTACCTCAGCGGGTACAAGTTCTTCCCCGGGCAGGACTCTGAATCTGAGCGACGGATAATGGAGAATCACAAAAAGCATATGTGAGTTATGACCATTTTTAAAAACACAGTTAAGTTGTATCAGCTTTTTTGTCAGCTAGTTGATTTTGATAGAACAAGAAGCATATTCACTAATATCTCTATTTTTAACATAAAAAATGGGGACCTTCTGATCTTTCATTTTTTATTTAATATCCTCAGGGGATGGGATGGATATGGGATTTTCAAATAACTTTTTTTAGTCCTCACCAATATTATAGGTAAGACCTTATAGACTCAGTGCTTATGCTACCGCTTTCGGATCCACTGGTCGCGGGTTCGATTCCCGCATACAGAAAAGTATGTGATATGTTTGGTTTACAGGCATTTATTACGAGTCATGATGCTCTGCCAATCTGCCATCGACAAGCATGGTGGTTTAGTGTCCATTCTTCTAGAAACGGGGAAGCCCGTTCTTAAAAGTGGGACTTTCATACATATATAGGCTGTGAAAAATAAGTCCTATATATAAAATTTCATGCTTCTAGTCCACGTTGGACTGAAAACCAGTGTTAGAGTTTTGCCTGCACCTTAAGATTAAAATAAATAAGTATCTTTCATTTTTATTTGCAGAGGTCAGAGTCCTGCCGAGGCAGATCTAAACTTGTTAGAGACTGCGCGAAGGTGTGAATTATACGGTAAGTTTTTAGCCGTTTTTTTTACTTTATATTTAACGAAATGTTTACCTGGTTACAATACAACGTTGGTCATATAATGTACTAAGTTTGTACTGAAATATAAGGTTGTCTCTTTTTCTTCAACTAAGAATTCTTTATAGGATAGAAACGCAGACGAGCAAACGTGTCGTCTGAAACAATGAACGCCTGCATTTCAGAATTATATTTTAATTATATCCGATTTGTATTCCTAATAATTATGATTAAAATAATATGTATATTTGTTGTGCTGCCTACCCCTGCGAAAAATAGGCGTGATGATATGTATATATTTATATAGTATTTTTTTTCAGGTATAAAAATGCACCCGGCCAAGGATCACGAGGGCGTTCCTCTAAACTTGGCCGTCGCACACATGGGCATCGTTGTGTTCCAAAACTTCACCAAAATCAACACCTTCAGTTGGGCCAAAATTAGGAAAATATCGTTTAAGAGGAAAAAGTTTCTCATCAAGTTACACCCGGAGGGCTATGTAAGTGTGATACATACATTTTTTCAATTCTTACTATTGGGTCACATTCTTCCTATATATATTTATATTGCATATCTTGTTCAAATTTACAATCGTTAATAAAATACTTTTTATTCATACACTTTAGTTCGAATACATTTTTTAGACTTGTAGTGATGACCCTTGATATTAATACAGTTTTTTCAAATATTAATTCATTATATAAATTTAATTATAATAATTAATTTTAGCATTGCTTACATTAAGATAAGGATATGAAGAAAAGGATTTAAAAAGAGCGGAAGAAGGAAATGATGGAGAAATAATGTAAGAAGTAAATCCTCAATTCCTTTACATTACCTTGAAGTGTAAAGGAATTGGGCCATCATTTAAACTCAATTTTCTGTTAGCGTGCGATTCTTCCCTGGTCTAGCCGTTCTATTCGTGCTAAAGCCCCATACTGCGAAAGTTGTTATGTTTAATATAGTAACATTTCGTAAATTTTTTATTAATTATTAACGTGTATTTGCTTGGCAGGGCCATTATCGCGACGTCGTGGAATTCTTCTTCGAGGGTCGCAATGAGTGTAAGAACTTCTGGAAGAAGTGCGTCGAGAACCACGGCTTCTTCCGGTGCTCCAGTGTGCCACGCTTGCCCCGACACAAGACGAGAGTCATGTCAAGAGGTTCGTCTTTTAGGTGAGTTTACCAAAAAAGACTTTATATGGACTGTCAAAAGTTTTACTTCCATCTTGTAAACGACAACCGAAAAACGGAAGACAACCGAAAAGACACTTTTCGGTTGTCTTCCGTAGAGTCTACTATACCTGAAGATGCCTCGTGTTGGGGCGAAACACGTGTCGTTTATAAAATGGAAAAGTGATAATGTGTGTTTGGTGTTGTGTATAGTGGTTGGTGAGTGGAGAGTTGATGGCCGATTTTCGGTAAGTTTTTGGTTTAAGTTTTATTTGGTTTAAGTTTGGTTATTAGTTTTCTGTTATTGTTTTGCTTGTCGCGGATCTTAGCTAAGTAAAACTTTTGACTGTCCATATAGTGATGGATTTCCGCAAAGTAACGCCTGACTCCATTAATAATCAAAAAAGACTTGACTACGACACTCACTCCTACACTATGTTTGTCAAGATGCGCTCAATAGTCCAGGCCTTATTTTACCCAATAGTTGTCAGTTCTCTGAACAAATGGGGTGACCCATTGGCACTTCAATTCGATACCTCTAATAGTATGTACAGTCATTATATTAACTCGACGCAATAGTCAGCGTAAATTAATGGTGACTATATATACTAATAAAGGTAACGCAGAAAATCAGTTACTCTGCTTAACGTGGGAAAGTTATGATTGAGCCATCGCCCGTTCGGCCCATCAGTCTGACTGAGCCATGCCCAATCGGCACTGGTACATGTATGTGAGTGTGTGTATGTATATATGTGTATAGATTTACATATTAATATGTAGGGTTGTAAAGTATCCGATTGTTGATACCATTGTAGTTTATAATTTACGAGTATTCGAATGAAAAATGAGAGTGTCAGCGGGATACGATAAAAGAGAGGGGGGGGGGATTGAAGGCGGACGTGATAGACACCCTATATGTGTGTGTGTAAAATCAGTTGTATATGAATTATAATTTAATATATATGTACTCATATTTGTTACTTCAGAATGAAATGTGTTTGTCAATAAAACTAATCTTGACTATCTAATACGTTTACAGGTACAGCGGTAAAACTCAAAAGCAGATCGTCGAGTTCGTCCGAGACAACTATGTGAAGCGACAAACATTCCAAAGGTGTGTACACTTCGTGCCGAGTAAATCTAATCAGTTTAGCGACGCAGCGGTGTAAATAAAGCGTAGAGCGTAGCGGTGTAAACTTTGTGCATGCTTTGACATGACGGCTTTAGCTGCTAAATTCGAAGCTTAACTTCTTGTGTACCATAGTTTTAAGGTGTACCTAGTAATTTGCAATTTCAGAATAAGAAAAATAGCACCGTTATAATTATGTTCCTTATGCGACACTCGCACAATAGCAAGAAGGTTCATTCATTCATTTGAATTAATGGTTTTCAATAGTGCCATAATAACACGGACAATTTCGCCAATGTCATGTACAGTGGAGAAGAAACAAAGGAGATTAACCGGTGCGGTCGAGATAAGAATGAAATAGAATGGAGACGATACGATTTAAGTTCGTACAGTCATGGCCAAAAGTAGTGGATCAGTAGTCATGCCATTTCACGGTTCAACTAATCGGCAATTTAGCAAGTCACACGCAAGGCTTTCGGAATGTAATTACATGTGTTAAATTTTATGACATATTTAAGACCGACCGATTGACTCAGTGGCGGGGCCCTCTGAACGCGGAGTCAATGGTCGCGGGTTCGATTCCCGCATCGGAATAAATATTTATATTGATTAATAAATGTTTATTCCGAGTCTGGTAACCCCCCCCCCCCATCCACATTTCCTTTCCTGCCCTTTCCTTTCTTCGCTCTATCCTTTCCCTTCCTCTCCGCCAATCCACGGTCTGCCGTGCCAATGGATCTCTATCCTCCCTTGCGGCTCGTGGGATTAACTAAGACGAATTTAATATACCTAGTTTGTCGAAAATGACGGCGACGTGGTTCGCCACCCGTCACGTCCTGATTCTCACGAGGGCGAAAAGCGACCAATGACGAGCCGTTTCGCTGCGATGAATGGCAGCGGATGGAGCTCTGTGGTCTCTGCCAACCCCTGCGGGGGATAGGCGTGAACATACATATATATATATATATATATATATATATATATATATATATATATATATATATATATATATATATATATATATATATATATATATATATATTTAACAAGTAATTTTTTTTACAAACTTATGTAATAATTGGTTTAGATATGCCACAAAGGGTTTATCGTCATTCCATAACATATAAATTAAATCAATAACATCTCCAATTCTTCTTCACGAAACTTATGACCCCGACACTCCTTGTGACACTTTGTTGATCCTTTCTGTCTAAAGGGTGAAAATTTATGCATGGCCCTTTATAAGTCATTGTAAATAAATCAGTGCCCGAGGCGCATTTACTATTTTTCTTGTTCTGAGACAGTTTATTTGTTTTGAGGACATAAACATGATCAAAAGGTACACACATTCGATACGCATAGTGTTAAGGGAGTTTTAATATAAAATGATTGTGGAATATTATATTACTTATGTTTAAGGTGAGCTTAAGCATGATGGGCTGGAAAACGCTAGCTTTTGGTATTGCATTGTGGACGTTTGTTTGATTTACAGATGTTTTTTTTGGGGGATAGGAAGGCAAATGAGCAGGCGTGTCACTTGATGGAAAGCAATCAACGCCGACAATAAACATCCGCAGTGCCACAGGCAGTGCAGAAGCGTTGCCGACTTTTAAGGAAAGTGTTATTATGGGAGGGTGTAGGGGGGTTGGGCCTTCGGAACTCAACAGCTCACCGGACGAAGCGCTAAGTTACCACTCAAACGCCGGTTTTCTGCGGTAGTGTGGTACTTCCCCGCATTCTACAAGCCGGCCCATTCATGCTACAGACAAATAACATGCCATTCTTGACAAAGTATTCGTCTACAGCGTGGCTCTACCACTAATAATGAATAAAGGGAATGGCGTTGAATTTTGCATGTAGTAAAATTACTTTTAATCTACTGGTAAATGAAGGTCTGGTTAGAGTGAGGCTTCGATTAGATTCGAGTTCACTGCCATAAGGACACGTGACGTTATTATGATTTATGCAAAGCTGACACATGTCAGAATATGACAGCTGTCACACTTACTATACTATATCAGACTTGCCTTGATTACTTTATAATAATATAAGCAAACACAGTGCACACAATACTGGGGATGTTCGTTTTTCGAATAAAAAAAAATATACATAGATAAAGTTTATAAGCAACAGTGCTTGTTCTTTGATTTTTCAAATTATTTATTTCAAATCTAGAGTAAATCTAGAAATATAAAAATCTGTCACCATAAGCGCTACAGACAGCAGAAGCGATGACGTCATTCATTGATATATCTGCAAGTTGACATTGATAGCATTGTCCATACTTGTAATTTTATGGAAACTTGTATCATAAAAAACGCTATTTTGTAAAACAAAAATTATTGCTTTTAGGATAAACTATGGGTAAATTTTGTTGTACGTAAACTCTAACAACCAGTATAAATCATGCTTAATGTTGCCTGTGATTGTTTATATTGGAACTAAGATTTAAATATGAAATTAATGCACCACTATTTTTAAAAAATAACTAAATTTGCGTATAGTACGAATATGAAAGCCCAAAGTCGCTCAGAGGGCTATGGAGAGAGCTATGCTCGGGGTTTCTCTGGTTTCTCTGGTGGACAGAATTCGAAATGAAGAAATTCACCGGAGAACCAGAGTCACCGACATAGCTCTTCAAGTTAGCAGACTGAAGTGGCAATGGGTTGGACACGTTTGTCGGAGAACCGACAATCGTTGGAGTAGACGAGTGCTGGAGTGGAGACCGCTACTCGGCAAACGTAGTGTGGGACGCCCTCCTGCTAGATGGAGCGACGATCTGCGCAAGGCGGCTGGCAGAGACATCCAGTCTCGCTTTGTGTAGCCGAAGACTGGGCTAGGTGGACTGCCGCGGGCTGATATTGATATTGATTGGTTGACGAATATGAAAAATCTTTATTTATAGCTTTTCAAAATACTCTCCCCAAACTTCTATACACTTATGCATTCGGGTGAACCAGCTTCATCAGCAGTCTCTTGGAAATATTTTTCTGATCGAAAAATAAGACCTGTGGTGTTAAATTTTCGCCCACGAAACATTTTTTCACTGTGGGAAATAAAAAGAAATTGCATGGAACTATATTTGGGCAGTACGGAGGATGGGGTAACATTTGGTGTGGTTAACAATTTTTGGAACATCTTTTCTACATGCCCCGTTTAATTTTCTTACTTATTAAAAATAGTGGTGTATAGGTGAATTTAAATCGAGTGTTACTCAAATCTATCGCTGTATTAAAACAGTCTTATAATTAACTATGCTGTTGCTAGTTTTGCTTGCGTTGTGTCGTCTGCTACTTCTTAATGAGGGACACGTGTCGATATGGCGGTTCAACTGTATTGTTGGTGATTAGAATACTCGAGCATGCGCTGTATACGTTGAGACTTTCGCTTTTTCTAAAAACTGTTCCCAATAAATATTTATGGCGACGCCGACGCCGTGATAATCGGTCGGAGGATGGTGCGGTCGATCATTAGGAACTTACATTACTTACAAATTGTGCCTTAGGAAGTGGCACTAGAATCCAATATAGCTTACTTTATTATTACTATTTAGTTTTCAATAACGTCTCTATACAGCGCCACGCTCTCCTTTATTTATTGTGACGCTTAGAAGTCGTATCCAGATATACATTTCACTTTATATATAAGAATTAATAATTAAAAATAACATTTCAATTGTAGTGTATATACTTTAATGGTTATTTCTTAGGTTATATTCTTTACATTCAGACTAGCTATAATTTAAACAGCATTAAAGAAAAAATATCAAAAAATACTTGATTCATAATATGGACAGTTCCTAGGTGCGACCATTGTACATTTCACATTGAATTCCCATTCCATAAAAAGCTATTCAAATATATATACATGTATATGTATTGTATATAACCTGGGAACTATATATCTTTATTTATGTAACCTCCCCCCTATAAAATCCTCAATAACACATGATGTTTTGTAGTCTAATGAATTTTAAAGAGATATTGAGTTTTATTGATATTTTCATACATTCATTCAACAGTACTTGATGTGTCTGTCCCAAAAGAAGGTTTAGTTATCAGGGCAAAAGTATTTTGTGACGAAATTTTAACAATAGATTTCCCAACAAGTCATTTTGACTGCTTTTTAAATTTGTTTAAAAAAAACTGTATATTGATACAATTCCATAGTATTTTTTTGACAGCATACAGTTGTATTAATATACACCTGTATGCAAAGCAACAAAATTCCAAGAATCATGTTGTTTTTAATAAATAAACAATCAAAATGAATTGCTGGGCAATCTAGTGTTAAATAAAAAATTTTGTCTATCTTGATATGCAGGTTACGTAACATATGATATATTTCATATGTTATGTAGATCACACGTTTTTACACACTTATCAAAGGCTCACAATGTTCTGTAATGCCTACGATATTGTAGAAGCCTATAGGAAGCGATGATTGCTTTAAAAAAAACCAAAAGCGATCCTCGGGACAGTAGCTAAGTGTAAATATCAGTTGGCATTGCCTCAGTTAGCAAAACAAACGCGAGAGGGATCTGAAGTCGAATACAACGTGTATAGTTGTCGCAATTTGAGTCGTACAGCTTTGGCTTTAAGGTCGTGGCGTTTAACAATAAGCTAGTGTCACCATCCTCTGCCCGATGCCGCAGGTCGGGGTCGTTCCGCGCTTCGCGCTCAGTGGGCTCGTCGCGCGGCAGCGTCGCCCCCCTCAACGCGAGCGTCTCCGCGCACCCGCTGCTGCCCTTGCCGCCCGGCTCGGACGGTACGTACGCCGCGGATACTATGCCATCTCCTCACGTTGCATGTAACCAATCCCCCTTTAAAGCCGGCAGTACATGTTGGACGAGCTTAGGCCAATGCCTGCGTCGCCAAATTGATACAAGGCAAGGTCTACTGGTTATACGTTCGGCAAGTTGGCAGCCAACCGCGTAATTGCTGGCGGAAAAACGTATCAACGTGACGACCAATTGGCTCAGTAGCGGGGCTCCCCGCTCACGGAGTCAATGGTCGCGGGTTCGATCCCCGCTTCGGAAGAAATATATGTACGGCCAATAGATATTTATTCCGAGTTTGGTAACCTCGCCAATCCGCATTGGTTACCGCTCCGAAGTGACACAAGGGATCGCGAGCGACTGTTAGTTGTGCCAAGCTATGTCAACAGAGTTCTATACATGTGCTTCGCTCAACCAACTAGGCAATTGACACCGAGCGACGGCAAGGCAAAGCAAATACGCTGTCTATACGTTGGTATTTGTCTTCGCTTGTCAAAGCTCGGCCAACATATATTACCGGCTTTAAACTTTTTGGTCCCAGTTTTATGCTAGTACTAATAGTAATGGACGTGGACTTTATTCCTGCACAAAAAAAAACACTTTTTATGTCCATATTAGTGTTTGTTAGAAGCTTCATATACTGTTTGTTGTTTTATTATGGTTATATTTTTGTTACTGGAATATAAAATCCTTGAATGAAAACCAAATTTCTTCCAAACATCTCTGTTTTTGCTTCTTTTAAATCCATTACTACGTAGATATTCAGAATTTTCAGTTGGCTAAGTTCCGTGACAAGCAAACAAAAATAGAAAAAATAATAATGTCTTTTTTTACTGGAGGAAGTGGATTTCCAGGGAACTAAAAATAAATTTACCGAAAAACGGCCGTCAGCAACTCTCCATCTCCCAAACACAATTACCAACATCACACACCACCACTCTTCTACAATGTACACGTCACGTGTGTTTTGCCTCAACACGAGGCATCAACCGTTTAGTCTACAAAGGAATGTATGGCATTATATTCCACATACGGCACGAATTTGTGTTTGCTTGTCGCGGATCTTGTCTTAAGTAAAAATTCTGACTGTCCACAAAATAAAAAGCCTTTTATATATCCATAACCTCATTGCAAAACTTGTGTTTGTTAGAAACTTCGCATACTAGCTATTGATGTGGTTATATTTTTTATGGGAAATGGCCACCTCCTTGGGCGAAAACCTATTTCTCTGTTTTTGTCCAGTCTGACAGTTATTAACTACTCTTTGAATTATGTCATCAGCCGACCGTCTATTTGTCCTATCTATTTTCTCTTTTCCTTTTGGTTCCTTCCGTCTAGCTGCTTGTATCGTCCACCTATTAACCTTGTATAGTGATAAATGGCCGACCCATTGGCACTTTAATTTTAGGGCTTTCGTTAATGCATCTGTTGTCCTTGTTTTATATCTGAATCTTTCCTTTTAAAAAAAAATAACCTCTAACATATTTTGGTACTTTTAACCTTTTAAGTCTTAGTTTTAATTCAGTACGAACTAAGTCGCATGCAGATAGAATGAAATCACATCACTGCACTAAAAAATATAGTTCAGGCTTCTTCAAATTTTTCATAATAGACTTGACATTTTTTATGGATACAGACAAATAAGCGGTTCACCATGTGGTAAGTAATCACCGCACTCATAGGCATCTAGGCAATGCAGGTACGTTGCCCACCTTAGGGTAGCGATTGGTGGTGATCGCTTATCATCAGGTAACCCGCTTGTTCGTGGACAATTAGAACTTTTTCTTAGCTAAGGTATGCGACAAGCAAACAAAAACAGAAAAATAATAATGTGTGTTTTCTACTGGAAGAAGTGGATTTACGGGGAACTTAAACTAAATCTTTACACTGTTTATAAAATCACTTTATTTTAAATTAACTTTAGTTAAATACATGGTTGCATATTCGCATATACATATCCTTACAAAACATTTTTGAATTTCATATATTTTACACGATATTGTCGGGAATCTATCTTCAGTGTAAATCGGAGGATAGGTGTAAACATATTTATTTTTTCCCGTGCAGCGATTTCCCTGGAGTGGGACAAGCAACCTCACTACCTGGAGGCTTCTCTGATGATGAAGGGCTACACGGCGGAGGAAGCGCGCGAGGCAGCGCGACGCACTCATCGCACGTCGGAGGGCGCAGCTCGCCCGCCTCTCCCGCCGCACGCAGCTACCGCCTATGCCAGCACGAGGGACAAGGTACGCACTACTCCATCACAACCATCTCTATCCTCTATGTCAGGAAACAAAACGAAGTGCCGTCGACTTCAGCACTTGATATTATTAGTATGTTCTAGTACCAACTGCAGGATAACGTCAGAGACCTGATAATTTCTCTTACAGTCCAGGGACAAGGTATATTAAGTAATTATAATTAAAATAATGAATGATTGTGAAACAAAATAATTTGTTCTTTTGGAGGGGAAGCTCTATTTTGAAAGTTAAGATTTGATCAGGTTGCCATTTCTAAAAAAAGGATAATCATTTTCAAATTCACACACGATTTTGTCGTAAAACGGCAGTTTCCATGATAGAAATGTTAGGGTTATGATGAGAGTTAATAATTTTAGACTATATATGATGGCTTACTTAAGGTACAATTAGGACCCATTCGATTACGTACGTTTCCAAACATGGAGAAGAGTATTCATAAGATGGCGGAACATGAGTTTTGTTCTTCTTGCCCCCGGGTCTCACCACACAGCTAGACAGCTGCACGAGTTCATGTAGACAGAAATTCTAAAAATACAATATGTTGTGCTCGTATTTACCAGACGAAATTTAAAATATATGAATATTGAAATATTAGTTGTATTAATCTCTTTCTTAATCTTTCTCAAATATAGTTAACCATCGCTATAATACATAAAAAAAATATAATTATATTTGTAGAATTATGTATTATATATTTCACTGCACACAGAAAAAAATTTCGTTTATTTTTCTTTCAGCTGACAAAACTGTACTGCAACCAAATCGTAAGGGCCTTATTGAATTGGCTTTTTACATAAATGTTTCTAATTAACTGATTTCCATGTCTAACATTTCTTTTTATTATATTTTAACGGCCTCAAGAGTGTGTATGTGTAAACTTTTTTGTGTTTAAAATTCCAGCAGGCTATAAACACATTTGGTGTTATCATTGTTATATATGTTGTGATAGATTTCATCGTTCTCGATACATTTTCATCATCTCTGGTGTATCCGTCATTGATACACATTGTTTTATTGTTTTTCCATTTGAATTCCACTGCTTTTTCAATATAGTTTACAGTCTGCTAGAATACGGAATATTAATAGAGATGTAGAAATTATTTTGGAAAATCAATTTAATTCCTAATAATCGTACTTACTTATTGGACTGAAAGTATTACAATTAAGGCATCGATAATAATTTATTATTATTATTCGATAATTAAGGTGTGAAGGGTTTACTTTAATTAAATAGTGGTAATTGTATTTTGGTCATAGTCAAAGATAAATGTTTTGCTTAAATAAATTTATTAAATATAATTCTTTATTGACACAGACTTCGCATACATTTTTTGTGGGGGAAAAAAACTGTTTTTTATTAATAAAAAAGAGAAGAATTGTTTTTAAATATATTAAGAATTTTTGTTAACTATTCCAAATAATTTTAATAATGCTTGCGCCAGGACATAGTTTACATCAATAGTCCAATGGAATATACGAACCCGATCGTGAGCCCGAACGTTAACAACTCAGCTATTGATGGTTTTGATATATTTACAAAATTTATGTATATGTATATATACCCAATGAAATGTTTTAAAAATTATAAATATGGTTTAAACTAAAATGTTTTCGTGTTTTTTTTGTTAAAATTTTGTAATATGCCCTTTTTCGAAATCATTCCAAAGCGGGCTGTTATGGGATAACATTTATTTTGAAATTGACTATGTCTCAAAATAATTACTTTTATCATAAATAATTACTATATCATCGTTAACAATCATATCTGCACCACATACTCGATTATTTTGCACAATTATCTACGTGGCACTAGTGAATGTTACTATTTGGTGTGTTAACCCTACAAAAACTCCTTTGCAAAAAAAAACGGGACGAGTCATTGGCTGTTCTATGGATAATATTAATATTTTTAGAATGTCATTAGCTTAGATAATTAGAAATTTAGAATATTTTTAAATTCTCTAGAATCGGCGTTTTAGTCAAGAAATCCTTGTGAAAGCGCTATACTTTTACTAGCTCTTATTGCTTTTTCTGCCATTACAAAAGAAACAAAGATATCTGTTTTAAGTTACAGAAGGCATGATGATGCGAAAAACATAAATTATTTTACTAAAAATAAAGCTAATTTTATTTGCCTGATAACAGTCTAACAACAAACCCGCGAAAAGTAAATAAAAAGTGACAAACTAAAAAAGTGATTTTTTTAAATAAATCAAAAGCCGTGAATTTGAAATTAACTTTTTTTTATACCCAGACTCTTCATTTAGTGCCGGTAACATTGTTTGGCTATTAAAACCTCTTTAGAACTAAATTATTACCAATAATGTAGAAAAATCAAAATCGCCTGTTTTTTTTTGGAAAGGGGTATATATTATTAAAACTGTACAGTTACCGTAATGTGTTGTATTTTTGCAGGCGGCTCCAGAGCTAGTGACCCATGCAGAGGTCAATCATCATCCTATGGAGGATTCACCTCTGCCTCATCGGACGACGACACCGTTGGTATGCGATCTTACTTATTAATATTATATGTTTCATTTGTGAAGAATACGATATTTATTTTTCACTGTCCATATATATCTCACTACTGAGCACAGGCCTCTCAATTTCTGGAGTAACAGATTCAACGATAAAGTGCGGATTGGCAGAGTTATCAGACTCGGAATAAATATCTGTAGGCCATACATAAATTTGCTAATCTGCATTGGACAAGCGTGGTGGATTAACGTCTGTTCCTCAAGATATGGAGAGGAACATACTTACATATATGGCAGTGGGATATACGTACACATGTGTGCCGTGGAAAAAAAAATTAATATAATATAATTATGTAGATTTCCCCGGAGAGTTCGTGGAGTCAAGCGACGGAGCACGGCGGTGCTGGCGCGCGCGCTCCCACTCCACCGCCTCGTGGGCCGCGCCCGCACCCGTACCCAGGTCAGAGTCCCGCGGCCTCGCCCACGCTCACACACACCACACGCACCCACACTTACACGCACACGCTCACGCACACACACACGCACATTGCCACGCGCCCTGTCACCGACCCGCCGGGCCCTAGCGATCATTCCATCGCCACCAGTAAGTCGTTGGAGCGCCTCGAGTACGAGCTGTCGCAGTCCAACATATATTCGGCTTGTCCGTCGACGCGCTCGAGTCGCTCGGGATCGCTACTGGTGGAGGAGGAGGAGGTGTCAATGCCTGCACCTGCACGTCTTATATGGCGACGAAGCGCCAGCTGTCGAAATCTCCGAGACTTTAGCTTCGACGAGGCCGGCCGCGCTAAGCGTCGCTCCGACACACGCCGGGACACGCGTAGTATGCTCGCAGATCTGGATTCTTACTACCCATCATCGGAGCGCCGCGTGGACTCCCCCATCACTAGATATGACGACGCGCGCACGCTCGCTTTTATTCTCGGTAACCGCGGTTCTATCGAGTCTCAAAGGGAAATGATAGGACGTACCTACTCTTCTAGTTTCCCGGGCGCTATCAGCGAGCCTCGGTTAGATTTACCGACATTTGTCCGTAGCGGCTCCCAGGATGACATTTCTCACGATAGTTACGAGTTGATAGAACGCTCGGACGACGAGTATTCGGAACGTCCTCGATATGCAAGGATTCGCCCCAGGTCATCCGATGTGCATACGCGTTCTTGCTCGTTAGATTCCGGTAACGATTTACCATCTGATGATGATCAGTCGCTTTCACATTTATCAGAGTGTGATACACAAGATCCGAGTCTTAACGCTGTAGGCGTAAAATATAAGAGCGATAATGATATACCACTTGACCCATTCCTCATTGATGATCCGCGAATATTACCACGTGAAAAATTATCAGTTAGATCTGATGGTAGTTTTTACAAGGAAATCAAACGTGCTCTGGGGTCGCGTACTTCGAGCCAAGAATCAAAGAGCGATATTTATGAAAAAATCTCTAAAAGTAGTGCAGAATCTAGTAAGAAGTCTCGAGATAGTGTCTATCATACTGATAGTAAAAAATCTCGTGAAACATTGAAGAGTAAAAGTTCTGATAGGTCTGGCTCCAGAACATCAAGTCAGGATTCCAAGTCTGATTATTACGACTGTAAGAAAAATATTTACGAGTCAGAAGATATGAATTTAAGACGTCGTAGTATTACTAGTATTCAAAATAACTACATAGATCCTTTCGAACCTATTTCACCTTCCTCCAGCCCTGATTCTGGAAAAGAATTCTTTGACACACAATCTACCTTCATAGGAATGGAAAAACCTGAATATAGGGAAAAAACATTATTTGATAAATCACATGAAGATTTGATTGCTAATCTTGCAAATTCACCGAACTTGTATCATATTCCTACTCCGTATTCAACGTTTCCGTGCAATAGTAAACATAGGGAACCAAGTCCCATGCATTCCGCTAGTTTGCAAAATGTAGAATTAGAACAGTATGGACTCTATTCCGATATTAGTCCGCCGAAAAAATGTGATGACTTATCAACGGAAGAAGAAGACTTGCATGCACACATGACTCATATTTGGCCAGAGAAAATTGCCGGGCTCGAAACGGAAATTGACAACAGAGCCGCCAAAATACACAGTTATCAACGGCGCCGATCTTCGGAAACTGTGTTTAGCTTTGATAAAGAAAAGATTGAATCTTTAACTCGTTCACTCAGTAAAGAGAATACAACATCGCATCTTGTGAAAGAGTCTTCAAATGAGTCAGACGTCAATGTTAGAATACTGCCAGCGATGGACAGTATTGAATATACCAAAAATAAAGCAAAAACAGCTGTGATGCAATCTGGAACTCCATCAATACTTGAGTCGGAATTTGATAAAAATATGCGCGGTAAAGTTCATACTCATTTTGTTAGGAAAGAAAATTTAAAAGAGGAGTTAATGGCTAAAACTCATTTTGATGAATATAACCCTAAGTTAATTTTAGAAACAAGTTCTAGCAGCCGCCTAGCAGACAACGCCGCTCCTTATATTCACCCTACCGTTGAAAGAACGAAAAGCGATCCAAATAGTTTAGCAAATAGACCTAGATTTAATAGTGTAAATTCCAGACGTCATGTTTTAATGCATCAAAAATCCATCGATTTAACTCCTGCTGAATCCAGTGATGAAGATTATATATTTCGTCAAATACCCAGCGCTCCTCCTATTGCAACCAAACGATCTCACTTCGAGTTGCCATCTGTTCATCTCGATCACGTTCGATCTCCATTCGATTTACCTAAGAATTATTTTAAAGAGTTCGATGCATTTAAAGCCAGTTTTCGAGAAAACAAGCAATTATTAGATGATGGATACGATATTCCATATGTTTTGCATAAACGACATGTTATGAACGGGACGGCTCCTTCGCCTTTGATTGATAAAAGGCAACCACCAGATATAATAACGTTACCTCCACAAAATGGTCGTCACATGGTTAGCGCACATCCCCGATGTAAATATCATGACCATCCTAAATCTCCTCGGTCTCCGAAATCTCCAAAATCTCCGAAATCGCCGAAATCGCCGAAGTCTCCTAAATCGCCCAAGTCTCCAAAGTCGCCGAAGTCACCAAAGTCGCCCAGGAATAGCATTCAAGCTGATCACACCTCTAAGTTTTTAGAAGTAGAAAATCGTGATTTCTTATTTACACAAAATATAGATCTTTCAAAAGTAGATCCCATTACTTTAGAAGTCGATAAGAGTGGTCAGTTGCACCATGTGCCGAGTCCAAAACGAGATATAAGCAAAAAATTAGACCCTGCTCTATTAGAAACTTTAAACTCTAAATTGAGTCAAATTGAAAGTGATTCCGCCACTAGTTCTAAAACAGATAGTATAAGGCAAGAGCCGCAGTTTCCTCATGATATCAAGTTTGCTATTAACGGGCGAAATATTCAACAACCTCCTATTTGTAAAGATCCAAAACCTTTAACGGCGGCAGAAAAGTTACGGGCAGATATTAAATCGAAGTCAGAAAAAATGCCACCTAAAAGAACAGTTAAAGGCCGTGGCACTGGTAAAAAAGGTGTGGGAGGTAAAATAAAAACAAAAAATAATAGTAAAATTAGGATAACATCATTTTCTTCGGACGATGAAAGTGTAGATTCCGACGACGTGTTTGGTACTACTGAGGCAGCTCCAAAGTTAGAATTTTCTCCACCTCAATCTCGAAAAGAATTAGAACCGATTTTGCAACTAGAATACGATAAAATAACATCAGGGGCTTGGCATAGAGGTCAAACAATGAGTTCGACTGAAATTGAAGGGTCTCCACCTCAGTGTCGAAAATTGGCTGAACTCGAAGCAAAATATAATCCTCAGATTCTAGACAACACTAGCGGAGCCGCTACAGAATTAAGACGTATTTCGGAAAGATCTATTTCTATTCCGAGTTCTGAAGACGATATTGTCACGAAACCCCCTGAAGTGAAACAGCTGAGTAAAGAGAGTTCTACTTGGGAATATAACGAGAATATTCCTTCTCCTATTTTGGAAAGCACAGAATTTCTAAAGTCAGATGACGAACACCTAGCAGACATGGAAATTCAAAAAGTTACAGGAATACAAACACAATACGACGAAAAAAGCGAAACAAATGAAGACAGTAGAAAAGATGTGAATAAGTTAAATGTTAAAAAGAGTTTACGTGATGAGCTTATTTCACCCATGCTACGAAAAACAGGTGGCACTCCAATACTTTTTGCTCATGCCAGATTGAACCTTTCTGAAGGTTCTGTATTTTCTCTTCAACGCCAAAAGGCTACTCAAGATTCGCCAACAGCCAGTCGGAGGGCTAAAAGTTTAGATACCCCTGTAATTCAACTGCACAGGTTACCACCTATGAATGCATTTTCTTCAAAAGACGATACCGTCGAAGACGAAAACGAAGAAGGAGTAATTTTGGAAGAAAAACCATTAGTTGATGACAAAACTAAAACAAATAGTATTAATAAAGATACTATCGAAAAAATTGATGAAGTGGAAGAGGAACATTCCGGTGAACCAACTCCAGAAATTAAGTCTGTTGTTATCGATAATGAGGAGTTAAAGCTACTTGAAGATCTCGTGGAACAAAGACGACCTCGCTCTTTTAAACGTCGATTCGATTTAACTAAAATAAAATGTTCACGTTCTCCTATTAATAGATCTCCCTTGTCTCGTTCTCCTTTATCTAAATCACCTTCGAGGTCGCCCACGTCTTCTTTGAATTCTCCTAGAGGTAGTATTAGAAAATTGTCGGATTTGAGTGAAGACCAAATAGTGCCTGATATTGAGAGAATTAAACGAAAAGAGAAGAAGAAACTGACTTTAAAGACAAAACCAGAAGAAAAGCAAAAGTTAAGTAGCAAATTGAACAAAGGTGGTTCTTTAGATACTAATGCTACTAAAGTCAAAGCACTGCAAACACAAAAATCTCTTCCATCTTCATTGAAAGAACGTCCTGATTTCTTAACAGTACCACCATTAGATATCGCCCGCGCTAAAAGTCAAGAATTAGAACAAGCAGCCAGAAAAATTGCAAAAGAGAAATCGAAATCTCTTGAAAAAATGGAGATAAAACGTAATGCTAGTAAAGAGAGAACTAAATCACAAGAAGAAAGTGATTCAGAAATTGCTAAACGCAAGGAAAAGCAACAGATGTTGTTCGAAGCAGCGTTAAAACAAACAAAAACATTAATAAGTCCCGTAAAGGATACAATGCCACCGTTTCCACCCCCTGAAGATAAAATTTTAGTTAAAACAGAAGGAGATAAGATAATCATTGAAACAAAAATAAATAGTAAAGCTGAAGATCATGTTTTCATTGCAAAATCGCCAAAAAAATTGGATAATAAATTAGGTGGAAAGATTAGCAAAAGTTTTGAAGATCAAAAAACTACAAAGAATAATAGCAAATTAAATAAAAGTATGGATGACAAATCAAGCCAATCGCTTGAAGATAAATTTGATGATCTTGCAGCGTTACAGAAATCGCCCAAAACGCTGTCTAAGAAACAAGAAATCAAACAGCAAATCGAAGGTAAAGTTGTATATCAAAAAGTGCATCCAAGTGTCAAATCCAAAAGTTTGGATCGAAAAGTGGATATTCCTTTGGATACTAAAATAAAATCAAAAAGCTTAGATAGAAATTATATCACGCCGCTATCTACTCAAACTCAAGAAAAACCAGATAAACATTTCAAACAGGAAGTGGTAACAGTTGATATTCATCCCAGCGTAAAAAATGAATTCGACACCATTATAAAAGAAAAAGAAATATCTCCTTCTAATAGCTATAAGGAAAAAACTGAAGATGATTCTTCAATTGAGTGGATGACTAATTCTCAGCACTCAGTTATAGAAAATGACACTCAGACTATAATAATGGAGAGAAGAAAAATTGATATTTATAATAAACAAAGACAAACTGAAATCCAATTAAGTAAAAGCAGTCAGGATGTGCACTCTTTGGTTCAAGAGAAAAGACAAGAAGTAACACGTTTAACTAGTGAAGAAGAATCACTAACGGAAGTAAGTGAACTTAAAGTTTCAGACGAGAGTAATATGCTAGGTATTTCACTTCCTTATATAGATGCAGACAGCTCTTCAGATCAGGATCAAGTATCGAAAAGGGAGGTTAAACCTAAACTTTACCGCAGAAAAAGTGATGACACAGAGTCATGGATAACGGTGGATTATGAAGAATATACAGCAGATGTGGAATTGCCTCTTTCAGATACAAGCAATAGAACTAGTAAGAGTAAAAAAACTCTTGATCATCAGAGCACGTTTGAAGAATCCTCGGCTAGTTTGGTGGAATTCTTGAAGCATGAATCGTTATCTCAAGTTATCATAGATTGTGAGAAAGATTGTGATTCGCGATTTTCTAGAGGACCATCTAAATCAACTGATCTAACACTTAAATTTAAACATAAAAATAAAAATAAAATAATAGTCACACCACCCCAAGAAAATAGTCCAACAATAGAAAATTTACCATTTATTGATTCAAGTACATCGAAATCTATACAAAAGTCAGAATCAGGTGAACAAACTGGCAGTTCTGGAAGCGCTAACGATATATCCCCCACTGATCAGAAAAACGAACAAAAAACTTTATTAACAGCTAAGACAAGACGAAGTGAATTACTAAAACTTAGTGCAGAACGATCACGTAGCTCTGAGTCGACGTCATGGACAAGCATTGAAAAGGATGTTAGTCCATCTAGTGCAAATATTAAAGGGAGTTCTATGGATGATGAGTCTAGCGTGAGTTGTTCTATTGCAAGACCGTTGGGTATTTCGCAAGATATCGAAAAACTAAATAAAAAAGACAGAGAGTGCCTTGAAGAACTTAAACAGGCTATGGAATATGGTGAGGAACATTTAGTATCTCAGCACACGCTTTCCAGCGAACATTCAAAATCTAATTCTAAGTCACCTTCTCCTATTCACGAACTAGGGCGTATTGAAAGTCCTCGCAGTCCATCGAAATTAGGTACAAGAAAATCTCCCACACCAACATTAGAAAAACAAGGTCAAGTTGATTCACAAAAAGCGCCTACAGATTCTGAATCAAGCTCGGAAAGCATAGACAGAACTGTAGAACCATTGTCAAAACCAAATATAAGAAAAATTGGGTTAGAAAAAATAGGCAAATGTGTAATTGAGGAATCGGAGTCTAGTCAATCTGCTGCATCGAGAGCATCTGATATCAAGAAAGATCTCCAAAAAACTGTAAAGAAAACAAAAATAGCAATTACAATATCACAAGAAGATCAAAATACAACAATTGACTTTGACGATGATGGAAATGTAATCACATCTTCTTTCGAAAGAGACTTAATGAAAAAGCGAGCTCTAAAGGACACTGACCAAAAAAGTTCTTCGAAGTCAAGTATGGATACCACTACGACCACAACGCCTTCAAAAGGGTCCCTTAGCGTTGACGATTCTTCGTCTAGGCGAAAGGGGCGTTTAGATGAACAAAAAAGTTCATCAAAATCTAGTATGGATTCAAGGGGATCGCTAAGTGTGGAATCTAGAGGTTCTTTCGAAACTACAGAATCCACTTCGGGCTCTTTAGGTGAAGCTTATCGTCGTGGTGAAGAATTAAAACCTACTTGGCGACCTTTCTTTGGAGCTTCAGGAAGTGAAAATAGTACTAGCATTGAAGAAGCATGGATCCCACAAGATCACGAAGGTTACGAAAGCTTAGCTGTAAATAAAGATTTGTTTGAATATAACAATCAAAGGATGTTGGATGATTTCCAAACATTTACCAAAAATCCACCTTTATCTACAAATACGTCGAAAGATTCTACCGAGGCTGATTTTACAGATGACCTTAATGATTTTCCTGTTAACTTCTTATATCCAGCAACTTCTTCAGTTTCCTCAGATGTTGTTATTGGATATGGTCAAAACTTTGGTCGTACTTTATCTCGTATATCCGAACGAAGTACTGCATCTGAGAAAACAAGTGCAGATGAAGATTCTACTAAAGCTTGTTCCCGTTCAGAAAGTATTAACGAAGAATCATTGAATTCTAGTGATCATCAAGCTAGTTTAAGCTCGGACCCACCGAGTAATGCCAACGTGGCTTATATATCTGACACAGATAGAAGAACTTCAGCTGAGATGCCCGATATACCCATTGATCAAACTAAAATTAGCGAAATGTATTCAGAATCGAAAAAAGATTCCGAGAAAGTCGGTAAAAAAATCGATGACAACATGGAATTCAAGAAGACAACAGACGAAAGTCCAATTCATATCAGTAAATTAAGAATTCAATCAAAACAATCCTCTGCCAGTGAAAGTCAGGACTCGGAAGACTGGCCTTTACCAGAGTTGCCGCCACAAGTTTCTTCTTCGAAATGTGAATCATCTGACTTAAATAGAAGAAAATCAAGTGAATTTGAAGATTGGCCGTCTCTTCCTTCTAGTCTTTTAGAAACTCCTATAGTTGAGAAAGTACATATCTATTATATGAGCAACGAACCTGAACAGGCAATGAAGGTTACTATACAATCAGAAAGTTCAAAAGGAAATTTGGAATCTGATGACGACAGTGATACTTTAAATAATGATGAAGATTTGGAAAAAGATGTTCAAGAATCAAAGTCGGAAAAGTCTCCTGATCAAATTTCAGATGTAACAAAAAATTTAAAAGCTATTCCTTACGAGCATTCGGGTTATATGGTTGAACCATTCGAAAAATGTGATGAATTTACTTGTCTAAACAAAGGTGTTGTACCGAATTATGATAAATCGTGTCTTAGTGGAACAATAAGTAGAGCTACGTGTCTTATGGGTGATACGTGCTGCACTCGTGCTGAACATAAGTCTTTTAATGCTAAGAGTACTTTGGAAGATAAAGTTATCGTTAGCCAACCACAGAAGTCGCCCACTAATCACAGCCCCATATTTGAAGATCATTTGTATACAGACGATGTGTTCGGTGGGGATAGTAAGTCTTTGTCTCCAGATTTTGACAAAGGGTTTTCTCGATTAGGTGCACAGAAATTTTCGTGTGGATCAAATAATTCAGACACGTCTATAGATGATCTTCTCTCACAGACAAATGCTGAAGAGACGATTCGAGCGTCAGCTAAGCTAAGTACCGGTAGCCCAGGCAATTGTAAGAGATGTAGTCATAGTAGTCATTCTGAGGAAGAAACAAGCTCATTTGGAACTGATCTAGATGGTACTGTTAAGATTGGTTTGCCGCCAAAAAAATGCACTCATAGTTCTCATTCTGAAGATACTTCTATATGTTTGAGTATATCTGAATGGTCTACTGGTACCAATACTGTTCGCCAGTATGCCAACCTTTCTGCTTCGGAAAGTATATCTGGGGTATCTATACCTAAAAGTGAAAAGTCCGAACATACAAATCCCAAAATATATTCAACTCACGTAAGTAAAAAATCTGAACCAAAGCCAAAAATTAGCTCCCATGCAGAAGCAAGTTCAAAAAGTAGTAGTATTGATAGAAGTTCAGACAATATTATGTATGATAAGCTGTGTAGTTCCGAAACCACTGTATCTCGTAAAGGTGTCGATAGTAGCTCAGGTACTAAAAGTGATAGCACTCTTACGTTAGCTCAATCAATATCTGAGTGGTCAGTGAGTACTAGTCACACGCTGGTTGCAACGGCGCGTGAAGATCAACAAGATGCGAATGACACAGTCACTGAAACAAATGCACAAGAGTCTGGAATCGTTGAAGATAAAACTGAGTCAGAACTTCCCGTTTCCCAAAGCGCATCACCAACAAAACAAGATGATATCAAGGAACCTGTACTTAGATTAGCAGCTTCGTATACTGGTAAAAACGACAAGTCTTCGTCTATAAGTTACAGCGATAAATCAGATAAATCCAGTTCTAGTTCTTTAAGTAGTCTTCAAAAACATACAAACGAAGTACTAAGGTTTGATCAAAGATTAAAAGCTTTCCAACACCCATATGATGTAACACACGAACGCTACTCAAAGGCGCCGCCAAAGAGTTTGAGTTACGAAGAACAAACCAATAGATGTGTTAAGCCAACAACACGGTGTCAGAGTGAGGATAGCGATTTTAAACCTTATTTTGTTGGACCGCAGCCTGAAATTGATATAGACATGCCTTCACAATTATACAGTCAAGAAGAAAAACATAGTGAACGCTATCAAAGTCAAGAGTTTTCTAACATAATACGTGAAGATATTGGTAAACAATTTATAAGATCCGATTACAAACCATTGGCAAAACATGCTAGTTATGATGATAAAACACTATCGAAAAATCAAATAAAAGAATATAAAATATCTCAACAATATCGCAGTAAACCCAAAAGTTGGTCGTTTCATGAACACTATTTAGTTTCGTCTTCTGACCTACCCATGATATCTGTTCCCGAAATACCCCCAGTTCACAGAGAATTGCAAGAAAGAAAATCGGCTGAACGATCTGCAAAAACTCCTCTTTCTAGATGTAGCCCGTATTATTCTAGCAGTTTGAGTTCAGAGTCTCCACCAATACAGCCCTTAAAAACTCCTGTCAAGAAATCACTTTTAGTGAGAAATTTCTCTCTTAAAAGTCCCCCAAGTGGCAATGATACCGACAGTTCTTTAGATATCATACGCGATCCTAGAGAAAGAATGAAAACATTCAGACGTAAGAAACCGGTAGCAGGTGCTCGTAAGAGACAAGAAAAAATACAGGATGTTCTAGAAGAAGATTCTACTAAAAGTCAGTGTTCTTCTGAAAGTGATAAACATCAGGAGGCAAAAATTTTGACGATTGAAGAAAATCTTAGGCGCATTGAAAGCTCCGAGTGTTCTGATAGTTATTTACCAGAAGTAGAATCTGGTTCTTCTGAAATGTCCAAAGGTGACTCGAAGAACTATGACTTGCAAGAACCTATAAGTTACTCTGAAGATGATGAGCATGTGGACTATTCTAAGTTCAAGAATACAACATATGAACCTCAAAAGTTTCCCATTAGTATTACTCCTGTACAGTTTCAAGGATTTGGGTCTTCTGCAGATGAAGATGAAATGGGCTTTCCTCGATTTGATAGACTAGGGCGTTTACGTCACCCGTATCTTGATACTCAGGAACCACCTTATGTGCCAGAAGACAGTCCTCCTAGAACTTCTTACTCGACTAAAAGCAGCCGTCAGTCATCTCTAAAGAAAGTTAAATCTTCATCGATGTTTCGGCAATCGGACGAAAAATCTAATGTAGAGTCTTCTAGTCAGCATCAATCAAGACCTACTTTCTACGAAGAACAAAGCGATAGAGATGATTCTGATGATTATGCATATCCTATTGACACGATCAAGAGGGCTCCAAAATTAACCAAATCAGGCAGTTACATGTTTGATCGTGATTCGGTTGCTTATTCAGACACGGAACTACCTCACGATAAGGATGAATACGACGAATATAGAGGAAGTCCATATCCGGAACGTTACGATGGAATGGATATGTTTCAAACGCAGGAGTGCTATCCGCAGTACGAACACGATTCGATAGAAGGCAGAAACGAAAACGCAGAGCGCTATACCAGAGATCTGGAGCAGCGTTTTAGCTTGAATAACGTGGAACGGTTCTATTCCAGTCACTATGTGGACTCACAAGCGTCTAGCGACAGTCCAGAGCAAAAGTTTGATGTCTCCACCCTACCCCCGCCTCTTTGCTCCGATGATGACAATGATTAAATTCTCTTTAAGGTTTGCGTTTAGTGTTGGGTGATGGTTTATGGATTTGCGAGTGTCTCGTATCTTCCCTGCGTTTCGAAATCTAAATTCAATCTCAAGCAATTAATTGTTATATTAATATTCGATATTAGGATAGTTATTATATTGAATATCTACATTGTCACTTTTAATATTTAGAAAAATTATATAGTGCCAATTCCCGGGTAGCGCGCCCCTTGACTCTCTCGTGTAACGTGGATTTAAACCCGTAGCTTATTAAGTATTTAGACGTAGCTAAGTGTGTACTGATCCTATATAATAATAATCTATTCAATTTGACATCTTTACAAAATTGTATTCTATATATAAACAAGATTTGTTTTTTATTAATCTTGGTTACCATAGAGCTAATGCTCAAAGTTAAAGCCAATATCATACAGAAGAGTGCCAAATTCATCTTATTACCTTTAAAACTTAACTATTATTAATATTTTATTATCCTGGAGAACGCAATTGTAATAGCATTATGTAAAATTTAAAGGCTGTGATTTACTTTGTGTGTTAAGATCCAAGATCTATTATTTTAAAAAATACACTGTTTTTTAGAATTATCGTTATTTAAAAATAGAGTATTATTTACTAAAATGTTTATTGGATATTAATTATTCATTTATCTTTATGAATTAGGGGCCATCCATTTATAACGTCATTTTAATTTCATGGTTTTGGAGCCGGATTTGTCACACGTGGAGTTGAAGTTTAGTTTTAATACTTTAAATTGCTGATATAGGATGCTATAAAGGTTAAATTCATTATTTTCTTGTCACTCGATGTCATATTTGTGGATGGCCTTTATTGAACTTTTTAATCGTGCCAAATCTGCTCAATTTTTGTCATAATTATCGTATTTAAAAGTATTTTCTTAATAATTGAATTTTGTAGAGAATGTGTTAATATTTTATTGTTATTCAATAATTTATAATCAATATAACAGTAGACATTATTATAATGGGGTTATTATTATTTTATTATTATGGAAATTTAGTAAAACCATTTACTTATGGCCACCATAACTCTATGTATAGGGACTATAGTTTTAATATATTTAATTTTAACCCATGGAAAGTAGGTTTCTTTTATATACATACGTTGAATGTGAACTAGAAAAAATATATCAGGATTCGTTTCATTAAGTTACTCTTATACTATAAGACCTTTTTGTTATTCAATCAAACCTTTGTATGTCTACTTAATACCTTAATTATGTAGTCTTTTACAGTATGTTTCTTTGAAGTGACTTGGGTACTGGCCCATACTAAAAAATCTCTTAAGCAATATGACTTAGGTAACAATTTTTGTTATAAGTTATTATTCACAATTATCACCAGATGATATGGGACGCATTATCGTATTTGATTGCTGTATTTAGATAGGTAATGTTTATTAAGTGAAAATTCACATATGAAATTCACGTTTTGTTTTGAATAACTTCAAGGGATTCTAAATATAATTTTTAAATTCTGTGTTTTCCATTTGTGTGCGTAAGAATTTGACAAATTATTCCAACATCTAGTGCTTATATACACGAAGATTTTTACGGCGACGTTGATGCACGTTTTGACTGATTCTTTTTGGCGCGTTTGTTTCTATATAAAACTCATATAGATTCAAGATATGCGTACAATTGCAGCATACCGTTCGTTTGTATCGATACAAACGCGAGACGAAACTAATGTAAACGTACGCAAAGGTAATGTAAGCTGCGTCTGAATTGCGTTCGTATCTGCATAAAAGAACACTGACGATGCTATATGATAAAATGTACATTGTGTGTATAGGCCCTTATATTTTTCGTCGGAAAGTATACAGTGGCGGACTAAGAAGGGTGGGGCGGAAGGGACAGCGCGCCTCGGGCCTCTGGTTCTGGTGCGCCTCTTAATGTTTACAAGTTCCTTGATAAAATACTAAACAACGATTTTTAAATTAGCCTAGTACCTAAGAGGTAATTTAGAGTTGGAGGTCCCCTAGATACAAATAAGCACAGCATGTACCGATGGTTCATAACTATTAAATTAAATTACTTCTACTGCTAATCCTTCTAATGCCTATTCTGTTATCGTTTGCTTCCATTTTCACTCATATATTGCACTTCGTATTTTTTTCTATTCTCGGTATGTTGCTAAGGGTAATGATTATTGTTAGTAAAGGAATAGGTATGTAATTTATTTTATAAATAAAAAGATTAACATGTTTTGAAAAGGTTGTAAAATTAAATCAACCTTAGACCACGGGGCCTCTTTCATCCGCCCCGGGTCTCTGACGGGCTTTATCCGCCACTGTGCATAGACCAGGGGCCTCATTCAGCCGCTCCGGGTCTCTGAGAGGCTTTAGCCGCCACTGAGCATAGACCGGGGGCCTCATTCAGCCGCCCCGGGTCTCTGACGGGCTTAATCCGCCACTGAACATAACTATGTTATATTTGTTTTAGAGGTTAAGTCTGATAATAATTTAAACACTAATAGCTTCAGATTTAATATCATAGATCTAATATTTGGCAATATTAATAGTATTCTATTGTGTAATTTCGTAAATATTTTAATGACGAGGCAGTTGAATAGTAACCATTAGTGGAGTGGTGACGTTAAGGGTTGATTATTTTATTTTATAAATTTGACGGAGATTATTTATATTATATAAGCACGTGTGAGTTGTTACTGTGAAACAGAGTATATTTAAAATAGTCATATTGCATTGCTAGTGGGATATATTGGAAATATTTTAATTAATTTTTTTTTCAATTGAATGACGAACTGTTTGTAGGGAATTAATTATACAGATTTTATATGTTTGGCGTTGATTTAGCAAGTAATAGAAAGGTAAACAAGTAGCAAACGCTCGCAAAATATTGGTTTATTTGTATAAATGTAAGTTTAATTGTAATTTTTATTTATCGTTACACTATATTTCTGTAAAAGTTGTTTTACGATTTCGCAAATAAAATACTTACATACCTACTTAAAATTAATGTATGTATGTAGTTGTATGTATGGGACGGCTCGACTGGGAAATACTATATTCTTACAGAACTGCGGCGTTAGTCGATAGCTTTTTATATGGGTGCAAGTATTCGGAAGCCCAGCTCTTTTCCTCTTCTTCCTTTTCTTTCCTCCTTCCATATTTTTCTCTTCTTTACTCTTCTCATCTCCTGCAATTCACATCTTATCGCAAGGTTTCTGCAATGTATCTATAGTAGTGTTGGAAATATCTACGGGTAGCTATGGGCGACGTTGATTGCCATTCAATTGGGGATAAGACGACAAACGAGCAACGTTCGTCGTCTTATCCCATTAAAAGTCAAACAATTTTTAAAGAAATGTAGGTGTACAAATATGTTATGTTATAATATATTGATAAACATAAGCAAAATCGATCGCCCACTAGCTCAGTGTTCAAATGAAACTAATAAAACTGTGTACAATGTATGTGTGTAAACGTGTGCGCGAAAAATTTTAGACTTTATTAGCTGTAAGGGGCTGCGACCTCACTAGTTAGCGCAAAAAACGCTCCTCAGCGACATTGAATTCATAGGTAATAAGTACTTTGACTTTTCGATTGCGATTGTACAACCCGAATAGACTGTAACATTGATCATTATTAACAATTTTAATTTTACTCGTCGCGTAATTTTAATATTGTTTCCAAGTTTCGAATGTTACTTCCTTTTTGAATTTATATGTAAGTGTACGGTTATCCCGCTATACACTACCTCCAGCGTTGGGGATAGATAAACAAATAAATAAATTAAAATCCATGTTGCATTTTTATTGGATAATTTTGTTTTTCTTTGGTACTTATTTCGGCCCCACGTTACAATTATTTTATACGCTGCCAGGAAGTAACATGTAAGTTGTTAAATACAGATAATAAATACTTGTTATATTTTGTTTGCTTCGTGTTGTGTAAAAGGTCTTCTAAGATTACATGAGCAAATCACATTTTTTTGAATGCGAGTAACATTGCCTCATTTTCTCATGGAAGATCTTTAATTATTTTTCTTTTTGTATGAATCCCTTATCGAATTATTATTTTGTACTGTGATTATTGAATATATGTTGATTTTTTTTTGTACTTTAATCTGTGTATTTATTATATTTTCATACGTTAACTTATTGTACATTTTGTTCCTTGTATTGTTGTTGTCACGCTTCTTTTACTACGTTTTTGAATAATATGTACTTATTACAGGAGTATAGCTTATGTTGTTAATTTATAATTTTAACTTTTTATCTATACTTTTTGTTATTACGGAATATACCTAAATTTATTATAAATTTAAGTAGTATAATACCAAAGCGAGACAAGTCTTGCTACGGTTGCACGTTAGACAGAGATGCAATAACTCATATTTGTGTCACTGCTGAGCATCTCTCCATTTCTGAAGGAACTGACATTAATTCACCAATCTTGTCCAATACGGATTACCAGACTCGGAAAGATCTGTCGACCATACATATCTTTATTCCGATGCGGGATCAAACCCGCGACTCCGAGGGTGGGGTGCCCCGCCACTGAGCCGATGCATGTCGTGAATTTTCTCTCAGAATGGAAATATGTAGCCATATAAAGGTTAATATTTGAAAACAGTTTAGCTAAATATGATTTGTCTCAACAGATGAGTCGGCTGAGGAAGACAATACTGTATCATCGGCGAGCTTGTGCATGTCCCCAAGCGTGGAGCAGGAGCACGGAGGGCCGTTGTGTGCGTCCACGCCGTACGTACGTCTCGCCAACGGACACGTAGAGCACGCACGACGCCCTAACCTCGCTGACACGCTCAATGGGAACGTCAACGGTCAGTTATTATTCATTGGATTAACATATTGTCCAGCGTTGCCTAAATTACACATTTTTTTGCTTTGAGCATCGATCTCCATAGCAACTGTTGTCGTGGAGAACAATCTACATCAGGGATTCTCAAACTATTTTGAGCAAGAGAACCTTTTCCAAATTACCACAGACCACCATAGTCAAATTACTTTAAAAATCCTATCTAATCTGTAGTAAGTTTCTTAGTTTGTTTATCGAAATTACTATTTAATCTATTATATATCATTGTGTTACAGTGAACATAGTATCGGAATCAACAAACAGCATGGATGTTTTAAGTGGTGGGGAGAGCGATGCCGGTGACACACTGACAAGGCGGAATAACAATAGGTACTTTAGTTGATCTTTTATTTTTTTTTTACACTCCATATATTGTATGTCCTACGGGGCTACCCTATATCTAGAGGAATAAATATTAATCCAACATATTTGTCCAAGACGGATTGGCCGGATAACAAGAATCGACCGGGGGATAGAGACAAATATCTCGATCCAGAAAATGCACCCGACCGGTCGAACGACTATTGATTTCGTAAGCAGCCTGCCACTACTGGTACAATAAGTTTGTGTTATAATGGCAATCGCGATACGTGGTAAAGCGTTTTTTTTTATTTTTTTGTGATGGCAATTATTTATAACTATTATTCCAGTGTTAAGAAAAGTACAATAATATCAAATCTTTGAAATGTAACTAGTCAGCTTGTCACGGCACGTCTTCATAACATGGTGGCTATTCTAACAAAACCTTCTGTGGACTTTTTCAGTCAACTTAAAAAGTCACGATACATGCGTTTATTTCATATCACTTCACTTATACGCCTTGATAGAACTATATTGTATAATACGCCACCAAAATTAAACAATAAAATTGATAATAAAGTAAGATTATAAAAATGAAATAAAAACACAACTTCACTGATGTAAGTCGAAAAAGACCATAAAGCGTTTTTTTTTCAGCATATCGTCGCGCATGGCGCACGCCGGCGAGAGTGGCAAGCGTCGCGGGGATGTGACATACTTCGTGGCGAAGGAGCTGCTGATGACTGAGCGCACTTATAAGCGGGATCTTGAACTCGTGACCGTTGTGAGTATCAAATAAACTCCCAACTACCCTACTATGCCTTCGCTTTGCCCAGTAGGGCAACCAAAGTAATGCTTTGAGGCAATTTTAATAGTCGTAGGAGCCGTAGTAGTACCGGTACAACCGAAGAAGTACGTACCACACTCCCACAGAACATATGTATCTGCGCAATTTTAAAACTATTGCCAATAAATGAGTTAGCTTTTTACATTCAAATGCATTACAATTGTGTACATATAATTTTTTTAAAAATGAAATTACTGCAGAAATACTTAAAATACAAGAAAATTTTCAACCTGGTTGGGTTTCAACCTGGATCAGTGGCTATCCAGTACAGTGCGCTTCTCCTGAAACTTCTTCCCACTCACTACCGCTATGTGGAACCAGCTACCTTCAGCGGTGTTTCCGAACCGATGTGACATTTTTACCTTCAAAAACCAAGCCTACACATATCTTAAAGCCTGGCAACGCTTCCGCGGTCCCTGTGGTGTCGCGGATGTCTAGAGGCGGCGTTGATTACTTTGCATTAGGCAACACGCTTGCTCGTTTGCCCTTCTATCACATAAAAAAATACAGCGTTATATTTAAAATACATATTTATATAAATTTTACATAACTTTAAATAATTTGTTTTACACAAATTACAATTATTATAAATATTTGAACAAACCAACATTATTCTTACACCATCTGCCAATAGATGGCGCCAGAAGTCATATAAGATTAAGTTTTGTATATTGCATAAAATTAATAATGATATTAATTGTAATACTACACAGACGTGGTCGAGGCAGGTGGGCGAGTTGGCGGCGAGCGGCGAGGACGCCGGCAGGGCGGCGACGCTCGCGCGCAGCTGCCTGGCGCTGGAGCCTTTGGCGCTGCCCGCCGGCGCGCTCCTCGCGCGTCTCGAGCGCGTCCTAGCCGCTGCGTCCCCGGCGCGTTTAGACGGTAGCTTGCTTCGACATGTTCTAGACCTTAGATTTCCAACAGAGTCGGTACCGCCTCCTAGTGGGCGTTGGAGCTTTTTATGCGGTAGCGGGTCCAAAGGCATCAACAGCAGTTATATTATAAATTATTCTAAATAGTTCTAAAATATACATTATAATTTAATTTTAATTAAAGACGGACACAACATCAACAAAAAATGAAAGCAGACAGATCAAATATTAGGAACTTAAATATATAGGAACTTAAATGTTAGATTTAAATATGGTGCGTGAATCGTACCACACTAACGTAGAGAATGTCCAAGTCATTGTTACTTTTCCTGTATTTGTGGTACAAGTCACACAACGGAAGTGGCAGGGAGTGGACCCAAAAACGCTCCTTTTCATTTAATTGTAAAATAAACTAAAATTTTGTACTCATGCAATGTACTCTGGGTACAGCAAAGATTCATGAAAAAATATTTTATCTAGCCGTCTAAAGTGTCTATCTTGTGAAAGGGGCGGTTGTCCATAAAAAGTTGGGAACCTATGTTCTAGATACTCAAATATTAATTATTGCATTTTAAAAAAATTCCATTTAAATTTCCACAGATTCCG
Organism: Baronia brevicornis; assembly: GCA_031353405.1. Classification (NCBI taxonomy): domain Eukaryota; kingdom Metazoa; phylum Arthropoda; class Insecta; order Lepidoptera; family Papilionidae; genus Baronia; species Baronia brevicornis. The sequence continues at coordinate 317,794 of JASFAT010000246.1, forward strand.
AGGAGCCAGAATACAAGAAAATAGCAGATCTGCTTTACGATTATTTATCAAATATATATGACGTAAGTAATATTTTTAATTATATTTTAGGGTCGTAAGAGGTCACAAATATTTGTTAGCTTAACCATCATCCGTCACCTGCAAGCCTTATGTCTTAATTTAAATCTGACAGTCGACTTATAACTTTTTAAGAAGCGCTAAATCAGGATGAGAGTTATTTTACGCTATTTCTTCTCTTAATTAATTAAGTGTTAATATTGACGTGATAAAGAAATCCTTGAGAATCTTTGAGAAAATAAAACAGAAAAAGTAGTGTTTCCTCCCCACCATCTGGATGAGGAGCGATCCAATACGGTGCGCTTTTCCTCTCATTTTCTTTCCTTCCACCATCAAAAACCAAGCCTGGAACCTTCAAAAACAAGCCTACACATACACACCGGCCGGCAACACTTACTTATGGTGGTGGTTTTTAATAAATAATAAAACATTTATGCCTTTTTTCATGATAGGCGATTTTATTGGTGTAACGTCACAGGTACTACGTAACAATTTTTTTTTAACAGCCCATATATGTCCCACTGCTGATTACGGGCTTCTCCATTTCTCGAGACGTTTAAACCCACCACGTTTGTCCAATGCGGATTGGTGGGGTTATCAGACACTGGAATAAATATTTGTCATACATATCTACATATATTTATTCCGATGCGGGGATCGAACCCGCGACCATTTACTCCGCGACTTAAGGGACATATATATATTTTATTAAATATAAATTTACATCATTGAATATGAATCTACCTGTATCTACCATCTACCAGTATATCCTGAGTCATTGTCGATCTCAGATTAATTTTAGCCTGGAAAATGATCTTTGTCCAGAATTCTGAAATTTGGAATTGTTTAATATATTCGGAGATCAATAAACAAGTTTGGAAATGCCGTTACTGTATCATTATTCGATAAAAATTTGAACTTTTTAATGAACGAACTGAACTTAAAATAAATATACTTTCAATTATTTGAATAATCAATATTTTTTCCTTTATCGTCAAATGAAAATTTGCTTTAAATTTCGAAAACCTTTTTGTTAATTTTGGTGGTGATGCGAGGGACTCCTTCAAGTGCGGGGCTCGATTGGACCCCACTCTCTCCAATCGCCTTAAATCCGCGCCCGATTGTAATATGTTGTTATTGATAATGTAAATGATATTGTTAGCGTGTGTGCGCAGGTGCATGAGGAGTACAGCGTGCGCGCTGGCGCTCTGGTGGCGCTGGTGGAGAGTGAGCGTCGACGGGGCGGAGCCAGCGCCCGGGCCGCCGCGGCTTTCGACGCGGCCTCGCCGCTGCCGCTCGCGTGCCTACTGCTGCGGCCTTTACACAGGGTGTTGCATTTGCAGCGACTTGCGCAAGGTATTTTTTTATTTCCATTTTTCTATGGGATAGAAAGGCAACGAAAATTTCTAAGAAGTCAGTAGCCTAGGCTAACGATTGAGCTAATTGATAGTCCGACATAGAATAGCGACCCTTTTTCTTCCTGTATGTGTCGTACGAGGCAACTTAAAGAGCAATTGATAGGAGACGAGCAACAGCGTCTATTTGAAAATAAGTACTATTCTAAAATCCCCCAGCTCGCCCGTCAAACGTTGGGATTACGGCAACAACTCTTAATTTTGAAGGAAGCCGATTCATAATTAATTATCTGAAGTGAAATGAATATACTATAAGACTATAAGAAAAGTCTTAATGGATACATTCATTCGTTATACCCTACTTAACAAATTAAGTTAAAACAAATTACCCATTAGCCAATTACTAGACTGTAATTATAATGAGAAAATGTACAATACTAGAGTAATCATTATCAAAAAAAAAATAATATTATTGAATAATCTATTACATTTAAACGCTGTGCGGTGGCTGAATTATATTTTAATCAAATTAATTTAATATCTCCACAATGTATGACTCCACAGAGTTGTCCGCGGGCACGGGCGCGGGCGCGGGCGCGGGCGCGGGCGCGGGCGCGGGCAGCGCGCGAGCTCGGTCCGCGTGCGAGCTGGCGGCGCGCATGGCGACGTCGGCGCGCGAGCAGCTGTCGCACGTGGAGAACCACGCGGCGCTGTGTCAGGTGCAACGGGACGTGGCCGGTGAGCTTCTATCTCACACTCTGGCGGCAGAATTAGGTTACAGGTCGAATAATCAGTAAACACATGCTTACTGATCGTTTTCTGCCAATAGAACAACCTGCCTTCACTTTACAAACATTCTTTTAGCAAGATGGCGCCACGCCTCACTTTGCTAGAGAGACCACGGAGCTGATAGTAGAGTCTGGCGGCAAAATTAGGTTATAGGTCGACTAATCAGTAAACGCATGCTTACTGATTATTTTCTGCCAATAGAACAATTTGAATTAAAAAAATCAAAAAGTTTAATATCTGCGTGTACTTCGCAGGCTACGACAAGTTACTGGTAGCTGAACGTGAATTCATCCGATTGGGCTGCGTGTACAAGCACTCGTCAAAGGGTCTCCAACAGCGGATGCTTTTCCTGGTAATGCAGATATATCTATATTGTATATATTTTTAAGGAATAGAAAGGTAAACGAGCAGGCGTGTCACCTAATGGGCAGTAATCAACGCCGACTATGGACATACGCAGATAGATTACAAGTGTTGCCATAGTAACACTTGTGTATATGATTTTTATGTGTAACTTGTCTCCTCGAGGACATTGTGTATGAAATTGCTGCCTAACTATAGCGCAATTTATTTAAATTAATCTATCAATAAATGACATTGATATTAAAATTTTATCATTAGGGTTAAATTTAAAATTGTAGTGTAAGTTTTGTGTCAATTCGCGGCAGTTCAGCGACATGATCCTGTTGGCATCGAAGTCGTCGAGCTCCCAGTTTCGTGCGCACCTCGTGCTGCCCCTCCACGCGTTACACATCGAGGCGACGGAGCTGCCTAATTCCTTTACGCTCACGGGTATGCGCCTATTGTTATAAACATACATCTTTTCGTGTACATATATACTTTTCACACAGTTTTTCTAAGTCGTTCTGGGCTCAAATCTTTGTTGAAACTGAATTTTTGTTAACAAAAAAAGGGAATTTGACTAGAAAATATGGTGACAGAGGAAAAAGAAGTAATCGGAGGGGAAGCAGGGTAATCAAGTAAGATAAAACAGTTGGGCCTCTGAATATTTCTGCTTACTATAAACGCAGTCAGATATAAAATGCTACAATTTTAATTTCTGTAAGGGTCGTCCTTCCACGATCCAATAGGCCTATTCCTTAGCCTGGCTACACCACTAATTATAGGTAACATTTCGAATTTTTTTAATATTTCAATTGTAACTGATGACAGGTGAAGAAGTGAACCTTGTAATAAGTACGAGCAACGAGCACGAGTTCGTTGGGTGGTACGACGCACTCGCCGCGGCCATCCGGCACGCCCGCGACCGCCCCACCGACGTCGACACGCAACTCACGCCCTGCGATCTGGATAACAATAGTAAACAACTTCCTTTTGCTTAACCTTATACAAAATTAATTGTTGCAATCAGGCGTTTGTTTGCGGAGATCCATTACAAACATGGACAGTTATAATTAATTTACCAAGATCAGCGAGACAAATCAGAAAAATAATATTGTGTTATGTAACTAAAATAAAAAAAATGAGTAAAGAAGTTGACGTCGCTCCAAGTCTGTACTCTGCCGTTGTTGAATGTGCACCGAGCACTTCTGTAATAATTACCCAATAAATACACGCTTTACACTATACACGTTCATGTGACAACCTATGAGAGCAAGAATTAAAAACGAAACCGCAGGTCTGAATCAGACAAGCGTATGTAATAGGGATGTTGACTGTATTAAAAAAAATATATAATGTTTCGCAAAACTGTAATTTCAAACAGGCGTAATTTGTGTATGTTATTTTAAATACTCCTAAATAATGTCTATACTTGTATCGGTTTGGACTGTGAGGAAATAAATCTTTTCTACACTATTCTACTATGTATACGTTTATAGGTAGTACGGAGTGGGCGTGCAGTACGCCGGGCGCTGGTGGTGCGCTGACGTACGTCTGCTGGCACCGCGCCGCAGCGCTCACCGCTCAACATCTGCACCTCGCCATGCGGGTATTTTTAACAACTTATCGCACTCAGGACGTAGACCGGTGAAATTAAGAGTCGCTTCGAACAGACGTGTGTTTATTTGGCGGTTGCAAAGCAACAGAGCGCTGGTAGGCCTCCTAACATACGTTTATTGGAGCTAACCCGTGCGAGATCAGCGCCATCTAGCATAAAGGGCTCCAAACTTCCCAGTCACATTGATACTGAGCCTGACTGCCAATTAGGATGTTGTGTGACGTATCAGTGCAGACAACATCTCGAAGGTGGCGCTGTTGAGAACTTAACACGCAAACCATATACAGAATGTTCTTTTTCTTGTATGAAAAAACAATACATAGATAAAGTTCAAGCTAAAATAAAATTTGTTTCAATTAAAATTAGGGTCAACTTCATCTATAAAATAAGGTTGTGTCAATATTGAACTCAACGGTTCGAACATATGACGTAAATAGGTCAATGACCTTTTTAAAATATAGGATCAATGACCTCTTTAAAGCAGACACGTCTCAGTGAACTTTAACATACTACCTATTACATATTTTTGGTGACATAGACACACTTTTCTTATAGCGGAGTAGACAAACGAGCCTACTATGTTTACTAACAATAATACGAGTATATCTTTAAACTTATATTACAACTCATAGCCTTCCACATAAAATGTTGTGCGTCTTCATTATGCCGTAAGTATTTATTCGAACGTTTGACTACTTCTAGACGCAACTGTCGGGATACCTGCTCCGTAAGTTCAAGAACTCGCACGGTTGGCAGAAGCTGTGGGTGGTTTTTGCTGTGTTCACTCTCTACTTCTACAAAAGCTGGCAGGATGAGACTCCTTTAGCGTCCTTACCGCTATTGGGGTAAGAATTTTAACTTTATAATATTAAACTTTTGCTATATTTAAATATTTTTATCAATAATATAGTGTCTATAATAATAATAATTTATTTATGTATAATAAATTAGGTAATTTACAATATATTCGAGTAACGTAAGAATGATGATCAATTTAGCCATGTAAAAATGGCCTATGAATTTAATGTCTTGTATTTTAGTTTTTTTTGTAAAATGATCTCTGACCACAGGAATTACATAAAATACCTTACGCTGTTCAATTCTTACCTTAGGACGGACACAATATTTATATATAATTAAGCCAGACTGGACAATACATTTTTGCTTCGTTGGACACAGGCTTCCCCATTTATAGAGAAATCTACATCAACCCATAATCATAGCCCTAAGCCAGAGAGATTAGTGAGACAACCTTACCAATAAAAACCTATAGGCCGTTCAGATACTGATTCCGATGTGCCTTGTAAGCCAATTTGGTTGTCGTCTTTTATACGTATTAATATTAGCATTAATAATTGACAAGAATTCTAGTGTATAATATGTTTGATGCTCTTCTTAAAAAAAAGAAGATCCTGTTCGGACGGTTGCAATCTAGCATTTGTGTTTTAACAAGTAATTTAGTCTTTACGTACTTTAATATAATTAGATGTAATTTTTTGTAAATAAAAAATCAAATACCTTGACGACACTGTATTTTTTCGATACGGGTAATAGAGGAGAATTTGGATAATCTCTTTTAACTGTGTCAAAAAAATATGGAACCGTATGGATAAAGAAAGATTTGAACAAGAGCCTTCTATATTTGCCGCCTGTGGTCTGAGACTTTTGGTTACATTTTTATATCAATATGTTTCCTGTTTTAGGTACAATGTTGGTTCACCCACATCCTCCGATGGCATCGATAAGGAGTTTGTATTCAAACTGCAGTTCAAGAACCACGTGTATTTCTTCAGGGCGGATAGCCATTTCACTTTCAACAGGTATTAAAGTCCATCTTTTTAATAATGAGTGTCCGTTGTCAAAATTGGGTTTTCAACCTTAGCCACTGCTTTTAAACAAGGATTATTCAACTTATAACCTAATATTAATAAGGTCGAATATACCTTGTTTTAAAATAGTTGTTAAGATTGAAAACCTAATTCTGTCACCGGACGTCTCTTATACTATACACGTGTCTATAAGCATGTGAAACTTCTTATCGCGGAGTATAGGAGTGAAATCGTGGATCGAAACGTCGTCTCGATTCAGGCTACGCTCTACTCCACTTGACTGTTGAGGGTCACTTATACATTACCGTAAGCATACGGTAGAGACCGAGCCGCTGTCTAAGTTTCACATCTGCCAAGACCTTCCTGACGCTTGTTTTTTGTATATTTTAATTCTAGCAGTTATTATTTTAAACCTATATAAATAATATTTCTTAGTATGTTAATAAATATTTTTTAACAGGTGGATAGAAGTATTGCAGACTCCAATGATTCACACACATCACAACGCGACTGATCGGAATTAATATTCTCTCTCCTCTGTTGCAATGTAGACCTTATTTACACTCCATAAATAAGGTCTACATTGCAACAGATGTACAGGTTATTTAATAACCTATTCACTACGGCGAGCCGAGCCGTGAGTTACCTCGTCTAGAACGGAGCGCCGTGCCGAAAGTGGGAACTTTAAACGCGCGCAGTCATCAGCATTCGGGGCGAAAACAACTTCGTGACATTACTTTAGATTCCATGTGTTTGTAGCGGGTGACTATAGTCAACCGTCGTAGTAGCGAAAGGGTTTAACACACAGGTCTTGCAACGAAGCCTAATTTCAGTGGTGAGATATTAGTACGTTCACGTCATAACTTTTCATTCGCGTCAACGCCGCTGTACGTCGTTGCTATGGATAGGAGCACGCCGGTTGAGTGACAAGCGACTGTAAGCGGCCTGTTCAATTGGTTTATCGATTTATTCCTTTCATTATAATTTGTTATATTAAAAGAGACAGATTGCTATTCTGTCTTCGTTGCACAGCACACCCATCTATCGTCATGCCTCTGGCAGCCGTAAATTGAAAAGAATAGCGTTATGCCGAACCATTATGCCGACGTACGGGCCCTCTGTTGCTGCAAGACCTGTGTATAAGACCGTGGGTTAAAATTCAAAACAATCCAGAGGCAGATTAAATATTCGATTACAAAAAGTGAAAAAATACGTGAATATTGGTTAAGCATATTTATTGAACTCGTGATAGGTCAGTGCATGTCAAAAAAATTGACATCATCGAAATCTTAGTTGATAAGTGAAAATAAAAATGTTTGTTGAAAATTGACTTAACTTGACGAGAAAAATCAATTCACCAGGGAGCAAAAAATTAAGGTTGGGACAGTATTAAGTAAAATGCAGCTACACTCAACCAAAAATATTTTAAACTCAGTTGAAATGTTGTACGAACGTTTGAACCAATACATTACACTGTATGGTGTAGTCCTAAAACGTCGAAAATAATTGAAGGTAAAAATAATATAGAGACAAAAATATTTTGAAAAGTTTCTTAATGTATCAATATGGCTTAAAATTATTTTAAAATTGTAATGCTGCGTTTTTTACTTTTCATAATATATTAATGTTAAAAGATTTAACTAAATTTACAATGGTAACTGTAATAATGAGGAGTAATCGAAGTTTGTCACAAATGAAATATATACGCGGCTCCGTGTTATTCTGTTGACTGTACATAAGTGTGACGAAAAGTTTTGTAAAATTGGATTTGAAAATTATTTTATTTATAATTATTTTAAACAAACCTAATTTTTGATATTTTTATAACATACGATGGTTTTGATATTAGGTATTTTCTAAATTCAAAATTATTGAAAAATATGTTGGTGTCGTTTTAGCTATACAGCTTTGGACGCTTGGCTTTTGGCCAGGCGAATTCAACTAATTTCGGATAGTAGAAATTACAGATAGTAAATATTTTTTTGTGGTATGTGTTTTATAAACGTCTGCAGAACGCTTGGCTAATGGATTGTCAAATAATGGTATCCACTTTAAAATTATTTAAAGTTAAGGTGATGTCAATCAAGAACATTGCCGAACCTTACACTTTCGGAAACCGAGGTTTCGAGTA